>BSBM01000761.1:4420000-4662500 GCA_027924585.1 Larix kaempferi | reverse complement strand
TATTTATGATAAAACTATTAATTCATAATTCCTGTGGGTAAGTTATGAATAATTCAATATTTTATCCTAATTAATTACATAAATATAATAAAAATTCCTGTGGGATAAAATTTATTATATTCAGTATAATTAATTACAATTAATGTCTAATTATTCTTTACGTGATCTTAATCAAACATAATATATAATATTATTTAATTAGAGATGCTGTGGCTATTCTCTAATCAATTAAAATTATATAGATCACTGACATTATTACTTTTATGCATAACATTAACTTGATATTAATTATGCAAATGAAATATATATATAAAACTTATATATATGTATAAAACATCACCATTATGGTATAAAAGCATAGGCATCTATCCATTATCTCACAGAAAAGTATGTGAAGTAGAGCCACTCTCTTTATGCATTATATATCTATTCATATAGCCCAACATATTTGACCATGTATAAATATAAATAAAGTTACCATGGTCTAATATATATATATATTAACCATTAAAATATACATATATATATTTTTACTATTTGTACAACAAGGAGATCTCTTATGAATAACTTTCCACAATATATAGATATGCATTGACAAACAACTATTTATGTGACAATATATAGGCATACAGAGCTTCCATAGCTCGGGTTCCAGCCAGCATTCACACTAAATGTCTCTATCCTTAAATGTGAACATGTAGAGCCTTAAAAAATGCTTCTAGTCAGCAAAACGAAAATACTGAACAAGTTTCTATCCTTCAAAAGGATAACACAGAACATGCACAAAACGTTTACCCAGCACTCAATACCAACATGATTTTATTCAATAAACAAGAAACTCAGAACATGAAACCTTTCTTTCATTCAAAACGAATGCCTTCAGAAAATAAAACCTTTCTTTCAAAACGAAAGCATCCATTCAAATAGAAGTTGCAGAGATTTCATCCAGCCCAAAAAAATGATGCCATAAGTAAAAGGAAAACTTAAAACTCCTCCAGAAACGATGGCAGCTTTTGGGCATAATAAGCCATCGGCTGAGATAGATTAAAGCTTCCCGCCAACAAAGAAAAACACACAATATTTTAATCTACCACGTTTTAGTCAAACAACCACCAGTAGGTTGCGATTTGCTTGGACAGTCCACAAAAGAGGTTTGGTAGGCAGTCTAGGGCTGCAACCTGCTCAAAAGAAAACAAGATGAAAGCCCAACAAATCAGGCCCACGCAGAGGTTACAAAAAAATAGATCTCAAGAGATGCGGCCTCCACAAATCAGGCCCACGGAATCTAGCAGAGCGCCATCGGCTACGATCCCTACGCCCCTCCAAAAGAACAACGACAACAACAATAAAGACCAGGGCAAGGGGAGTGCTCCGGGGTCTGTGCTCGACAAAACGAAAAATGCCTACGACAGTTTCTAGATCAGACCTGTAGGGTTCACAGCCCTCACAAACAATATAGCAGTAGGATGCAGATAGGATGGACTCACGAGTGGCTGGACAGAGCTCCAAGGCTCACGATTTAGTAAAGTCGGTCCTCAAAGGCCCACGGTTTAGTCAAATATGGAAATAGCAGACGTATAAACAATATAACGCACAACACTCCAAACATCAAGGCAGAGATAAATTATGCTCTGATACCAACTGTTAGATTAAACTTTCGATTCTGAAAAATGTGGAATAAAACTTTGATACAGAATCGAAATATGAATACCAAATAGATCATACCTCCAGCCATTGATGCTACTTGAGTCGCTGTAAAAGATTTCCCTGTTCCACGACGTTTAGCTTCTTGTACGGCACTTTCAAGCTCTACTTTCTCTTTCTTGATGGTGTAAAACTGAAGGGAATTGAGTTAGCAAGCTTGGGGACCAAACAAGGGTTTTAATAGCCAAGCTTCCATCAAGCTTATGATGGCTATGTGTCAATTGTTCCACAGATCAAGATAGAGAACCGTTGAGGGAGTTATGGACCATTACCGAAGCTCTCAACGAGAAATCGATTATTTAGTTAAAGAGTTTTTAATATTAATTAAGAGAGCTTACAGGTTAATGTGGCTAAAGTGCCGAGGGACAAACACTGCACACGGCTGCAAGTTGCAAGCTGCATGGGACACTACTGAAACGACAGAAAAGGGTGAAGGAAAGCGAAATGGCGGGGGACCACATGGAACACTTGCAAATGCCAATGCCAGTAATTCTAACAAGTACACGGTGGCAATCGATAAATAAAGCCCACCGTTTACTTCCCGTAAATACCAACCGTAAAGATGAACTCTATTTCTAGATAACCGCTATATATGCATAATTGCATTCTCTCATAAAGTACGTAAGGAATCTCAAGCAATCAACATCTTTTGAAATGAAATGAAATTAAACGGTTTTGAAATGTCCAAAACCGTCTTTGTCTTTAGTGGGGCGTTGTATACGGTTCTGCCATTGGCCAGAAGATGCTCCAAACTTGGAAAGGGCAGAGTAGAAAATAGGACAGAAGACAACTTGGGTATCAGGTCCTACAGCTTGTTGTTATTCGAAAAGGCACTGAAAGTTTGTAGAATTATGGTGCCCTCCAATTCGAAGAGAATGTTTTATTTGTAGCTTACATCAACATCCATTTCCGCAGCCTAAGACACGATGTTCCAAAATGAATGCTAGACAACTAAATGATTCCCATGTTGACATGGACTTGTATTATGAATATGATCACCACTATATGTGGTTACTCGCACAAACTGGGAGAAGATTGTTGAGAGTGGTTGTTATTGATGTCAAAGTCTCAAATGATCAGATTAAGTCACCAGATTGATTGAAGAGTATGATCAGATTTGGAGATCTTTGTGACAGTATGAAAGCTTGAAGAAGTTTCGAGAAAACTCTTATGATGACCTTACAAATAATTACTATAAAAGGAAAAGTTATTATTAAAATGATAAGTGGGCTTTACAAAAGATATTTTATAAAAAGATAAATTATCTTTATAAAAGTAAATGTGGGCTCTAATGATATAACAAAGGTGGATATATATAAATAAGAAAAGGTCACATTTCATTTCGGTTTGGGTGTGTAAAAAAAGTCTAGAGTGAAAATAATATAAAAAGATGAGATAGAAGAGGAAATTGATTGGGGATAATATTGAACAAAATGGAATAGTAAAAAAGTGTGAGTATGAAGAAGCGCGCAAGTCTTAAAGGAACACACACAAGGAGAAACACAAAGAAAGGTACGCAAGAGTGTGGTATAAATGAATTAGGGTTTCTCTCAAGCAAGAGATGAAGTTTGTGGATGACTCCTTTAAGAAGTAATTTGAGTAAAGTTTTATAGAAGATTTGAAGACAACTTGTGGAATGTTAGATCATATCTCTTTTGTGATGAAATAGAGATAGATTTGAGGACACAACTATATAATCTTTTGTGAGCTGCATAGCAACAATAATCAAGAAAGAAATCAAGTAATCTTCGATCCAAAAGCAAAAGTAGATAAACTGTGGGAAGAAGAATTAACAATAAGAAACTATTGTTTGTGGGCAGAGAAATAGCATTAGGACAACCATTGCTTGTCGGTGCAGAAAATAAGCTTTGAGAAATCATTGCTCGTGGAATAAGAAGTTTAAGTAGTGAGAAATCATTGCTTGTGGGTTAAGAAGAATAAGCAGTAGGGAACTACTCTTAGTAGCAGAAGATAAATGGTGGTTTACCATCATCAGTGGCTAAGAAGAGGGATGAAGAAAATCAGAGATTACCATTGATCATGGTTGACCGGAAGACTAAGATGTTCACAACCCAGATGTAAACTGTTGAGTTTACTGATATATATATATATATATATATTACTGAATTTCAAATCTATCTTATGTCTACATTTGTACTATTTGTTGATGTGGTGGTAACTTTCATTGATTAAGGAATGATCATAATTGTTAATGAAGGCATAAATTTGTTTGGTGAAGTTCTAGATTGAACAAAAAAAGGTAAAGCGTAGGACACTGATTCACCTCCCCCGCTAAGTGTCTCTAGTATGTTCAACAATTGATATCAGAGCAGGCCTTCATACAAGTCTAACCAACTTGAAGGATATCATAAAAACACACATGGCTAATTGTGAAGAATCTGAAGAAATGTAACAACTCACGAAGAAGCCAAAATAAGGTGCATGTAAGTACAATGACAAATTACCTTTGAAATGCCTTAAATGTAGAAATATTGGTCATTTTACAGTTAAGTGTTCTCTCTGTGAAAACAATATGTTTGAACACTACAAGACAATAGAAGAAAGTGACATGAAGAAGAAGAAGAAGTGCCTAACTTGAGAGCTGAGTTAGAGGTTGCTCTTGAAGAAGTAAAAAATCTAAGAAATATTGTCAAGAAGCAAGAAAAGAAGATTGAACACTTGAAAAAAGAACAAAAGGAAACATAAATAAGAGAATAATTTTTGACAAGACAATTGAAAGAAAAGGATGAGGAGTGTACACAAGTTTGAAATAGAAATTGATCAAAAGATAAAAGAGCTAGAACAAAGATTTGAATAAGAAATTATCTCCTTGAAAACCCAACTTGAAGAAGCAAAGGGAATTGAAAAAGTAATGAGGTGCCGCCTAATGAAGAAGGATGAAGATTGTAAGATCCTTAGGAGAGAATTTTCTCATTAAAGATTGAAGTTGACAAGCTCAGTAAGAATTTGAAGAGTTCTCAAGTATTGGATGACATTCTCAGTTATCAAAGATCACCATGGGACAAATTAGGTCTTGGTTATACATGTATGTCTCCATGCAAAGAGGACATAAGATCCAAGTATCCAAAGGTTAAAGTTGAAGAAAATCCTAAAAGCAAAGTCAGTATTCTTCAAATACCAAATCACAATGAAAGAAAGAAGGTTGAAAGTGTTGCTACTCCAAGAAACCATGCTGATACTCTCAAGAAGCCCCATCACAAAGACAATAGCAATGTAATCAAGAATAAAGAGCAGAAAATGATTGATCCTCCTCTAAGGCAAAATATCTTCATAAGATCAACTTCATTTAGGAAACCCTAATCATATTCTATGGCTATTGTTTTTTATGTACTAATTTTGGGCATAAAGCAAGAAATTGCAAAAGTAGCATGAAGTGGGTTCCTAAGCAAATCAAGGAAGAAAAGGTATCTATCAGGAATAAAGTAAAGCACATGAAGGTATGTGTTAAGATTTAATATGCTAAGACAGAAAATAGCAGCATTGCATTCCATTTCACAATAATAGCATATACAGGATCACTGAAGAAACAACAAGCACAGCATAAACACAAACGACACAAATTTATCCTGGGAAACCCTCATGGGGTAGAAAACCCAGTAAAGCTTCCTCAATATAGATGACCAGCAATATACAAAGATGTAACCCTGAGACATGATCTCCTCCTCCACCATAGCAGACCTCTCCTCCAGAAGTGCGCCACTCTCAAGTGAGTGAGTGTGTGGAATGAGGAATACACCTCCTCTATTGATACACTACTCTGACTTGTCTTTTACACAAGACATGTAGGCTCGTATTTAACCAATGGGTCAAATACCCCACTACCACTGATTGGGCCGACCCCTCTAGGGTGGTCTAATAACCCTTTGACCCACATAACACACATAGCGCTAACCCTCACTAGGGAAGTCTAATAACCCAAGTTACCACATTCCGACGGAGGAATAAACATCTCCGGATATACAATAAGATCTTCACGGAGGAATGAAACATCTCCGGAATAATAAAGTACAAATGTAATATTCTTTGAAGTTACAATATCTCAACACTCCCCCTTAACGAGAAGGATATTATAACATCATCTGCGTGAGCAAGGAGTCATCAACATCATACATGATACATCTATAAATCATTGGAAGCTTTCTCAACATCATCAGTAACTCGAGCAGTTACTGGAACATCTTCAATACTGGAACATCAACATCTTCAGTACTGAGTCTTTATCTTCTGTAGCACTTAGAACAGCTACAATAACATCAACATCTGGATCATCAGCATCGTCATCATACGATCATCAGCATCGGGATCATCTCGATCTACAGCTTCTGGATCATCTCGATCTACATCATCTGGATCATCACGATCTATAGCATCTGGATCATCTCGATCTACAGCATCTGGATCATCACGATCTACAGCATCAGCATCTGGATCATCTCAATCTACAGCATCTGAATCATCTTGATCTACAACATCTGGATCATCTCGATCTTACAGCATCTGGATCATCTCAATCTACAGCATCTGGATCATCATGATCTACAACATTTGGATCATCACGATCTACAGCATCAGCATCTGGATCATCTCTATCTATATCATCTGAATCATCTCGATCTACAACATCTGGATCATCTCGATCTTACAGCATTTGGATCATCTCAATCTACAGCGTCTGGATCATCACAATCTACAGCATCTGGATCATCACGATCTACAACATCAGCATCTGGATCATCTCTATCTACAACATCTGGATCATCACGATCTACAACATCAGCATCTGGATCATCTCGATCTACAGCATCTCGATCATCTACATTAGTATCCACACTGATACATCTATCATCAAAACATGTATTCTCACTAATACATCTATCATCAAAAGCATGTATTCTCACTAATACATCTATCATCAAAAGCATGTATTCTCACTAATACATAGCAGCATATCCTGCAACACACATGATCATATTACAGGATGATCAATCCCGCTCTCTTTAGGACATAGGTCCATGGATGATACAATCCAGTCATGTACCTTTTGAACCGAGGTCCAAGGACGATCTAGTCCTACCATGTACCTTTTGAACCAAAGTCCAGGGATGATCCAGTCCTATCATGTACCTTTTGAACCGAGGTCCAGGGACGATACAGTCCTATCATGTCCTTTTTGAACCGAAGTCCAAGGATGATCCAGTCCTATCATTCAATTCTCGGAGACCTCATGTCTACGGCTCAATTCATAGGACCAAAGTCCGAGGATGATCCAATCTCCTTACGTGTTCATTCAGGATTTTTATTCTCGGATAAATCTTGTCTACGGCTCAATTCACAGGACCAAAGTCCAAGGACAATCCAATCCCCTTACCTATTCATTCAGGATTTTATTCTCGGAGACATCTTGTCTACGGCTCAATTCACAGGACCAAAGTCCGAGGACGATCCAATCCCCTTACCTGTTCATTCAGGATTTTGTTCTCGGAGACATCTTGTCTACGACTTAATTCACAGGACTAAAGTCTGAGGACGATACAATCCCCTTACCTGTTCATTCAGGATTTTTGTTCTCGAAAACATCTTGTCTACGGCTCAATTCACAGGACTAAAGTCCGAGGACGATACAATCCCCTTACCTGTTCATTCAGGATTTTGTTCTCGGAGACATCTTGTCTACGGCTCAATTCACAGGACTAAAGTCTGAGGACGATACAATCCCCTTACCTGTTCATTTAGGATTTTGTTCTCGGAGACATCTTGTCTACGGCTCAATTCATAGGACTAAAGTCCGAGGACGATACAATCCCCTTACCTGTTCATTCAGGATTTTGTTCTCGGAGACATCTGTCTACGGCTCTCTTTAGGATGATGCAATCCTATTCTATCCACCAAGGACTTCATTCTCAGAGACATCATGTCTACGGCTCTCTTCAGGATGATGCAATCCTATTCTGTCCACCAAGGACTTCATTTTCGGAGACATCATGTCTACGGCTCTCTTCAGGATGATGCAATCCTATTCTGTCCACCAAGGACTTCATTTTCGGAGACATCATGTCTACGGCTCTCTTGAGGATGATGCAATCCTATTTTTCCCACCAAGGACTTCAGTCTCAGAGACATCATGTCTACGGCTCTCTTTAGGATGATGCAATCCTATTCTGTCCACCAAGGACTTCATTTTCGGAGACATCATGTCTACGGCTCTCTTCAGGATGATGCAATCCTATTCTGTCCACCAAGGACCTTATTTTCGGAGACATCATGTCTACGGCTCTCTTGAGGATGATGCAATCCTATCATGTCCACCAAGGACTTCATTCTCGAAGACATACGTCTACGGCTTCTTTTAGAATATATGTTCAAGGATGATGCAATCCCCTTGTCACCTTAGGTCCTGTCTAAGGACCATCCACCAACCTCTCTGTTGGCATCACCAATATAGGTATCCACATCATTGACCTCACTGTCGATGCGAGAAATCTCATCATAAGTGATCACATCACTCCCCCTTTCGAGGAGGGTCCTTCTTAACTATATTAAGTTTGTCTTGGAAAACTTTACTTGAGGTAGAGGTTTGGTTAGTACATCGGATTGGTAGAGGTTTGGTTAGTGCATTGGTAACTTGTTACGAATTCAAACATTAACCATATCTTGTATATAGAAATGTCAGATCTCTATGTGCTTTGACTTATCATGGAACACTGGATTCTCTGTCATTTTGGTACAACTCTGTTTGTCACATAGGATCATAGTTGGGTCCATCTCTAAGTCAATTCTAAAGCCATACCGCTTCACAATTAGCAGAGTAAGCAACCATATATTCTGCTTGTGCTAAGAGCCACACTAGATTTTTTCCTTCTCAACCATGAGATCATGGCTGATCCCAGACAATAACATCATCTCGATGTGCTCTTCCTGTCTGATACACTTCCTGCCCAATCAACATCTGTGCAGCCATCTGAAGTCATGATCTCCAAGATAACATAGATCAAAGTCTATTGTATCCTTTAGGTACCTCATCGCATTCTTTGCAACTAACAGGTGAACACATCTAGTTTCCACTAGATACTGACACAAGGTGTTCACAGCAAAGCATATATCTGACCTAGTATTTGTTAGACACATCAATGACTCAATATTTTGTCTGTACAGAGTTTTATCCATTAACTCTGATGAGTCATCTGCTAACAACTTCAAGAGTGGCCATTCCAACACATCAAGTCCTTTTAATATTTCTCAGCATACTTTCCCTGGTTGAGAAAGATTCCTTCTGAGCCTTTCCATACTTCCAAACCTAGGAAGTAATGCATCAATCTGAGATCTTTCATTTTCATTTCTGCAGCCATCTTCTTCTTTCTTTTCATGATCTGTTTCTCATTCCTTGTCAGAAAGAGATCATCGTCATACAATAATGGTATGATAGGTTCATCATCCACAACCTTAAGGTAAAGGTTGGGATCAACTTTACTTTTGGTAAAGCCCAAGCTTATGAAGAAACTGTCAATTCTCCCTTTTTGACTGAACATCATTCACACTCTGCATTGAATGATCTTATATCTATCTATGCCATCTTTCATTAGATGGGTCTACTGATATGAGCCTCAATATCATTCGAACTCTGTGGTGAGTTCCTTCTTGCATCCATGTCATCTGTGTATAGAAACCATATTCAACCTTGTAGCAAAGGTTGAGATCCACATTGCCCATGGTGATCATTAAGCTCATCAATTGATTATCGATCCTGGGAACCCATACAGAACCTGATTCACACTTCTTCTTTAATTACACCATTAAGAGAATGGTCTTATCTAGCCACTTGGAGAAAACATCTCATCATGATTCTCTTCGTCTTTCTAAGAGAATCTTCTAGCCACAAGCCTTCTATAGTGTGTTTGATTTGTAAATCTTTTTGTTGAACATCCATCGCTTGTTCAGTGTTCATCATTCATCATGATCTTTCCTACAATTCAAAATTAAGTACATGATTAGTAATACTTCATAATCATCAAATCATATTGACATGATAGCCTATTATGCATACAGATATCATTTACATAGTTATGCAACTATTTTGACCAATACTTTGGCACAACACTTTCCCATATCCTGTATGCATACAGTGGCTATCTAGATTCCTTCCATCTCTACCAAAACATGCTATCGAGAGTGTGCACAGCTCTCAGCATGTCAGCAAAGAGGTTTCTAGACAAGCACAATGGAATGTTTGTCCAATCATATACTGTTCAATGCTCTATGAATGTTTACACTCAGCATGATATATTCTAGGAATACAAATATGCATACAAGCAATATCATTTACTATTTCAAATAACAACTCAAATACTTATCTTTTATGTTTGTGTGGTTGCCTCCCACTTGATCTTCTATATGTCTTTTGAACTTCTATTCATTCTGTACCACTGTGCATGCTCAAGTGTGCACTAGTGTCATCCTCATGATCTCATACACAAACATACATTCATTAGTATATTCTCAATGTTATCAAAACATTACAGTTCTTAATAATCTTGAAAATGTATAGTCATGATTATAGATAATATTCAAGATTTCAGGGAAGTCTTCTTTTACTCATACATATTCTTGCTTGACTTGGTTAGTTAAATCATCAACCAAGATAAGAGACATAATATGCATAAAACCTTGATTACTAACTTTATGAATAAGCATAACCAATCATACCAAGTATACCCAATACATGGCATAGGAAAACATACCTGGATTAGTATACCTGCTTGGTTATGCCTAACATACCTAATCAATATCTTCTTTGCTCTCTTCAATGATTTAGGGATCCTATGCTGGAACCTGCATATCTCATAGGTTAAGCATAATAGAACAAAGTCATATATACCTTGCAAGTAGAACTTCCATGTGATCAAATATTATGGATGAGTCTTTGTCTTCATGTTGTCATGGTCATGGAACTTGATTTGTCTTTCGTGATGTACCTGTATCTTGTTAGCAGACAACATCAACCTTATACAACATCACAGTGCATTAGTACAATCATATAACCCTAATCAATGAATGTCTTCTATCATTCACATGCATTCATACTGTTACTAGGGTGATAAGACAAATCTAACATTAATCAAGATTGTACTAATAAATAATATGAAGACAAACATATTATGAACTTAATCAGGAATCAGATTTCAAGACATACCTGAACCTCCTTAAGTCATACCTGTCGAGACTTCTTGTAGTCTTCTTATGTAAGGCCTTAGCCTCAACTCCCCCTGAAACTTGATTTGGAGCTTGATTAGGGTTTGCTAGAGAAACCATAAAAATTCCATCTTTGACTTTCACACTTCTGAATGGGTGGAAGGATGTGTCTTCCTGATCTGATCAAACTAGCATACTTCAATTTTGAAATCTCCAAAATTTGACCCCTCAAAATTTGCCTTTGAAACTTCTGGATCTTCTGGACAGGATCCCGAACTAGGGTTTGATGAAGCCCACCCTTCTGCCCAATCAAAAGGTTCGATCCAAGGCTTTAAACTCTTATTTTTTTGAGGAGCTTCCAACTATGGTTACAAACTTCAAAAATTCCAACTTTTGCTGAAGCCCTAATTTTCCATCTTTCCGATCAAAATCCCAAACTGGGGTTTGATCAAGATCGGTCTTCTACCCAACCAAAAATTCAATCTTGGTCTCTAAATTTTGATTTTCTTGAGTAGCATTCAGCCGTGGATTCTGATTCCAAAAATTCTAACTTTCTCCGAAACCCTAAATTCCGGAAGCCATGAATGAAGGTGCTCCAAAAATAATTCTGTTTTGGCAGAAATATGTACCTGATTGTTTCTGCTGTAACTATGAACTTTTCGCTCCACAGGGTCTGAAAACTTTTTCTGTGGTAGCCTGAACTGTCATATTTCCATCCCAACAGGTCTGACCTCAATTGGATTTTCTTAGAGAGAGTTATGCCAAGTGTCGCAACGTGACCTGTTTATGGGATAAAACAGGAGAGCGGACTTGTACGGCGTGCCACGTGTCACTGGTTCAACTTCGGCCTTTGAATTTTTTTTTTGAGATAGTACAGTCTGTGTACTACCTATCACTTTTTACTAAATTTCATTTGGAGCTTCCTAGCCCAAGTTATGCCAAGTGTCGCAACGTGACCTGTTTATGGGATAAAACAGGAGAGAAAAATTTTATGGCATGCCATGTGTCACTGGTTCAACTTCAGCCTCTGAAAACGTTTCCTGAGATAGTACAGTCTGTGTAATACCTGTCACTTTTTACGAAATTTCATTTGGATCTTCCTAGCCCAAGTTATGACCTTTTTTCCTAGGTCACCTGATTTTGATTGAGATCTGGAAGAGGCAGAAACCCTAACTTGTACTGATCATAACTTGCAAAGTACAACGAATCTGAGGGTGCCCTTTGGACACAATATACCTGGAGATGTTATCTACGACATGTAAAGGTTTCAGATCCTGACCCTTCGCCAAAATATATTTATGGCGAAAGTTCCCGATGACTGGTTTTTTCTATATAAAACCCTAACCTTCAAATTGTCATAAGTGCCATACATTGCCTTCCTTCATGTTAGCTCTGATACCATGTTAAGATTTAATATGCTAAGACAGAAAATAGCAGCATTGCATTCCATTTCACAATAATAGCATATACAGGATCACTGAAGAAACAAGAAGCACATCATAAACACAAGAGACACAAATTTATCCTGGGAAACCCTCATGGGGTAGAAAACCCAGTAAAGCTTCCTCAATATAGATGACCAGCAATATACAAAGATGTAACCCTGAGACATGATCTCCTCCTCCACCATAGTAGACCTCTCCTCCAGAAGTGCGCCAATCTCAAGTGAGTGAGTGTGTGGAATGAGGAATACACCTCCTCTATTTATACACTACTCCGACTTGTCTTTTACACAACACATGTAGGCTCGTATTTAACCAATAGGTTAAATACCCCACTACCACTGACTGGGCCGACCCCTCTAGGGTGGTCTGATAGCCCTTTGACCCACATAACACACATAGGGCCGACCCCCACTAGGGAAGTCTAATAACCCAAGTTACCACATTCCGACGGAGGAATAAGCATCTCCAGATATACAATAAGATCTTCATGGGGGAATGAAACATCTCCGGAATAATAAAGTACAAATATAATATTCTTTGAAGTTACAATATCTCAAAAGTATGAAGAAGAAAAGAATGCATTGATTCTCATAAATTTAAATGACTAAACTTGAGAAAATGAACGAGCTTCCATTTGAATACCAGAGAAGGGTAACAGAAGACAACGAACCAGTCATGTGGGCTGTCGGAAGACAAAGTACTGAACCTGAGCATTTTGGTATTAACAACATGGCTACTAATTTGGAAGATGAAGTTGTGGAAAGTCAATCATTTCACAGATGTCACTATGCAAATAAAATACTGTGGTAACTGAAGAGTTAGAAGCGTTACATGTTATGGAGATTTGGAACTTGAAGCTGGAATATTTTGAAATTCTTGATTATCCATCTTCAAGCACTTCATGAGGTGAAAGAAATATCTCAAGTGACTAAAGAAGAAGTTATTGAAGTGCAAAATAACTGGAAAATAGAAATAGAAACCTTGGAGAACCAACTCACGGGATTAGCAATCACTGCATCTAATTATCACAATGTTCTTGCAGAGAATGGACAATTATACAATGAAGTTCAAGACTTGAAAGGAAATATTCGGGTGTACTGTAGAGTTAGACCTTTCTATTTCTAGTTAGTGTGGAAAACAAAATAGGATAGATTACGTTGGTAAAAATGGAGGGTTATTAATTGTTAATCCCAAAGAGCAAGGGAAAGAATCCCAAAGAATGTTTAACTTCAACAAATTCTTTGGTCCTTCTGCATCTCAAGAGCAAGTGTTTCTAGACACACATCTGATAAGGTTTATTCTAGATGGATACAATGTATGTATTTTTGCATATGGTCAAACTGGTTTCAGAAATATTTTTACAATGATGGGTTTAAATTCATCATCGAAGGAGGGTTGGGGATTTAATTACCGAACATTGAAATATCACAATAGGAAGAGACTTATTTAAATATGATGGTTTTCAAAAGATAGAATTATATAACAAGCAAGTATGCGATATGTTTATAAGTGATTTTAATATACCTCTTATTCCCCTAGGGTTTTTGCAACATAAAGTGCATTTGTCTATAGGACGATGCCAAGGAGATCAAGGCAGAAGCTTTGCAGATAAAACTTTGTAAGTATGATTATGTTTTCCTAAGTTGTAAAATGAATTTGTAGACTTAGGAGACTGAAAAGATTGACACAATGAAACAAAATGGGCATGGAATCCACTAGGGGGAGAGGGTGAATGGCTTGGGAGCCATGAGTTTTTGATGACAATGGTCAACCTAGTGCCGTGGGAACTTGAAGGGAACCACTGAGCAAATAATTAAGTTTATAAGTGTTATTAACTATTAGTCCTAGATAAGGGTGCCGAAGAAAGTACTAGTCGTTGCAAGGCAGTAACAAGTTCCTATGACCTAACTATTAACATGAGGCTAACCAATATTGAGTGCCATTAAGTAAAAGTAAGGAGTTAACCTAAATAACATTGATATCCTGGCCTCGGCAAGGGTTTTTGTTAAGATCCTAACTAGAAAATGGTTAATATTTTTCCTAATTATAAATTAGGAATAAAGATAAAATGATTTATTATATCAAGAAAACATATTGGCATAGTGAGCCTTTATGAATAACTATTTATTGTAAATAAGTGAAATGAAGTAAGTCAGGTTATTATTGTAAAAGAAGGATTGATTGTGTTTTATTAAAAATAAATGCTTTAAAATCTTAAAAGGCTATAAAAGCTTATTTACCAAAGTAGAAAAGATATAACTAATAGCTAATGCATGGGTATGCATGGATAACTGGTAGCTAATACATGGATATGCATGAAAAACTAGTAGCTAATGCATGGATATGCATGGAAAATTGAAATCTAGTACATGGATAACTTTTAGCTATTAATTGATAACTATATGAGATGGAAGTTAATGGTAAGCTAAAATAATCAATTATGTTAAAGATAAGTTAATTATTTTAAATAAACGTTGTAAACTGTATTATATATCACTATCCCCTTTGGATGCAATATGTCGGTTCAAATTTATTTTTAAACTGTGTAATGGTTATATTTATGCTCAGATCTTATTTAGACCGTGTGGACTACGATTATATTATTTTAAGCACTATAATAGTTTGCTCTGATATCATCTAGAACAAGCGGATGCAAAAACGTTGATTTAATTTCATTTAAAAAATGTGTAATGATTTTACCTATCCTAGATCAACGGATTGCTATCTCTCAGATCATTTCTGTTTGTTCAATTGATCATGCAAGTTTTAGAGTGCGTCGACTCTCTATGGTAGAAATTGAGCCATGAATCTTTGTTTAAAAAATTTGACTACAAACGCTAAGGCGTCATGCCTTATTTATGACTGCTCTCCTTTGTAAGGAAAAGGAACAAGCACATAGCTAAAAGGTAGTCGAAACCGTTTTGGTGATGAATATCCATCTACAGCCAGTAGTTGTGTAAAAAATTATTGATGCATAGTATGTACATGTTAAAACAATTGAAAACATAGTATACTGGATTGTACAAAGATCGAGTTCTATTACATGTTATTGCTATGAAATAATTGAATCCCATTAAATTTTAAATGTAATACAGAGTTAGTACATAGATCAATTCTTTGTGGGTGGAGATCGATCCTATATGGATTAAATGTAATGCAAAGCAGTGTAATATGTGTGAGCACCCATATCAGTCTTTTGTAAGTGAAAGTACCAAGATCATGTGTCTGAATTTAAATCCTATTCGAATGCCATCGCCCTGTCTATAATTTATATCGATTCCTGGTTACATAGAACGAAATATAAACCTGTAATTAAACTCAAAACGCATAGATTTCGATACAATTTGGAATTAAATCACATTTCCACACTATCCCACAGCTGTTAGTAAACTCTTGTGTCACAGACTGTAGTTATTGATCTCAAATTGATTTCATAGTTAGTGAACTGGTAGTTTGAGCACCAAGACCCTCTGACCGATGAGGCGCTACTATGTAAACTCAAATGTTTCCATTCTTAGCAGCTCTAGCACGCCACTTCCTGTATATTAAAACCTACCCTTGGATTTACTCGGCATATGCGAGATCACTGCTACTTTTGACTATCCCGTCAAATATTTCGGGCCGAGTCTGCTTCAATCTCCCTGCGCTCCAAAAGCCACTGCTAATGTAAAACAAGTCTCACTTTAGATCATAGTAGCATAATTCAAGTACGAATACGAGAATACGATTCAATATGGAAAAAATAAGTAATAAGTAATGAAAAAATCTAATACGAATAAAATACGGAAGTAGACTCTTTATATATAATATTTTTTAATCAAGAATTCAAAAACATATGATAAATGTACATAGACATTTATATAATAAAATCAAATTTATTTAAAAAACAAAAAAAATATAATATCAACAACCTGGCAAGTGTGAGTGACAACAACTACTTATTAATAATTATTTTAATAAGAAAGTATAAATTGAATGGTATTTATGTCTTATAGTGTTTAAGGTTTTTTTTTTAAAATTGGTTTTCAAACTTTAATTTTCCAATACTAAGAATCCGTATTAGTATTACACCTATATCGAATATTCAACGAATTCGAATTTGTTCCAAATTTCCGTACGTTAAATGCCAATACGACCGAATTATATGCTACTATGCTTTAGATGAAACTCAAGATATGCGATTATAGAAATAAAATATTGTCTGAAGTGAATAAAAGGAATCTAGGCTTTAGATGAAACGCAAGGTATGCGATTATAGGAATAAAATATTGTCTCAAGTGAATTAAAGGAATCTAGGTATATTTAGTTTATAATTTTAGTAGAATTACATTTATTATTTCGAATTGGGTACCCACACGAAGCTGGTACCCAAAATAACCACAACAACAGCACGTGAGCGAAAAAAATAAAACGACGCGCACGCGCCTCCAAAGGCGCACACACGTCTCTGCTTCGGAAATGTTGAATGTCCACGTGGCCAAAAGGGGCGCGCACGCGCCTTTGACGCGTACGCACAAATTGGCATGTAGGTGTTAGTGGCGCGTGCACGCCTTTGCTTTTTTATAAAAAAAAATAGAGCTCATGGGTATGTCATTTTTGACAGACTCGTGAGTCGAATTTCCAACCCATGAGCGCACTCTCAACCCCGCGAACGCGTCCTCGTGCACCCAAGTCGTCCTCAACATTAAGCAATCGCCCCTACACCACGGTTCCATCCGTTTCTTCAGGTAGGTGCTCCTCAAAGCACAAATTTGTGTTTTTTTTTTTGTTTTCCATTTGAATTTGATTTTAAAAAACAAAATACAATCCATTAAAAAACCAAGGAAATTTAATTGCAGGCCATCTACACACCTAACAAGATGTCAGACACACCTGAACCATCCGATGAAACCAATGAAACCCGACCTCCAGAAGACAATATGGGAACCAACAATAAACCCAATGAAAACCCCGAAGATCAATTACACCAAGACTTAAATCAATTGAGGGCACTAAGTAATGAATTGAACAGTACCAAGGAACCCTCTCGGGTTTCCTTTGCTTCATCACTTGAAAACATTATTGAATCAATCAATATTGCACACAGTGAGATAACAAACTTGAGCCAATATAGGGCTCTAATGAGGGAACACTACTCCACGGGGTTGTCCAAAGAGTAGATAAAAGACCTCAACATCACCAAAGCCCAGTTGTATAGCAAGTTCATAGTTCCCTCGATGGGACAACCTCTAGCTGTGATGAGGGATTGGGTTTGCATGGACTGGTGCATTTACCAGCCATGGAGAGATAATTGGACATAGAGGTGGTTCATGGTGTTTGACAGGTCCCCGTGCAACAATTTGGAGGTCCCATAGTATTTCCTTCGAAAATTGTGGGTTGAGTTTGAGCTAGGGTACCATGTCAACTATTTTGACATCACTGAGTTTCAGGGTGTCGGTCTTGGCTCTGCCCAAGATCGACCTTAGGCGCACCGCAACCCACTTAGAGGACCTCCTGCACCCAGGAGAGAGCCAAACCCCCCTCCTCAGCCACCCGGGTTTGGTAGCGGTCTAGATGAGATTCATGACTCCATCAGATGTGCCACACATGACTTGCTTAGACATACCAAATTTGTGGCCATGTCTTCCCAGATCCGGGAGGACATCGATGAGACACAGACAACTGCACAGTCTATGGGTGGTGGCCGAGACATGCCGGGTATGTAATGTCCCCATTCCAATAATTTCATAGTAAGACAATCCCATCAATCCTACTAGTTTCCTAGGTTGGATGGGCACATGTGGAATGGTAATAAGGAAGCAAATAAATGATGTTTAGACATTAGAAGGGTTCAAGTATTTAATAAATATAGTGAATAAAGAAATTCAAGAGAAATCATAAGTTACAAATGGTTTTGGAGACATATGGAGGATGTGGGACCCACACTAGCTTGATTTTTCATAATACATGGTATCTCTCTTTTGCAAATTCGAATTAATGGGAATGTGAACACTCTTGGGTGAGTTGGTAAGTCATAACACATGTCATTGAGCATATTAGGTCGAATTGGGAAGGATTGGTAACCTCCATGGAAGATAAAGAGTCAAAGTGGAAGTTTGTGGACACTTGGGCTAGATTCCCTAGCCCCTATGACACCAATGATGGAGCATCTATGACAACTATGACAAATTGCAGACCTGACCTCTGACATCTGACCACTATGACATGTCATCCCCAAAAATAGGCTCAAGGAAGTCGAATTTGGGAGTTGGAGAAGCCAAAGAGACTCAAAATCGAATTTGGGAGAAGATGGAAGGTTGGAACTAGGAGACAAGTGGCAAATGTGGAATAATTCCTAAATGGAAATCTATTGAATCTATTGAGAGGATTTCGACCCTTAGAAGGATAATGTTGGTTATAAAATGTAGAAATGAAGTATGAGAATGGCTTTTGATGATTTGAGAAAAATTGCATTTGTGAAGAGAGAGCTAGTGGATGACTAGTTTCTTGCCTTAGCCAATTTCGAGGGTGAAAGATTCCCATCCAAGTTGGTGTTTGGAGAGGCCACTCAGGTCTTTCATGGTGCTTTAATGGAGTTTGTATTTGCAGGTAGCAGCTACAGGAAGTTTCATGGTTTGGTTTAGTGCAGCACTTTCTCTCCACCGTTTCCAGTTTTGAAGGCATATTCATGCTCCTTGAGGGAGGGCGTTTTTGGTGAGCACCTGTGCTTCTTGAGAGAGCTTCTCATTATATATTTATGATTGTAATAGCTTCATATCCTCTGTTATTCATATTCAGAAAGTCTCAGGTCGAAATACCCACTGGTTGTATGCAAAACTATTGATTAATGAGCAAACAATGTCCATTCCCCCAATGCATTGATGTATGACACTATAATGTTGATTATTTCGAATGGATGGATGATTCTCTGATATATTTGTGATCAATATAATTCCATGGATGTCTTCTACAATTTTCATGTACTGTACTTGAGCATTTGAAGCATTTTTACTCAGTTTAGTTGTATTGGGAGATGAAATAGTGCCATTTCCCCAAGGGTCGAATTGGGGGTTTTTGCTGTTGAATGTGAGAGAGTTAGAACAGTAGTAAAAATCAATTAATGGTGCATATGAAACCTAAATAACATACTTAACACATTATATACCTCTGTTCATAAATTTGTGGGAGTTTGGAGGCATTTGGAAGGCCATTTTCAGTGTTACCCGGGGGGGATTTGATGCACAAATTACTAGTCAAAATTACCTATATTGATCAGAATACAAATCAAGTTTGCAGCAGTATTTGGAGGTCCATAAAACATCCCTGAACCTGATATTCAAGTCTAAATACCATTAATACACTCATACAGAAGATTTGGGAGCATTTGGGATGATTTGGAGGTCAAAACAGTTAAACTAGTCAAAGGTCGAAATTGGGGAAAAAGTTGAAAAATTGGCATTTTAATAAAATTTGAAAAAGGGATATTACAAGTGGTATCAGAGCATGGTCTTGGCACCTGATGGTATTAACAAGAATCCAAAAAAATAAAACACCACCCTTTGAATCAGTAGTTGAAGAAGTTTTGGTTGAAGAAGAGATAGTAGCAGAAAAAGAGTTTTTTTCTAAAACAATGGGTAGAGAGGAGGAGGAAAAATTAAGACATAAGGAGGAATTTATTGAAGCCTTAAAACCATGTTTTGAAGGACTTACCATGGTTATGCTAGATATGAATAAACAAATGATGAAAGGTTTCGAATTGTTGGGTAGCCAACTTTCAGGCAAAGGGATGATAGGAGATAATAGTGGTTCACACTCAGGGGAAAAGATGAAAGGGAATGAGCATATTTTCTCAAGTACAGGACCTCATAATAGACCTGATGAATTTCAAAGCACACAAAGGCATACTGCACCTAAATTTCTCACACCCAAAGAAGAGCCCAATCTTGAATTGGATTACAAGAAACTAGTAAATGATTGGAATGATTTGAATGAAGAGTGTAAAAGAGGTGTACCACTCAGTGACTACATTGATGCTATGAAAAAGATTAAAATGAAGGGAGACAATAGGAGTCCATTCCATAACAAAGAATTGAATAGTGCTATTGGAAAAATGTCACTTCCTACTTTTGATGGTTCTTCTCAAAATTCTGCTAACACTTGGGTGCAAAAATTGGATGTATATTTTCAGCTGAATCCTATGTTGGAAGAGGATGCATTAAAAATGGCCATTTTGCATTTGGAAGGAGATGCCAATGAATGGTGGTTCTATGGTTTGAAAACCTTGGGTCATGATCAGGTTAAAACATATGGAGAATTTGTTGATAGGGTACTAGAGAGGTTTGAACAAAAAGATCCAGAATTGCCTTTCAAGGAATTAGCTCAATTGAAGCAAACTGGGACACCTACTGAATATATGTTGGACTTTCAAAAATTATCAGTCAAGGTGGCTGATGTATCTATGGGAAGGTTGGTATTGCTGTTCACTGAAGGTTTGGTTGAACCCTTAAAAGGGTTGGTCAAATCCCACAAGCCAACTACATTAAAAGATGCAATGAGCTTGACTAGGGATCTCCAAAATGTGCTTCCTAGAACGAGATTTCCTCCCAAGCCTGACTTCAGAATTGAAAAGAAACCTTGGCAAAGAGATGCACCTGATAAGAAGCCATGGCAAGAAGATGAATATGGAAAGGATAAGAAAGAGGAACTAAGCAGGGAAGAGCTCAGAAGGAAGAAATTGTGTTACTCATGCTTCCAACCATGGGTACCTGGACATAAATGTGCTAAAGGAAAGGCCCAATTCATTGAAGTATTTTGTGATGAGGGATATGAAGGGGGCATGGAGGAAGAAGGAAATAATTCAGCCCAAGAAGAAGGATATAATACAGCAGAAGAAGGGAAACCAGAGGTGAAGCATCCCTCTCCCACCAAAGTAACAATGGCAGTACTTTCAGCAGTACCTCGCTATCATACTATCCGATGCAAATGTATGGTACAAGGACAAAGAACTTCAGTTTTGGTAGATGGAGGAGCCACCCATAACTTCATTGATGCAGCGATGGTGGAGAAAATTAATATACCTATTGAACCATTTGATGGCTTCACAGTTGTCATTCCCGGTCACAACACAATGGAGTGCAAAACATGGATTCCACAACTGCAAGTCACCGTAGGTAACTATACTTTTGTTGATAGTTTTTATGTGGTTGATATTGCTGATACTAATGTTGTTTTGGGAGTGCAATGGTTGTATTCAATAGGAGAGCATACAGTAAATTATAAAATTCCTGAAATGAAATTCCAAGATTCAAAAGGAGTACTAAGGATTGTGAGAGGGCAACACACCTATCCGAATCAGGTAGTTTCTTCCCACAGCATGAAGCACCGGAATAGAAATATTACGGGAGACATTACTCATGGAAGGCCACCTGATAGAGGAGGGACAAGTTTGCAGCATGGTAAATTGAGATTGCTTGAGGGCAAGCAATCTTGGGTGGGGAGGACTGTAATGTCCCCATTCCAATAATTTCATAGTAAGACAATCCCATCAATCCTACTAGTTTCCTAGGTTGGATGGGCACATGTGGAATGGTAATAAGGAAGCAAATAAATGATGTTTAGACATTAGAAGGGTTCAAGTATTTAATAAATATAGTGAATAAAGAAATTCAAGAGAAATCATAGGTTACAAATGGTTTTGGAGACATATGGAGGATGTGGGACCCACACTAGCTTGATTTTTCATAATACATGGTATCTCTCTTTTGCAAATTCGAATTAATGGGAATGTGAACACTCTTGGGTGAGTTGGTAAGTCATAACACATGTCATTGAGCATATTAGGTCGAATTGGGAAGGATTGGTAACCTCCATGGAAGATAAAGAGTCAAAGTGGAAGTTTGTGGACACTTGGGCTAGATTCCCTAGCCCCTATGACACCAATGATGGAGCATCTATGACAACTATGACAAATTGCAGACCTGACCTCTGACATCTGACCACTATGACATGTCAGCCCCAAAAATAGGCTCAAGGAAGTCGAATTTGGGAGTTGGAGAAGCCAAAGAGACTCAAAATCGAATTTGGGAGAAGATGGAAGGTTGGAACTAGGAGACAAGTGGCAAATGTGGAATAATTCCTAAATGGAAATCTATTGAATCTATTGAGAGGATTTCGACCCTTAGAAGGCTAATGTTGGTTATAAAATGTAGAAATGAAGTATGAGAATGGCTTTTGATGATTTGAGAAAAATTGCATTTGTGAAGAGAGAGCTAGTGGATGACTAGTTTCTTGCCTTAGCCAATTTCGAGGGTGAAAGATTCCCATCCAAGTTGGTGTTTGGAGAGGCCACTCAGGTCTTTCATGGTGCTTTAATGGAGTTTGTATTTGCAGGTAGCAGCTACAGGAAGTTTCATGGTTTGGTTTAGTGCAGCACTTTCTCTCCACCGTTTCCAGTTTTGAAGGCATATTCATGCTCCTTGAGGGAGGGCGTTTTTGGTGAGCACCTGTGCTTCTTGAGAGAGCTTCTCATTATATATTTATGATTGTAATAGCTTCATATCCTCTGTTATTCATATTCAGAAAGTCTCAGGTCGAAATACCCACTGGTTGTATGCAAAACTATTGATTAATGAGCAAACAATGTCCATTCCCCCAATGCATTGATGTATGACACTATAATGTTGATTATTTCGAATGGATGGATGATTCTCTGATATATTTGTGATCAATATAATGCCATGGATGTATTCTACAAGTTTCATGTACTGTACTTGAGCATTTGAAGCATTTTTACTCAGTTTAGTTGTATTGGGAGATGAAATAGTGCCATTTCCCCAAGGGTCGAATTGGGGGTTTTTGCTGTTGAATGTGAGAGAGTTAGAACAGTATTAAAAATCAATTAATGGTGCATATGAAACCTAAATAACATACTTAACACATTATATACCTCTGTTCATAAATTTGTGGGAGTTTGGAGGCATTTGGAAGGCCATTTTCAGTGTTACCCGGGGGGGATTTGATGCACAAATTACTAGTCAAAATTACCTATATTGATCAGAATACAAATCAAGTTTGCAGCAGTATTTGGAGGTCCATAAAACATCCCTGAACCTGATATTCAAGTCTAAATACCATTAATACACTCATACAGAAGATTTGGGAGCATTTGGGATGATTTGGAGGTCAAAACAGTTAAACTAGTCAAAGGTTGAAATTGGGGAAAAAGTTGAAAAATTGGCATTTTAATAAAATTTGAAAAAGGGATATTACAGGGTACAGGTGGAACCCAGGTGGGGCCTTCTAGTTCTGCTGGAATAACGACACATCATTGTTCTCACTGTGGTCATTCTTTCCATGGTGATACGCAACAGCATGCCACATGGAGCTTCATGGATCAGGTTTTCTATTGTTTTATTTAATGTTCAAGTATTTGTTGTATTTTATTTGATATCGTATTGTTTAATATATTTAACTTTGAATTACACATTGTTGACTTTATTTTTTTTAATGTTCAGCTATTCGGTGCCGGGTCTCCATCCCCCAGGTGGGAGGACGTTGGTTCCTTTGACCTCGATGGAGCCATGGTGGCAGCAGAGGAGATTGCGGCACCATACACACAGGTAAATTCTTTACTTTGAATAATTAGATGCAGTTACAAGTAATTTGTGTTCTGTAATTACAAATTAATTAGCACTGAGTAATTACCATATTATCATCGTATTTTACAGTTGTGTTTATAATATTGTCTAATTTATTTGAGAGCTATAAATTCGTATAATCCCACCCAAAAAAAAAAATGAAACCTTATAAAACATGAAAACCTAAGAAAACTATAAACATTTGTGTTAGACATAATGCTCACTGAGAGGGGGGGTGAATCAGTGAGCCTATACTTTATTTAATTTCAACTTCAATCACCAACTCTTATATCATCATTTCACATTCACATCATATTCATCAATGAACTAACTATCAACTAATGAAACACATCAACACATAATACGAGACTAGATATAGTTTTTGTAATCTTTTGTATTTGGTTCAATGGCTACAACTATGAGGCAATTTAGCACCAATTGATACAATGAGCACCAACTCATCATCTAGGACCCAGCCTAGTTTTTCTTAGATCCTACTATGAAAATGGATACAAGACCCTGCTTGTATTTACAATTACATATTTGTCACATATCATACATATCACAGTCATGTCATTATTCACATCATCTCATTCATCAATCTGCTGCTAGCACCTTGTCTTCAATCATCATTCTGTCCCTGTTTCATCATGTCCAACATCTTCTCAAACATATCGATATTCTATCTACATGCACATCTTTAACCTGTCATCAAACTGTCATTAACCATAGGCAAATTATCATTCTGTTTTCAAGATATCAAACATATCCACATTTATATCACTTTCTGCTCATCATCACTCTGTCAAAATTTTAACTAGCATATACACAAATACATCATTCTCTCCTTTCACCATGCTGCTGCCCAAAATATCATAGTCTCTTCATACTGTCTACATCGTCATGTCTTTCTGTTGTACATGCAGATCATATCATAGGATATTCAATCTAGTATGTAGAAGTGCATCATTATACATTATTCATCATTGTATACTATACATAGATGCCACTCTAGGTATACCACATCATCATCACTGTATCATACTCACCACCATTCATACCACTTGTCTACTCATCATTGTTAATGCTTCACTGCATGTACATTATCATACATACCTTGTACATTGCATTGCTGTATTGAACCACTGTATATCTGCTAATGTATACATACTTCTCACAGAGTTGACTGTACAGTATTATCATGAAATACCATCATCATACTACAGTGCATCAACATAAACATTATATATATACATTTGTATACTATTGTTCACACATCATTGTGCATACCTTGTACATGACTGGAAATGTATCACAGTTGTTCATACAGAATTCCACACTTCACTAGGCACATTAGTGTTCATATGTACCTTGTTGTAGAATACCCCAACCCTTGACTATTTGAAGAGAACACTGTAAGGAGGCTTGGATCCAGTGGTAGAAAAATCAAACTTGCACAAACTCGGGCCTGTACCAGCCAAAGAAAAAATCTGCTGCACTGTTGTTCTTTTGCCAACTGTGCTGTAGAAGCCACTGTCACTGTACCCGACATTCTTCAGTGCCACAGATACGAAAATCTCATTCATTTAACTGCTGCTGCTACAGTCTACCCAAAAATTTCAGAGCAACACATCCACACAAAAACCTGTTTGGATATCCACTTCATCTTTTTCAGGATCTTCCATGCAATTAGGGTTTGCATGCAAATTGTAGGGTTTGCATGCATTTTGCATGCATCCCAGTCACCAGGTTGATGCCTCCAGCACCTTAGCCACCTTATTCTAGCACCCGAGAGCCACTTACTTCAGAGTTTTAGCCCTCCTAGTCAGGAAGGTGCCCACTTCTCACCTACTGCCAGAGAAGGGCGCACTTCTTCACCTACCACTGCAGTTCCACTTCAGTTACATTCAGTTAGCTCCGATTCTCCCTGATTTGAGGCTAGTTTCACTCCTGACTGACTGTTTCACTTTCGTTGGACCTCCAGATTTACTAGATGACTTGTTCTGACTTCAGTTAGCCTCCCATGCGCCCCCCACTGAGCCTCCTTCCCTTAATCAGTGCTACACACTTCAGTTACACTTGTTACACTTAGTTAGACTCAGATTGACACCTGGATGACTGGTTCTTGTGCATTGATGAGCACCACCGATTGATGATGAGGACTCCTAGTTGGAGTCAAGCTACTCCATTCAGTGATTCGAATGGCCTACTTAGTCAATTCGAATTGCTCACACACATTGTCAGATTGTATTGTAATTATTCACCCTTATTGGGATATTGAGCACTGATGCATGTTTTGCACAGTTTTACACCATATTTTCTATGTTCATCTGTTGTGATTGATTTACTTGTTCATTAGATCTGCTGTGAATAATTTTACATGGTATCAGATCCATTGCAGGGACAAGATCTCTTTTCTACAGGTGGTTCTACAAGAAGATTTGAGTGAATTGCTCAAAAATTGCAAAAAGTTTTGGCATGAAATATCTCAAGGGCATTCGCTCCTGTGCATGCAAAGCTTGAAAATACTTCCAATACCACTCCAGAAGCTTGAGTTTCCACATAATTCCTGGATCTGATACATTGGACCCATTCAACATTGTTTGATATCCAATCCCAGGTGTGATGCAACTCTAAAAGGGTGGATTGTTCGACCTCATTGTTCTTGGTTTATTGTGATTTGCAGGTTTATTGTCTCCATCAATTGCATTCGTTACACTGTGCATGCAAGCTCCTCTACATCAATGTGCACTCGCTCCTAGCAATGGAATACTCTTCTTCAAAGCCTATCCTCACCCCATTCAATTATTTTGATTGGAAAGATGATATGGAGATCATATTATGTTCAAAAGGTTACTACCGAGTCACTCTTGGTCTTGAATTGGAGCCAAACAATCTGTCAGATAGAACCAAACACTATAACAAGCTTGATGAATCTTATGGTCTTCTTTGTCTCTCCATCTCCAAAGATCTTCACTTCCATCTCAGCGGATTGAAGACTCCAAAAGCTATATGGGAGCAACTTGAAACACTATTTGGCAAGCAGGATGAGCTTAGGGCTTTTCAATTAGAGAATGAATTGATTGCCCTTAGTCCTGAGAATTTCGAGACCATCAATGAATTCTTCAAAAAATTCAAGAACTTGAACTTGCAGTTGTTATACCTCTATTTTTCACGGTGTCGCATCCCCATCACAAAACAAGTTGACGACACTTTCCCTACTGTTTTGAATCATCTAGAAGAGACAGATGATGAGTCAACCTTGAAGGAAAATCCACCCTGGCAAGTTTTGACCCACCTTGGACTTTATTTTTACATACTACCGCGCCTTGCCAGCTTGACAAAACGCGGTACAGTGCCGCGTACTGTATCATTGGCAAAGCGCGGCACCCTTTTAATAGTTTTTTGCCCTTGGCTTGTGGGATCTTGGATTTTCGAAGATAATGGAATATCGGGTTCCTTGATTCGATCCCAACTCACCTCCTTCGATTAGAAACCCTGATCCACTTATCCCTCCTTAGATCCACCTATCTCTCTTGTTGGTTAACCTCACCATTCATTATAAAAGAGAGGCATGCCATTGGAAAGAGGGAGGACTCTTGAGAGCACCAAACTTATGGTCTTGCAGCATTGTGGAGATAGCTAGAGGAGAAGACACTTGGAGTTGGAGGATTGGCTTGGACATCAAGCACCCTTTGTAAGTAATCTTCAAGTTGTAATGGAATAACTTGTCTTGTTTTCCCAAATCATTTGTGTTAATATTGTTTTAATAATATGATTTGTATCTTTCATAGATTTAGATCCTAACTCATGTTTCAGATTGCTAGAGAATAGTGCATACTTGTGTTTTGGTTACTATTTAACAGGTTCATTTGTGAAGACTTGGAGCTTGGAGCAAATACCAAAGACAAAGCACTTGGACATAAGGTCAATTAAAATCCTTCTACTCTCTTCAGCATTTTAATCCTGAAATATTTGTTAGATCTAGGGATTCAAGGTAGCATTTGTTTTGTCTGTTCTTAGTCTAGAGTTAGTTAATGTCTACTTTAGCCTAAGGGAGTTTTGACTTATCCGTAGGGCAGAATTCCACATAACAAGAATGGCGACTCCGCTGGGTTTGATTACTGCTTGATTGGTTCAAATTCACAGTCATTTATCTTTGAATTATCAGTCTTTTGTTGCACTTCAAACCAGCTTGAATTTTGGTCTTTTTTGACCCTTATTCACCCCTCCTCGCAGTATTTACCTCCCTGTTCAATTACTGAGTCCCCTGGGTTAGCAACAACCCTGAAAACTTGATTTTTTCTTTTCCAGTTGCGTTTTTTTTTTCCTCTTGCCACAGTGCCGCGCCCTCTGAACCACTTCCAGCGCGATAGTTACACAGTGCCGCGTCCTAGGCATTCATACCAGAGCGGCAGTTGCACAGTGCCGCGCTTCAGTCAGGCTATAGCCCGCGGTAGTGTCTGCAAGTGTGTAATTTTTTTAGTTTTTGCTTGGTTTCCTGAGTTTCTCCCTGCCTCAGATAGTCTTTACTGTTGCCTATTAGCATCCTGGTAAATTCCCAGTTTGTATGGTCTGCTTATCACCTAGTTTGTGAGTTTGATTGATTGATTGAATTAAGTGGCACTTTTGACATATTGGTCATTTTTCAATTTGATTGCATTTGACTTGACTTTTTCCCCACAACCAACTCAACACCACTGTCTCCTGTTACTGAACGCTGTAGTTTTACAGTCATATTGTCATTATCATTTTCATACATTAAAAAGATCATTGGTTGAGAGCAAATTTTGTTGTTTAATTGGAAAAGTCTAGTAGTATTTTGCATAGGGAAATGAACCATCAATGTTGCCATAGAAATTCTCATTATAGAAGCATTGTAGATTGTAAAATCAGTGCATTGAAAAGAGTATTTACTTCAGTTTGGCTTTGTTTATAAATCAAAAAGAAAAGAAAAATCTTTTACTTTGATTGCTTGTGAAAATTGTTATGCATATTTGATCGAAGAACCTCTATCTTTACCTTAGCTAGATTTCATCGAAGACAAAGGCTTGTTTATGATTCATTCTCATTTGCATGGTTTGAGTCGTCATAACACCATCAAGTTTCATGTCCACTACCCGATTGAGTAAAGACAGCCACTAAAATTAATCGCCCTAATTAAACCAACTTTAACCTCACTTGAGGAAATCAAAAGAATTTGGTAGTTAGGTAGGACACCGGGGATAGGCATCAAAATAATTCCCCCTTGTCATTTTCATCTGAGACATAGTCGTTGTCTTTAGGGAACTAAAATCCTCTAGTACTTATTGACACGGTCACAGCTAGTTTGTGGAGGGGCCTCCTGACTGTTTTCCAACTGTTCAGGGGTTAAACGGCCGCGAGATTGAGAACCGGACGGACTCTGTGGAATACCGCACTCCACTTAGCCCTAAGGCAACATCGATCGCTGTCTTCTTCAGAAGGCTGAAGTGCCCAAAACCTTTTCCGACGTGTCATGAACGAGGTGGCTTAGTATCTATTCTACTAGGGCTCTTTTACCCAGGATCCCTTTCGGTAGAGGGATATCCTTCTTATATCGGTCTCTCATGTTGTATTGTTCGACTTGGATTTCATCACCTTGCGAAGGATACAGCCTGTTGAGGTCTCCAGCTCTTAGTTAGGAGTTTGCTTGGCGTCTCATCTTTGTAGAGGGTCATTTTTTCTTTGTAGGGACTGCTTGTTGGCATTCTGGCCATTTTTGTTGATTAGCTCGCTTATTGAGACACCGGTCTCAGTATAGATTTTAGAGCTTGCTTTTTTGGCCTGTGAGCCTTGCTTTTTCTAGCTCCTCTTTTGCACACTCGGCTGCATTAGAGTTTTTGAGTTCTTTGTTTACGGTACTGCCCCTGATTTTCATTTTCCTGTCATCATGTCAGATCAACAACGAAGATCACGAAGACAACAGGGTCTAAGCCCTCCACCACCACCACCGCCACGGACTTCTGGTCCGCCTGCATCACGCATTCCTGCTCCTCCTGGCCGCGGTGCTGGTCGAGGCAACATCCCACCACCGATACGTACAACATCTTCAGTTACGCCCGTAACTTCCACACACAGCACAGTCTCAGAATCTATTGCAGCTTCTATGACCACTAGCATGTCTGAGGCTTCCACTGTCACCTCACCCACTATCATTCCAGATTTATCTGTAACAGTGGGCACAGTTACCGCAGCTGAACCTAGCACGACCCAGAGTACTAGACCAGAGGTCATCCTTCTACCGGAGGCCAACACTTCTCATCCATCAGACACTTTCCACGATGATATAGACAGATCTATTGGCACCACGGAAGGGTCCGACCAGGACATACCTGGCCTAATTTCAGTCCCAGGCGGCTACGTTGAGATCATTGAAGATACTCGTCTACCTGACACACCTTTTGAACCTGATTATGGTTTCATTACTTCCCAGACGGAACTTCCGCCTGTTATTACTACGTCACCCAGTGTTCATCCTCAGGAGACAAGTTCTTCTAGCAACGTACCTCGCACTTTACATCTACCCAACATTCCACCGGGACATGAAATCATGGCTTCTATCCAGTCTAGTATGGTTAGCCTAGCGAACTCTCCGTTAGCATCGGCACAATTTAGAAGCAACACAGAGCAAATGCTTTCGACAGCGTCCAGATACCCCCCTGTTTCTCGTCCTTCTGACTATAGGGATCCCAACGCCCCGTCTAGCACAGAATTTCATCACTCCTTTGCAGACGGCTCAGGACCTTCGGACTTTACTACACCTAGATTCCTGTCGGACCCCCAAAATCTTTTTCAGGATATGAACTCGGACCCAGTTCTCGTAGGTCCTCCTATCATTGAACACGTTATGGACGACGCCGATACCCCTGGGCTAAATTCCCCACATTTGCTGTCATCACCTATCTTTGGTGCACATTCTATGAGGGACAACCCAGTTTTCTCTCCGTCCTCACCTGTCCAATATGGACGACCTCCTCCGCAAATCGGTACTTTTGGCGCCGTTGGCCAATCCATGCTATCATATTTGGTTAGCGGCGGAAGAACACCTAGTCATACTGCTGGATCTTCCGTTTCAACCGGAGGATCACCTTCAGCCACCATTTATACTATTTCAGGAGGTGGACACCCGACTGCAATGGTCCCTAACTCCAACTTACAAACCCTCCCTGGTGGGCCATCAACCCAACCAGCTGGGGGGCAACCTTTTGTTGGGAACCCCATTGTTAGTCAACAACCTCCAACTGGTGGGCCATCAACCCAACCAGTCGGAGGACAACCTTTTGCTGGGAACCCAGTTCCCAGTCTACAGCCTCCTCACATAGGGCCATCCAACCTAACTGCTGGCGGACAACCTCTTGGCTCGCTCCAACAAGTTTCCCAACCAGCAGTGTCTACTCAGTTCGGTATGTACAATCCACCTGGCAGTGGGCAACCTTATTCCGGTGTTCCAACCGGGCCTTACTCTCAACCACCCCTGTCAGGTATGCTTCCTTCTTGGGATCATCAAATCCCACAGAGTGGGGGGTACTCACTTTTTGGAAACTGGAACCAAGCTGGGGGGCAATCTCAGATTCCCCCCAACTTGAATTCTGGTTTCCCTTACCCTTCGGCTGCTACAACTCCATGGAACCCGTCACTTCAATTTCCACTCGTTCCTCAAGCAGGAACGAGTCTTCCATGGACACCACCGTCGCAGCCACCCCCCAACCCTGCTATGGGAAATCCTCCACTTACACAATATGGTGGCAACATCCCTGGAACACAACAATTCCAAGGAACTTTTCCCCAACAAGGAACAGCAACCATTCCTGGGTTTCAACAGCCTCAGGGTACTATACCCACTCAGCAGAACACTTACCAACCAGTTGCTTACAATCAACCGGTTAACCAGATGGCTTACTATCCGCAGAACTTCCAGCAGTATCCCGCGGGAAATACATATGGGTATAACACATAGCAGCATGCTATCCAGGGCCCTCCAGGGTTCTCTGCACCACATGGTTATTACTCATACCCGCAGACCAACCGTCAACTTCCCTTCTTGGCCACACTTGATCTACCTGATTTGTCGAGACTTATTAACGATCCTATATGGCACGAACCTCACTGGCCACCTATCCCAGCCAAACTACCATCGGACATTCCCAAGTTCGATGCCAAGCCCGGGGAAGACCCCAAGAACCACGTGATGACCTTCCATCTTTGGTGTTCATCAAACTCCTTGATGGATGATTCCATCCGACTTCGGCTCTTCCAACGTACGCTTACCGGAACGGCAGCAAAATGGTATATCGAGCTGCCACAGCACTCTTTTCGTGATTTCAATACTTTGGCTATGCAGTTTCTGACACATTTCCAGCTTCCCATCCGATATGAGACTGGAACAGAACTGCTAACTTCACTACGTCAAACCACTTCCACACACATTTCGGATCACATCCATGAGTGGCGAAGACGCCGCAGGCTAATAAAGGCACCTATTCCAGATCAGCTACTTGCTGATTGGTTTACAAAATCCTTTTTGCCTCCCATAGCCAGAGATATTGCTATGCGCGGACCTGTTACGGAAGAACAAGCCATCTCAGCAGCACAATACATGGATTTAGTATATACTCAATCCGGTACTTTACATGAACTTCTTCCACATGCTTCCCGCGTTCACACTGATCCTACAAAGCCTACTACTGAACCACCCATTGATGGTATAGTTGGTTCAGTCAAAGCTCAGCCTGCCACCAATTCGACGGGGCAACAAGCTTCTGCTTCCCCCGCTTTTACCCAGGCCGCTTCAAAAGCTTCCACCTCTCCTGCTGTCTCCTCCGAAGTGAATGCAGTCCAATCTACATCACAACCATCCGGAGGAAAGAAGAAAAACAATCGTGGTAAACCTAAGAAGAACCAGCAGGAGAACCCCAAACCACAACCTACCCAGAATGACCAAAAACCACGTCGGAAAGCTAAGTTTCCCTGCTTGATTTGTCAAGACGATCATTATACGCGTGAATGTCCCTACAAGGACGAGGTCCATAAGTTCGTTAAAGGATCCTCTCGACTGGCAGTGCTAACTGACCCTTTCCCCCAACAACAACAACAAATGGTTGCCCAAGAATCCCCACAAGGGGGCAACCCGACCAATCCTTCCTGTGGAGAGACGTCCACAAACCGCGAGATCCTAATGACAAGTAATGAGGAGATTAATATCACCACTCGTTCAAAGACGTATGACAATCCTCCAAGTTCAAACAAACAATCGGAGACAGCCAAAGGCAAGTCTCCTGTTGAAGATCCGATTCCTATTCCCCCCCTAATGGTCATCTCCATATCGAGAGACCACTTATGGATGCAGTGCTACGCCCACCCAAGGGCACCATACGAAAGGCGACATTCAATCCAAATGCGCGAGCTGCCCAAAACTACAACATTGTTGAAGATTTGGCTCAAGCACCTTGTGCTATGTCAACTCTCGAGGTTCTCCAACACTGCCCCACGCAGCGTAGAACCCTACTTTCAGCACTGGGGGCATTGGACCCAGATACTTCAAACTCCATCATGTTTAACTTGGAGCACGCTAAACCTAGGCTTTCTCACCAGTTAGCCTTCCATGTGCATACGAAAATCCGTGGAAATGTTATCCACCGCACAGTGTTAGATGAGGGTGCTTCCACGTCGATTATGTCTTTGAACTGCTGGAGAGCCCTCGGCTCGCCTGAGGTCACAACTTCTCCCACTACTCTTAGAGCGTTTGATGGACATGGTTTTCAACCATACGGACTCATCCCCTCAATCGGTGTTGAACTGGGGGGAAAAACAGTATCCGTACACATCGAAGTCGTAGATGCACCTTTGGACTACAACCTCCTACTTGGTCGGAACTGGTTCTATGCCATGACTGCCATAGCATCTACAGTATTCCGGATTGTACAATTTCCTCATGAAAGGAAAATTGTCACTATTGATCAATTGGATTACTGTATCCCAGACTCCCATCCGAACTCCGCCAATACCGTTCCGTTATTGGATCAACCTCGGTACCGGTTCCAAGACATAGGTGTTGGTCTCATGAAGGATTCATCCCTCATTGGAGTTTTTCCAGAACTGGGAACCCATCTTCAACCAGTCAACATGATTTCATCGCATGTCACCCCGTCCGATGATTCATGGGTGATCCCGAGTCCTACTCAGATCCAAGGCTATGGAAATTCCATGCCTTTGAACAGAAACCTTGCAACATATGACGCGATCCAATCAGCCACAGATTGGGTCGACTGTTCTACTGATCACACAGTGGCACAGCTCTCGACTGAAACTCATACACGCCCACCATTGTTTGATCCTCTCAACTTGATTTTTCCCACCGACGAATCAATCATAGAGGTTATGTGCGGTAATGAGCCACCATGGGGAGATTTTCATCATCGATCTTCATTCCCCACCATTCAGTCACTTGAGCCTGATATCAAATCCAGTGCTTCACTTGGGATGGTTCAAACCAAGTTCCCCACTTCCCTCGACGAAGTATTTTCTGAAGGCAACTTGGCCAATCTTATGGCAACCACTCCCATTGACATTTCAGTAAAGCCTGGTATCGTGGAAAATGTACACATTGGCAAAACATGTACTCCTCTCGAGACGGAGTTCTATAATGCCTACTTTAAAACTTTCCGCGATGTTTTCGCTTGGAGTTATGAAGAGATGCCAGGAATCGACCCGTCGATTGTGGTCCACGAAATTCCAACTTTCCCTGGCGCCCGACCTGTTCGGCAAAAGCTTCGACCCGTTCATCCTCGTAAGGCAGCCGCCATTAAAGCAGAAGTTGAAAAACTTTTGCGTGCTGGTTTTATCTATCCTGTCCCATTGACAGAATGGGTATCCAACATCGTCCCTGTAGCCAAGAAACAGGGAACGATCAGAGTCTATGTTGATTACCGTGATTTGAACAAAGCTTGTCCCAAGGACAACTACCCAACTCCGTTTATCGACCAGATCATCGATAACTGTGCCGGAAGTGTTATTTTTTCATTTATGGATGGCTTTTCTGGCTATAATCAGATCGATATCCTCCCAGCCGACCAGCACAAAACGGCCTTTATCTGCCCTTGGGGGATCTTTGCATATCGGAAGTTACCTTTTGGCCTCAAAAATGCCGGGGCAACTTTCCAACGGGCGATGTCCTACGCATTTCATGACATCAAACATATTGTAGAGCCATATCTCGATGACCTTCCCGCTCATTCTCGAACTCGGGAAGAACATCCAGATCACTTGAGTGCCATTTTCGAAAGGTGTCGGCGCTACAATATACGTTTGAACCCGCATAAGTGCGTCTTCTGTGTAGAAGCCGGAAAACTGTTGGGCTTCATAGTCTCCAAAGACGGGATACGTCTAGACCCCGCAAAGGTAGCAGCTATCATAGCCCTGCCTTCACCTACCAATATTCTAGAACTTCAATGTTTGCAAGGGCATGCAAACTTTCTACGCCGTTTTATCTGTAATCTGTCCGAGATAAAAAAAGGCTACATGCGGCTTCTCAAGAAGAATGTTCCCTTCATATGGGATGATGAAGCCCAACGCTCCTTTGACAATTTAAAGGCAGCCTTAACCAAAGATCCTGTGATTCAACCCCCCAATTACACACAGGACTACATCTTTTATCTCGCAGCCTCGATTTCCACCATTTGTATGGTGTTAGTCCAGGAAGACCACAACGGCATAGAACATGTGGTGTACTACCTCAGCAAGAGTCTTCTCGACTCTGAAACTCGCTACTCACATGTTGAAAAGCTGGCTCTGGCAACAGTATTTGCTGTCCAGAGATTCCGTCACTACATCTTACTCCGCCGGACCACCGTTATTGCTGATTTCAATCCGATGTACTATATCCTCACACGACAAGTGCTTGGGGGCAAGTACTCCCGTTGGATTGTCATCCTGCAAGAGTTTGACTTGGAATTTGTTAAAGCCAAGTCTAAGAAATATCTGGTCTTCGCTGAGTTAATTTGTCACTTGCCCCGTGCTACTGAGCAATCCGAGCCCATTGATTCTCTTCCCGACGAATCATTGTTTCTCATTAGCACGTCCGATCCGTGGTATGGGGATATTCTTTTATATCTCCAAACCCAACGCTTCCGTCCCGATCTCAACCGCGATGAACGACGACGTATCAGACATCACGCAAAATACTACCTTATAGTGAACGATACTTTGTATCGACGTGGTGTCGACACTGTCCTTCGACGCTGTTTGACCTTAGATGAGGCGGAACGCGTTCTCAATGACTGCCACGCTGGAGCATGTGGTGGTCATCTCTCTGGGATGGCTACGGCCCAGAAAATACTGCGAGCGGGATACTTCTGGCCCTCGATTTTCAAAGACTGCATTGAAATAGTCAAGAAGTGTCCGCCATGTCAATTCTTTCATAGCAAAGCACGCTCGCATCCTGCTCCACTCCATCCTGTCATTGCCGTCGGCCCCTTCTCCAAATGGGGCATCGATTTTATGCACTGTAAGCCCACTTCAGCCGGGGGGCATAGCTATGTCATAGTAGCTGTGGACTATTTTACAAAATGGGCTGAAGCGATGCCTACATATGCTGAAGACGGCAAAACAGCAGCGCAGTTCATATTCAATCATATCATAGCTAGATTCGGTGTCCCACAGTCTATTGTGACCGATCATGGTTCCCATTTTAGGAATCATATGATCGAAGAACTAAGTGCCAAACTGGGTTTTCGCCATGAAAACTCAACCCCGTATTACCCACAAGCTAATGGCCAAGTTGAAGCCATCAATAAGGTCCTGAAACGAATGATTCAGCGCATTGTGGGTAACCAAAAATCCAACTGGCACTCAGCTCTGTTCTCAGCACTGTGGGCATACCGAACCTCAGTGAAAAGTGCTACTGGGTTTACACCATTTCAATTGGTGTACGGCCTGGAAGCCATTCTCCCGATTGAATGTGAAATTCCATCACTCAAGATAGCCATAGAGCTACTCCCACACACTACTTCCGAAGAAGAACGGTTTCTATACCTAGCTAAGCTAGATGAAACCCGCCGCGACGCCGCTTTGGCTAATGAAGCTCACAAAAAACGCGTCAAAGCTCAATATGACAAATCCGTTCAACCTCGGATCTTTAATGAGGGTGACCTCGTACTTACATATGATCAGATGCATGATAAACTTGGAAAAGGTAAGCTTGAATCTATGTGGTACGACCCCTTCATCATAAAACGTGTCTTAGAAAAAGGAGCCTATGAACTAGTCGACTGTGATGGTACGCCATTGGCACGGCCCCGCAACGGGCTATACCTCAAGCGTTTCTACGCGTGAGGTTACCCCATGCGGGTTACTTCTTGTACATAATGTACTTAGTTTGCTTTTTGCTTTATTTTTAGTGTGCGCGTGGATCTTATGTATCTACTCTTACTTTGACTCGTGCTTTTATGCGCAGATGTCTACCTACTTTGGATTCGCTGACGGTGCAAGCCGACATACCCGGAATCTCGCTTCCGCAGCATGGGTGATTTATTCCCCCACTGGCGAGTTGATTTATTCAGGAGCTATTTGTTTAGGTCCCGCAACCAACAATATCGCAGAGTACCATGCAGTCATTGGTCTCTTGACAGAGGTTGCTTCACTCGGGATTGACTCCTTATCGGTCTTTTTAGATTCCCAACTCGTGGTTTCTTATCTAAATCGTGTTTACACAGTTCGCGATCCTACATTGCTTCGGTTATTTCGAAGAGTACGCCTCTTGGAACGGTCATTTGATTTTATCACATATCAACATATACCGAGAGAATTCAATTATATTGCCGATTCATTGGCCAATTACGTTTTGGACTGGCATCTTGCCCATACATAAACACATCATAAAAGATAAATAAATGCACAAGTCATTGTAAATATTTAGATCATAAATAGGTCCATATCAGTATATATAAAAGTGTTTTTTCCAAAAATACATAAAGTTTGTGTCAAAGACAAAATTGGGGATCAAATCCCATATACAAAAAAATTGGCCCTCAAAGCCTACATATCGTGTACATGCCGCAAAAAGATCTAAAGACCATCTATGGAGATCTAGGGGACCTATCATGTCCCTCATCGGACTCCTCTCGCTGATGGTGGTAACACATCACGGCTCGAACCACCTTGCGAAGAAGTCGACTAATACGTCCAGGTACACCCACAGTATGCCTCTGGAGGTGGTAGGGGACATCATCCATCCGCATGGCAGGGATCCCATGAGTCAATCCCTGCAGGTTCCTCTCAATATCCCGCACACCTCCTGCCTCGTCTTCATCTTCTTCTTCGACAGGATCAACTTGACGATCTACACCGCCACGACGTAGTGGAGAATATCCAGCTGGTCGCTGTGGTCCACGGTCTGCAACATGCATGCGAATATACATTAGAAGTCTTTTACACATTCTAAAAAAGCATCTAAAAATTAAATATTCGAAAAGAAAAATACATATCCATGAAGGTCATACCAGAGTTGTCCCAGTCATCATCTTCTGGCAAAGCCAAGTCAATATCCTCGCGGAAATCTACCCCTGAATAGGGATAGTCGTCGATCATGACTATCTGCTCCTCTAGCCAAGAGAAAAAATCCTCTCCAAAAGCTAGCCGCTGAGGTCCTCCAAGGCGCCCGACATAATCGCTCCATCGAGCCATCCATGGCTCAGTAGGTGGGCGAGGATGCATAGATATCTGCGGACGCAGTAATGGCACCCTTGCCAGGAAGAAAGTGACCAAGATACTCCCATAGCCAAACTGGGTATTTTTCCCAGTTCTACATTTGTGCACCTGTTCCTTCATGTGGGACAACACTGCATCACACCAGTTGAAGACTGTTCCTCCCATGCACTCTGCTGCGAGATTTACCTGTGTGCGGGTTGCCTGATGTGGGCTCACGCTTCTTGCTGCACGTGTAATAGTGAATAGCAAAGTTTTGAAAGGAAGATTTGTGACCTCTTTTATGGCCACTTTCCCACTCTTCTTACTCGAACCCGCCTGACAATATCGAGCAATCAAATCATCCGTGCTTGAGTCTGAAGCACTGTACCCAGTAAGATTCGGCCGGGCCCCTCTTTTCGAGAGGCCCGTGAGGAAGTAGATGTCTTCAAGTTGGATTTCAAGCACGTGCTCTCCCACTCGGAAAGCTTCGATATCAGGGTCCCACAATTGAATAAGGTGAGTAAGGAGCTTATGTTGTTGGCGGATCCCTTTAGTCTTGAAGAACTTTAGCAAACCACATTCTCGCAATGCGGTCACGGTTGGTAAGTCATTTTCGGCCCTAAAATCGTCCGTTTCATGTTCCCTCTCTTTCCAACTCACCATTTTGCTTCAAATAAGTTGCAAACTCCTGCAAAAGGGAAAACAAAGTAATTAGTGGCTATTTAACAACTTGCTTCTAGCAAAAATTTGAGGAAAAATTGATTTTTTGAACTCAATTTTCGCACGTGCCGCGCCTGGAGGGCACCCTGCCGCGCGGCAGTCCACAGTGCCGCGCCTCGTTTTGAGGTTACAGAGCGGCACTGTTCAACAGTGCCGCGTTCCTCGATAGGGGCCCCGCGCGGCAGTATGGCAGGCGATTTTTGCCCAAAAGGGCTTCCCAAAAAATTAATTTTCCCTGGTGAAAGTAAAAATTTCTTGCATGAAATGAAAGAGGGGTTCAAGCACTCTTACCTGGCACAGACGGCGGTCGAAATGGTGTCCCAGAACTCTCGGTATCGATCCTTGAAATTCTGCTCCAAAATGGGTAAAAATGTCTCCTTTGGGTAAAAATCACAAATGAATAGTAATTTCTATTTTTACCATGCTTTATATAGCATTTTTTCACATTTTTTAATTAATCAAATTACTATTTCAAATTAATAAGCCCTTATTCATATTACTAATGCCCGATTTTTGAGCATTTATTGACAGGATCTGCGGTCAAAATGGGATGCATTCATACTGGTATTTGTTCGTAGTTTGACCTTCATATTGAGCCCACTTTATCTTTTTCGTGCTCTGGATTTAAAACTTGAAAAAGATTCCAAGCGCTTTCACACCTGTGTCGTGCTTGTCAAACGCAAGTAAACGGTGTCGAGTACGGTCAACTTTACTCATGCTCGTTAAACGATGAGGAAAGTATTATCCTGGTTGTATTTTATTCTTTTTTCGGGCCAGAATAATTAACCTTTACGAAAAAGACCACGGGAGTCCATAGTTAAGCTCTTTTCAGACTCCTTAAAATTGAAAAGATTGCCAAGTGATCTTGACGCTTTCACACTTGTAAAAGTATTTGAAAGGTCGTCTATTTGGTGATAGGTTACCCCTTTTTCGGCCCGTCTAGACTATTTACGAGAAAGGTATACCTCAGTCAATCTCGGCTGGGAGAGTTCTCTCGGGAATCGTTTTACACTTTTTCGGGATCAAGAGACTAAATTTTACGAAAAAGTACATTATGGAGCTTCCTTTAATTTTTTTAGGCTCTCTAAATATGAAAAACTGCCGAGTTTTCCTTCCTTGGGCTCGTTAAAGTATTAACATCGAAGGACCCACTTTGGGACGAACCCCTCCTTTCTCAGGTTCGTAAAACACGTGAGATTGGACTCATCCGCAAGATGAGCTACACCGAGCATCTGTTATCCTCTTCAAGCTCGTAAAACAAGAAAGAGGTACTCGTCCATCATGTCGGGGAAATATGGGGGAACAAGTCAAGTTTATCTATGGCAGCTTGTCAGTTGTTACCTTTGAACATGGCATGTGTCCATCTCTTGTCTATATTTGGGTATCCATCTTTCATTGAGTCATAGTCATCATCATGGGTCGTCTCCCTGGCCACGAGTCCACTCATCCGGTGTCTATCCTCTATTTATCAATAATCCCTGCTGCCGAGTCCTGTTACATGCCGTTATATGTTCAAAGGGTTGCATTATATCGAGTCATTCATTGTGTCAGGCCTCCGCTGTGTCAGTACATATTTCATTACTTCATCATCCTATCACATGTGCCGATTTCGTGTCGATGATGTGGGAATCATCATGGTCCACCTTCGACGAGTCTGTTCCTGTCGACACCAAATCACTATCCAGGAATTGGACTTAGAAATCAACCATTAGTACCTTGGTACCTGCATGCCTCAATGGCAGGTTTCCTCGTGTTTGACAGCAGGTTCACCTCATTGACCTCTGATCAAGCGATCTCTCGAATGCTCGACATCAACTCATTCATTCGCATTTCGTTGAGATGTACTATTGATACCTTGGGAATCATTGTCATTATTGGTGATCTCCCTCGCATTTGTTAACGGTCCACATCATTGACCGGTAATCAAATGGTTTCTTCCATGTTCGACTTCAACATCTTGTAATCACATGGTTAGATTCGTATCTTTATGCGATCGGGTAGAAGACCCTGGGCGCATCACTGTATCTTGACCGCGTCCAGGCTGCGATGGAGATGTCTCTTGTATTGTCACACAGATCCACTTATTGTATTGGTCGTGGCTGTGTCGTTATTGTCTCATGGATCTACGATTGTTCATAGTAGCCATGATCTGTCCACAGTTTATATTATCTCAGTACTCATGGATCTGCAATGTATTGGTCGGCAGCCATGCTTTGAGTCATTTGTTTCCGAGCATGGGAATGCCCGCCTCGGTGGTATATCTAACACTTTGTTTCTATTTCAGCTCCGTGTCGCTCTCCTCGATGCTATCTCTGCACATTTTATTCATAAAGTCTTTTGGCCATCAGTCCCTTCTGACCTCACACTTTAGGGGGCATCTGTTATACCTCTATTTTTCACGGTGTCGCATCCCCATCACAAAACAAGTTGACGACACTTTCCCTACTGTTTTGAATCATCTAGAAGAGACAGATGATGAGTCAACCTTGAAGGAAAATCCACCCTGGCAAGTTTTGACCCACCTTGGACTTTATTTTTACATACTACCGCGCCTTGCCAGCTTGACAAAACGCGGTACAGTGCCGCGTCCTGTATCATTGGCAAAGCGCGGCACCCTTTTAATAGTTTTTTGCCCTTGGCTTGTGGGATCTTGGATTTTCGAAGATAATGGAAGATCGGGTTCCTTGATTCGATCCCAACTCACCTCCTTCGATTAGAAACCCTGATCCACTTATCCCTCCTTAGATCCACCTATCTCTCTTGTTGGTTAACCTCACCATTCATTATAAAAGAGAGGCATGCCATTGGAAAGAGGGAGGACTCTTGAGAGCACCAAACTTATGGTCTTGCAGCATTGTGGAGATAGCTAGAGGAGAAGACACTTGGAGTTGGAGGATTGGCTTGGACATCAAGCACACTTTGTAAGTAATCTTCAAGTTGTAATGGAATAACTTGTCTTGTTTTCCCAAATCATTTGTGTTAATATTGTTTTAATAATATGATTTGTATCTTTCATAGATTTAGATCCTAACTCATGTTTCAGATTGCTAGAGAATAGTGCATACTTGTGTTTTGGTTACTATTTAACAGGTTCATTTGTGAAGACTTGGAGCTTGGAGCAAATACCAAAGACAAAGCACTTGGACATAAGGTCAATTAAAATCCTTCTACTCTCTTCAGCATTTTAATCCTGAAATATTTGTTAGATCTAGGGATTCAAGGTAGCATTTGTTTTGTCTGTTCTTAGTCTAGAGTTAGTTAATGTCTACTTTAGCCTAAGGGAGTTTTGACTTATCCGTAGGGCAGAATTCCACATAACAGCAGTTGAAGAACAGTGGAGTTATCAAAGAGGAAAAACAATTGATCCTCTCCATTCTAAGCAATATTGGTGAAGATTATTCGGTATTTGTCTCTACTTTCAATTCCAGTCGGCTAACTACCCCGAATTGGAAGATGCCTACCTTGAATGCCTTCATTGAGTCCGTCACAAAAGAGCATGACAAGTTGATTCAAATGGGGTCCATAAGCTCCAAAGATTCATCCCTATATGTTCAAGGACCCAAGATCCCGAATGGTAAAGGAAAGCAAGAGAAGGAGAAGCCCAAATTCGAGCCTCACAAGCAAAGAGAGAAAGGCAAACAAACAGATGCACCGTCCAGTTCGAAGTTCAAGCAAAAGGGCAAAGAAGGTAACAAAAAATCTAAATGTACTTATTGTAACCGTGGCTTTCATCCCAAAAGTTCATGTATGAAGAAGACTATAGATCAAATGGCCCTCCTTTTGGAAAAGAACAACATAACCCTTCCTGACGGTGCAAGGAAGAAGGATAGGAATGATGATCATGAAAGAGGACAAGCACTCATGGCAACTGTTTCGAAGCCCACTACTCTCTTGATAGATTCGGGTGCATCGAATCATATGGCTGCAAATATTGATTCTTTTTCCTCATTCGATCCAAACAGCTCCATCCCCATCCATTTGGGAGATGACTCAAAAATTTCTTCAAAGGGCAAAGGTATGATTCATGTAGATCATGGAAGCTTTCAGAATGTTCTCTATGTGCCTTCCTTGGCTTCAAATCTTCTTTCTGTGTATCAAATGACACACACTGGTGAATCGAAGCAAGTTACATTCAGCCCTAATACAGTTGAAATTTCTGATATCAAAAGTGGAAGACTTGTTGCAGTCAGGAAGGCAAACCACACTGCAAAATGCTATGAGTTTTCACACTTTATTCCGCTTGCAAAGCCCACTGCTCTTCGCACACATGGTAATGAGGTTAGTAGGCTTTGGCATGAAAGATTTGTACATCCTAATTATAAGTATTTGCTTTTGCTATCAAACAAATCCATGGTAGATGGTCTTCCACAACTCCGTTCCTCGAAGGGAATATGCACTGGTTGCATTATTGGGAAGCACCCCGAGCACAGATTCGACCGTGGCAAAGCTTCTACTATTTTGGGGTTGATCCATTTTGATATTAGTGGTCTGTTGCCCCATATGTCATTAAATGGTTCAAGGTATGTTTTGACATTTATTGATGATTTTTCCCGCTTTACATGGGTATTCTTTCTCAAAAACAAGTCAGAAGTGCTTGGAAAATTCAAGGATTTTAAGGCTTCTGTTGAGACCACCACTGAGAGCAAGATCAAAGCTCTTATATCTGATAATGGTGGAGAATATATTAATTCCGATTTTCTGCAACTTTGTGCCCAAAGCAGAATTCAGATCCAACATACAGTTCCCTACACACCCCAGCAGAACGGTGTAGCGGAAAGGAAAAACCGGTCACTGAAAGAGATGGCTACATGCATGATTGAATCAAAAGGTTTGGCTGAAAATATTTGGGCTGAAGCAATCAATGTTGCTGCATACATAGAGAACCATGTTCCACATTCATCCGTGAAAGGTATGACTCCTTTCGAAGCATTCTTTGCTCACAAACCGGATGTGTCAAATTTGAGAGTTTCTGGCTCTACTGCATGGGCTAGAATTCCTTCCAAGAAGAGATGAGCTTTGGATCCACAAAGCATCGAGTGCATACTGATAGGATATGGGGAAGAATCAAAAGCATATAAACTCATGGATATCAGATCTAAAAAGATATTCATAGAGTGCAGTGTGTAATTTGAAGAACCGCTTCAAGAATTGCAACTAGTCGAGGAAGAGACTGTCGATTCACCGCCTTCACCAGAAGAAGATCCGTGCAACGATAATGAAAGTATGAGTTCTGATATTTCTGATATTGTAGCAGCGTATGATGATAATGACATCTCAGGTTTGGAATCCGACCATTATGATCCTCCTCAGTTATCGAATTGGGCCCAAAACACTCTCCAATCTGCTGGTTCGAACCTTGGAAATCCTACTGATCCGAGACGAACAAGAGCAGACTTTCAAAGAGCAGGTATGGTACTTTCTATTGCTGATCCATTACTTCCTAAGATTTGTTATTTGATGGCTGGTTCAGATCCCACATCATACTATTCTTCCCACTGAGATCCGAGATGGCAAAGTGCCATGGATGAAGAGTACAGTTCTCTTCAAAAGAACAACACATGGGAGCTAGTTTCTCTTCCACCTGGAAGAAAGTTAGTGAAGTGTAAATGGGTCTACCACACAAAATTTGTTGCTGATGGCTCTATCAGAAAATACAAAGCAAGGTTGGTGGCAAAAGGTTTCTCCCAAGTCCAAGGAGTGGACTACATTGAGACTTTTGCACCGGTTGCAAAGATGGATTCCATCCGCCTTGTTTTGGCTATTTCCGCATCCAAGCACTGGGAAGTGCACCACATGGATGTGAAGAGTGCATTTCTACATGGAGAACTTGCTGAAGAGGTATATATGCAGCAGCTAGAGGGCTACACATCAGATCCATCATTAGTTTTCATATTGAAGAAATCTTTGTACGGGTTAAAACAGGTCCCAAGAGCTTGGTACACAAAGATGGACTCCTTCCTTCTTTCTCAGAATTTCCAAAGATGCAAATCTGATCCGAATGTGTATCTTCAGTAAGTTAAAGGTAATTTGTTGGTTATTGTACTTTAAGTTGATGATATTCTCATTACTGGTAGCACTCTTACTTCAATAAACAATCTAAAAACTGCCTTAAATCTAGCTTTTGACATGAGCGATTTGGGCTTGCTGAGTCACTTTTTGGGCTTGGAGATAGCTCAAAATTTTGATGGGATCACTATATCTCAGCAAAAATATGCTTCCGACCTGTTATTGAAGTTTAATATGGCTGAATGTAAGTCAACCCCATTCCCATTCCTCTCAGGAATCAGTCTTGAGGAGGGAGATTCTACACCGCTTGCAGATTGCAGTATGTATTGACAGTTAATTGGTTCACTACTTTATTTGACACACTCAAGGCCTGATATTTCATATGTTGTGAGTGCCGTGTCAAGATATATGCAGCAGCCACATGAGCTTCATTGGCGAGCAGCCAAGTGGATCTTGCAGTATGTGCAAGGTACGAGATAGTTTGGCATACATTATGCTGCAGATTCTGAGCTTGATTTCATTGGTTTTACTGATTTAGATTGGGCAGGTGATAGCATTGATCGGAAGTCCACTTCCGGTTATGTTTTCATGATTGGTCATGGTGCTATTTGATGTTCTAGCAAAAAGCAAGCATCCATTGCACTTTCTGTTAACACCTAAAAAGTGCTCACTAGCTCATTCCCTTACTCACATGACCCATTTGTCCACTTTTCCACCATCTGAGCCTCTGAAACCAACAAAAGGTCACCAAAAGACCTTAGTACACCCCTTTTTTCCATTAAAAAAGATTATTTTTCCGGAGAAAATCATAAAAAACCCTCAAAAAGGGTCCAAATTCCCAAAAATATCAAAAAGGGAATTAAAATATTATTTTTATTCAAAAAAGGAAAAAGGAGGGAAAATTACCTAAACCATGTTGGTCAATACCATTGGTTTCCACAAAACCACAAATGGTATTCCTCACCACCAAAACCTATAAAAAGGTGGTAGGGGCTCCTCATTTCCCATCCTTCCATTATCTCATCCTTATGCTGCTGAAATCTCCCCTGAGCACTTTTAGCCATTGAAGCAACCTTGGAGAAAGAGACCTATTGGAGTTTGGAGCTACTCATCTTGGGAGTTGCTCAACATCAACCTTCACCATTGAAGGTAATATCGCAAGCACTTGCTTGCCCCCCACTTTTCAATACAAAAAATTATTTCTTATGTTTCTTGTTCTTGATTTTGAAATGTTTACATTATTTGCTTAGATTCTTGTTTAGATCCATGAAAAGTATTGTTTATTTAGTTTATTGTTTTTATTTCTATTGAAACTGCTACTACTAGTTAGTAGGTGCCCATAGCACTAAGCTTGGTTGCAAAACCGAGCCAACAGTTTTTGGCGACTCCGCTTTGGTTTGAACTTTAGATCTCTAGCTTTGCCATTAAATCTTAGTTTTTATGAATTTTTAACCTTTAGATCCATAGATCTGCCCTTTTAGACAGCAGATCCATTGCTGGTCTGAGATTTGGCCCCATAAACAGCCCGAAATTTTCAATTTTCGGGTTCGTTTCTCGGTTTCCGTGCACGGCTTCCGCCTCGCGGCTTTTGTCCAGACAGTCGCGCGGTCCATCGCGGCTTTTCTACGTTTTTCCGCGCGGTCCATCGCGGCCTTTTTCCAGACAGTCGCGCGGTCCATCGCGACTTTTCTGCATTTTTCCGCGCTGCTCATCGTGGCTGTGCGGCCAAAACCTGCGCGGCTCATCGTGACTGTGCATCCAAAACCCGCGCGGTCCATCGCGACTGTGCGGCCAAAACCCGCGCGGTCCATCGCGACTGTGCGGCCAAAACCCGCGCGGCCCATCGCGGCTGTTCGTCCAAAACCCGCGCGGCTGAATTTTTTCATTCGGCCATCCCGATTTTGAAAAATATTTTTTACTGTACTTTCTGCCCATAGCACATTTTTTACAGTATCAAATTCTGCATATTTTCCAGATTTAGAAAAAAAAATTTACTATTTAAAAGTGCATACCTAGAAATCTTTTTAAAAATTTTCAAGAAAGTGAAAGAAAGATTCATTTTGCATTCTTTATCTAGATTCAAATTTTTTCTTGTTTACTTCTTTAGAATCTTGCCCTTAGCAAATTTTATTGAAACGAAGAAATCCATTTATTTCTTTTAAAAGGAGTTTATTATTTGCTTTCATAAATCCAAAAAATCCATTATTTTTTGAGTTATTTTTGAAAAAGCAAATTAATTTCTTTTAGTGAAAAAAGTCTTAAATATTTGCTTGTTATTTTTCGAAAAGTCCTTTATTTTTTGAAAAATTTCCCTTAAAGCATTTAATTTTTTCAAGTTCAGTTTACAACACCTCACGTGCACTCACACGATCACTTAACTGAACTAAGACTTAAAACTTACCCTAATTTGAACACACTCTTAACCCCACTTGGGGAACACAAAAAGAATTCTTGTAGCTAGGTAGTATTGGGGGGATAGGTGTTCCAAAAACACCCCTCAGTTCATACATCTGAGACATAGAAGTTGTCCAATTAGGGAGCTAAAATCTCTTAGTATTTTTTGGCGCGGTCACAACCGGTTTGTGGGAAGGCCTCTCCCCTAGGAGGGTTGAAGTCGCGAGGATGGTTCCGGAAGCCTGAGTGGGATACCGAAACCCATTCAGTAACCGAAGGGCTACCATTCGCAGTTCTCGGGATATCCCTGTATTGGGATATTGCGATCAAAGGACCAAACGACAGATTTACCTTTTCTCGACGCGTCATGAACGGAGTATCCTAGTAGCCTGTCTTTTTAGGATTGATTACCCGGTGTCCCTCCCGGTAGGGGGATATCTAGCCGTTGTCTCTACATTCATATTGTCTGACTTGGATTTCATCACCTTGCAGGGGATATCGTCTGTTTGAGTCACAATACTTTTAGATTAGGTGTTTGCATGATCTTTACCACCTTTTGAGTCTAGTTACACCTATTTTTTCTAGGAGCCGCTTGCATGTTGGTATTCTGACCGGTTGTTGCATTCCTCCACTTATTGTAGCACAGCTGCTAGAATAAGTGCATTTCTTGAGGATTGATTTTTTGGCCTGTGAGCCTTCTTTTTTCACTCCCCTTCTTGCACCCTTGGTTGCATTAGGGTTTTGAGTCTTTTACATATATATCACCACCTGATACTTAAAACAATTTTTTAAATAAAAAACACATTCTCACCATTGAGAATTCTAGACGTTCTCGTCGTCTACGGGGCGAACTCCCAGAGTTTATTCCACTTGGCTCTCCACGTCACGGACGCAGAGCATTATCCCTTGATTCGACACATCGTCGATCATCTAGACAGTCATCCGATTCTGACATACCCCACTTCACCTTTGATTTGGAGGTAGAATCCGAAAACCCCACAGAGTTACCACCAACCACAATTATGTCTGGAACACCAGTTGATCCACTATATACATTAACCATAGGTCAGACATCCGCAGACCCTTCTGCGGTAGTACCATCAACGGCAACAGCCACCCCCTTGGGTATGCCCAATATGGGTAACACTCCACATTCAGGAATGCCTAGCACAGGACCATCACCTGTCATGGGCATGCCCAACATGGGGGTCATACCCCCTTCGGTTTCCACAAACCCTATCCCAGGAATCCCTAGTGCGATTCCTAACCCAAGTGTAACTCCTGTTGCACTTGGGAGTGCTATCCCAGGAATCCCTAGTGCGATTCCTAACCCGAGTGTAACCCATGTTGCACTCGGTAGTGCTATACCAGGAATCCCTAGTGCGATTCCTAACCCAAGTGTAACCCAAGTTGCACTTGGGAGTGCTAACCCATATCAGGCCACACCCTTTGGAGGGCACATACCCGCCATACCTAGCATACCTATAGGAGCTACTGGACCCCTACACCATACCACAATGGCTAGGCAAATCCCGGTTCCGGTCACCACATCCGCTAGTCTACCATACATGGCAAGTCTCAACCTGCCAGATTTAGCTAGGCTCACGAATGACCCCATTAGGCATGATCCTGCTTGGCCCCATATGCCCACTAAGCTTCCCTCTGACATCCCTAAGTTTGAGGGAAAGGCCGGAGAAGACCCCCAGAACCACATCATGTCCTTCCATTTATGGTGTTCCTCCAACTCCATAGTGGACGACTCTGTCCACCTCCGTTTATTACAGCGCACCTTCACTGGATCTGCAGCCAAATGGTATATCGAGCAACCCCATGGGACGCATTCCACATTTACCTCCCTTGCCTCGACCTTCCTGCAGTTCTTTCAGCTACCGGTCCGCTATGATGCGGGCGTCAAAATCCTACTGTCTTGCAGACAGAACACGGCCACGCACATCACTGACCATATCCATGATTGGCGTCGGCGCCGAAGCCTATGCAAGATCAAATTAGACGACCGAATCTTTTTAGACTGGTTCCTTAAATCCCTCCTTCCTCTCATTGCGAAGGATGTAGCATCTGAAAGACCCCAGTCTGAAGAGGAGGCCATCCTTAAGGCCCAACAGTTTGACCTTATCTATGCCCAGTCAGGTTACCTATACACCATCATACCTGACGCCCCATGAGGTGACTCTGCACGCGGTGACACACCAGGGGCATCCCATGCCGCTGATGGCATTATTGGCCAAATTACACCGCAAGCAAAACCTTTCAGTATGGTGAGCACCATGCCCGCCCCAGACCTTTCTAGGGCTACATCCAGTTCCGGAGCGACAACTTCTTATGCTCCAACAAACCAGACCCATCATGTTCATGGACCCTCTTGTCCACAACATTGTTATGGCCAAGCGCCATCAGCATATGTACCTCCTACATACTATGCTCAACCTACGGTACAAAACCCCATGCAGTTTCCACAACAGCCCATGCATTACCCACAACCGGTTGCACCGGCTAACCTCATACCTCCACCAGCTCAGGGGTACCAACAACCCCAACAGGCAACTGGACCACCTCCAGCTCCACCTGCATACTATCCACCGCAACCTGCTCCCGCACCTGCGGCTCCTCAGAATCCCCCCAATGCCCAAGGGCATGTGTACGCACAACAACAGCAGCCCCAATACCAAAATAACCAACGCAACCAGGGTGGGCAACCCAACCGCGGAAGAGGACGCAACCGTGGAAACAATCAAAACCGTAACCAAGCTCCACAGCCTACCCAGCCTCCACAAAACAATAACGCGGCGCCCGCTCATCAGAATCCTGATCGGCCACCTAAACAACCTAAAAATGCTAATTTACGAACAAACCATCCTTGTTCCATTTGCGGTGTCTATGGCCACTATACCCACGCTTGCCCACATCTCGAGCGAGCTCGACAACTATGAACAAATGACGCCCATCGTCAAGGGCAGGCGGCTCCTCAGCCACCACCCAACCCCCCACCACCTCCACAACAACCTTTGGTCCTCCAAAACCCCTTTCCAACACAAGGAGTAGTGAACACTCAGCCGTTAGCCCCCCAACAGGGCAACGGACAACAACAACAAATTACTTACACAGCTCCTGACCAACCCATGTTTGATTCAGGCACCCACCACTTATTGATGATGTCCAGCGCTGACGTCAATATCCAAACCCGTCGGAATCAATACGGACCAACTCCTGAAGCCCCCCCCGCCGAAAAGGATACTACTGCTAATCCCACTGATCAGACATTGCGTATACCTCAGCTTCCACTCGATGGCGCTCCTAAAGCACCTCGCTTCCCCCCTTCGCCGAATCAACAACAACCCCAATGCACGGGCTGCGTCCAATTACAACATCGTCGATGACCTAGCTCAATCTCCCGCAGCCATGTCTGCGTTAGAAGTCTTGAAAACCTGTCCTACTCAGCGCAAGACTTTACTTTCCGCCATTGGGGCGATTGACCCAAATGATTCGCAATTGATGACCTTTGATTTAGACCAATCTGAACCACGGCTGCCTTCTACCATAGCAGTCCAAGTTTCCGTTTCTATTCGAAATCTTGTCATCCATCGATGTATCATCGACGAGGGTGCCTCCACATGCGTCATGTCCACTTTTGTTTGGCAGAAGTTGGGCTCCCCTGCTCTCCAGCAATCCACCACTGCATTGCGGGCCTACGACGGCCGGTCAGCTCAACCTCAAGGTTTATTACCCAAGGTACCCGTCCAATTAGGTGGGAAAACTGTGCTCATCGACATAGAGGTCATTAACGCCCAGCTTGACTATAACCTTTTACTTGGCCGCAGTTACATGTACGCCATGAAAGCGGTCGCCTCCTCCGTCTTCCGCACCATGATGTTCCCCCATGAGGGCCGTGTGGTCAAAATTGACCAACTCACCTACTATGACCCCAACGCCCCTGCAGCACCGGAGAATGTTCTCCCCATGATTGAACAACCCGCTTCTAGTGCAGTTACCTCCTTTGTGTCTTCTGTGGCACCCGGACTGTATTCGGATACACCAATGACCTCTACATTCCAGGCCATCCCACCACCGTCACCGGAGACCCAGGTCGCAAATCTCTGTACTGTTTCGCAGAATACGCAAACATCCGGCGGTCAACCACCATTGATCCCCAGTCACATTGGTGTTACACCCATCCACACCATCCCCTTCCTATTTCCTCCTTCGGGTGTAGTAAGCGCCCCGGTTATGGCTACCCTTAACCTACCCGGGTTAACATTGGGATTACCCGTGTGGTATATTCCGCCTCCCGTTCGATTACCGACACCAGACGTCATCCTCCAACCGGTACAACCTATTGTTACCACAAATCAGCCTCCTCCTGGTGTCACAATCCCCTCGTCGTCAACGACACCTCCTCCTAACCTCAATATCCCTTCGTTGTCAATGAAACCTCCTCCTGGTCTCACGATTGCTTCGACGTCAAAGGATCCCCCTCTTCTTGCTAAGCCCACTGGGGGTAGAGGTCCACAACCATACACTGCTATACCACCTCCTAAGGCAGCCAAACCCCCACCGGTGTTTCGAGCTCCCCCCAAATGTTCATTATGCGATGAAATTGGCCATCCAACTCATCAATGCCCACATTTACCGGCACTCCAAGAACATATGAATATGTTGGACGATGACATCGGCATCCCAGTAGTCAGATTAGAGCCACCTCTACAGCCTCGCGACAAATCACTGCGCACTAACCATCCTTGTGCTATATGCAGTGTCTACGGCCACTACTCACACCATTGCCCTGATCTACCAGACTATAGAGCAGCGCTGTACGAGTTAAACAATGCCGATTTAGAGATATCTCCTCCCCTCATCGAGGAGATTCACCCTCCACCATCATCCTCGTCAGAAGAAGTCAATACGATATACATGATTTCGAAAACCTTCAAACCAGAACCCCTTGATTTATGGTCTGACTACTTCAATACTGACGAACAAATTTTGGAGACACTCACTGCACCCGACTACCCTTGGGATGATATGCATCATCGCTCCTACTTCCTCCCGGAAGCATCTACCTCCACCACATCCAACCAGCTATCAGTCGAGTCGAAAGACTTCATACCCGCTAAGGTCGATTGGTTAAAGGACCCCATCCCAGCACCGGATGCCTTTGAAGAAGGGAACATGTCCAACATTTCCCCCACTATACAGATAGACATTTCCACAACACCAGGGAAACCTGAGCTCATCTCGCTGGGCGCATCTTGCACTCAAGCAGAAACTCAGGCGTACAAAAAACTCTTTCAAGAGTTCCGAGACGTCTTTGCCTGGTCCTATACCGAGATGCCTGGTCTCGACCCCGCCATTATTGAACACCACATCGATACATGGCCGGAAGTACCCCCGGTTCGTCAGAAACAGCGACCTATTCACCCTGCCAAGCTCCCCGCTGTTAAGGCTGAGGTCGAGAAACTTCGAAAAGCAGGGTTCATCTACCCTATTCCGTACACCACCTGGGTGTCGAACCCCGTTCCTGTCAACAAAAAGCAAGGCACCCTTAGAGTATGCACTGACTTCCGCGATCTAAACCACGCTTGTCCAAAAGACAATTTCCCCACGCCATTCATTGACCAACTCATTGATGAGTGTGCGGGCCATGAGGTCCTATCCTTCATGGACGGGTTTTCCGGATATAACCAGATTCACATCCGCAAGGAGGATCAGTACAAGACTGCCTTTACCACCCCATGGGGCACCTTTGCCTATCGCGTCATGCCATTTGGCCTTAAAAATGCTGGTGCCACTTTCCAGCGAGCCATGACTTATTGCTTTCACGACTTGGTCCATATCCTGCGGGTTTATCTTGACGACCTCACAGCTCGTTCCCGAAAACGATCAGACCACCTTAACAACCTCCGGCAAGTTTTCCTGCGTTGTCGTAAATATAAAATCCGCTTGAACCCACACAAGTGTGTCTTTTGCGTCCCGGCAGGCCGGTTGTTGGGTTTCATTGTTTCCCAAGACGGGATTACTGTCGATCCCCTGAAAGTCAAAGCCATCTTAGAACTTCCCCCTCCTCGCACGCTTCGGCAGCTTCAGAGCTTGCAAGGGCGGTCCAATTTTCTTAGGCGCTTTGTTCCTGATTACGCCACCAAAGTCCATGGATTCTTACGCTTACTTCGTACCCACATACCCTTTGTTTGGGACGAACAAGCAGACACGGCATTCGAAGCCCTCAAGAAGGCTCTCACACAAGCCCCCTTGATATCCCCACCGGATTTCTCCCAAGACTTCACCCTTTACGTCTCGGCATCCGAACATGCCGTATCCGGAGTTTTGGTCCAAGAAGATGCTTCCCACAAAGAGCATGTAATTTATTACGTCAGCCAGACCTTGTCTGGCCCACCTCTACGTTACCCATACGAGGAAAGATTATCCCTAGCTGTAGTCTTTTCCGTACAAAAACTACGACACTACATTTTGCTTAGTCATACCACGGTCGTGGCCGACTCCAACCCCATGGTCTACCTCCTCACCAGGCGGCTCCTTCAGGGTCGTGTCGCTAAATGGGTTATTATCCTCCAGGAATATGACCTTACTTTCAAGACTCCCAAAAGCACCAAAGCCCTCGCGCTTGCTCACCTAATTACAGATCTCCCGTCCTCTTCGACATCACCCGTTATCCATACGGACCTGATTGACGAGCAGATCTTCGTCATTTCGTCGGACGACCCTTGGTACGGAGACATTTTGACTTACCTTCGTACGCAAAAATTCCGACCACACATCGATCGTGATGGACGCCGTCGCATACGACACCACGCACCCCGATACCTACTTATTGGAGATGTACTTTACCGACGCGGCGTTGATACTATCTTACGCCGCTGCCTATCCCATAGTGAGGCAGAACAAGTCCTCAATGATTGTCATAGCGGTGCCTGTGGAGGCCATTTCTCCGGCATGGCTACCGCCCAGAAAATCATTCGGGCAGGTTATTTTTGGCCATCATTGTTTACTGATTGCATCACCGCAGTCAAGCATTGCCAGAACTGCCAGCTCTTTGCCCCCAAAGCAAGAACCCCCCCTGCCCCCCTTCATCCAGTCATCACTGTTGGACCATTCTGCAAATGGGCCATAGACTTCCTCGACTGCAACCCCCCGTCAGCCGGCGGTCACAAACACATCATTGTGGCCGTGGATTATTTCACCAAGTGGGCAGAAGCCATGCCGACCTATAATTGCAAAGCCGACACGGCAGCGCGGTTTTTCTTCAACCATGTTATCGCTCGTTTCGGAGTACCACAACGGCTAGTCTCTGACCACGGCTCTCACTTCGAAGATGCCGTCTGGAAGGAATTATCAACCATGTTGAAATTCGAACACCATTTCTCTTCCACTTACTACCCCCAAGGAAACGGCCAAGTCGAAGCGATCAATAAAATCTTGAAGACCATTCTCCAACGCACTGTAGACAAGCACAAGTCCAATTGGCATCACATGCTTTTCCCAGCACTATGGGCCTACCGCACCTCGACCAAAACCGCCACCGGTTTTACCCCTTTCCATTTAGTTCACGGCGTCGAATCTGTCCTCCCTATTGAGTGCCAGATCCCAGCCTTACATATCGCCGTTGAGCTCCTACCAGACACTCCCCCCGATCGAGCAACGTTTACTGCTCCTAGAGCAGGCCGATGAAGATCGACGCACAGCCATTCAAAACATGGAAGCTGCTAAACAACGATCGAAACTAAGTTACGACAAACGCGTCCACCCAAGAACCTTTTCGGAGGGAGACCTTGTCCTCGCTTACGATCAAGCTCATGATAAAACCGGAAAGAAAAAGTTCGTGTCTATGTGGCAAGGCCCCTACATCATACACACCTGCCTCGGGCAGGGGGCATACATTCTGACCGATTCAGAAGGCAACACCCTGCGCAACCCACGCAATGGGTTATACCTTAAAAGATTTTACCCATAGAAAATCTCATGGACACCATCGTCCATTTTTAGTATAGGCATACGTTTTTCGTTCACAAAATTTTTTCAAAAACCTAAATATTTGTTTTCTCTGCATGACCACAGATGGAGCCTCTTCCACTCTGCCATGTCGACTTCGCTGATGGTGCAAGCCGTTGGTCTCCCAATCTCGCCTCCGCAGCTTGGGTAATATACTCCCCTTCACATGAGTTAATTCACATTGATGGAGTATGTTTAGGTGCCGCCACCAATAATCAAGCTGAATACGATGCCGTGACCGGTCTCCTGGCCGCTGCTCTCCAGATGAGCATACGTCACCTCAACGTTTTCTTGGACTCACAGCTCCTAGTTTCCCAGCTCAACAATGATTACCAGGTACGCGATCCCTGTCTGTTCAGAAAATTCCTGCGCACTAAACAAATGGTTAGACAGTTTGAATCCATTACATTCACACATGTCCCAAGACACCTCAATGGTGTAGCAGATAATATGGCCAACAGTGTCCTCGACTGGCACACCAATCACATCATGTCATATCCATAAACAAAAATGCACCCAAGTGCAAAACATGTGCCTCCATGGGCATATACAAAAAACCGATATTGCATCCACGTGCACAACATGTGCCTCCACGGGCATAAAACAAACAAACCAAATAATGCATCCATATGCATAAACAAGTGCCTCCACGGGCATACATAAATCAATAAATACACTGCACCCACGTGCATAACATGTGCCTCCACGGGCATATACAAAAGACAATGTGCATCCACGTGCATACACGACGATAGATCCAAACATATATATCCACATATATATACAAATCAAATAGTCTACATGTCATAAGTGCCCTCAGCACTCGATATACCAAAAATACATCTGTCATACAAAAAATGCTTCCCCATATGCTCATGAGCATTTGGGGGCAAGTACAATGACGTCTAATCATCTGGATCCTCCGGATCCTCAGGCTCCTCCGGATCCTCAGGCTCCTCCTCCGGCTCCTCCTCCGACTCCACCTCCGCCGGCCCAGCCGGGTCAAGACGACCCCGAACTCGCCGCTCGGCTGGCCCTGCTGGGTCGTCCCTCAGACGTATCCTCCCCGGTTCCGGCTCTGCCGGAGCATCTCCTCCACCACCCCCGTGTCTCGCAGCAAGCACCGCTGCCCTCAACAACAGTGACTGCCACTCAGGCGGTGCACCGAGACATCCCTGCAAAATGCCCCGATCAAGGTCCCTCCAGCCATCCTCCGGAAGTCTAGCTACGATCCGGGCTAAAGTCCGTCGAACACCATCTATAGCATCGTCCTGAGGGCCAACCCCTCGCCCACGGGCTCCATATCCTCCACCACGAGGAGGACGTACAGGTACTGGGGGACGAGCAACCACCATCGCCCGCCCCTGCCGAGCCACATAGTCAGGTGGTGGTACTGGACCAATATCTGCACAAAGCAAGTAGAACCATCAGATACTATACAACAGATATCATCATGATCAATCATAATACATATGATATAACATAACATAAGACACAAAAACATACCGTCTAAGCTCCAGGCCTGTCCTGGGGCACGTGGCATCTCTGGGTCTCCCCGGTAGTCCATGCCGGCGTATGGATAGTCCTCGATCACCAGTGGCATCTGCTCCCACTGCTGGAAAAAATCCTCTGTGAAGAAGCCACGGATACCACCGCTAGCACGGGGCATCATCTGCCCCCACCTCATCATACGAGGCTCACTAGGAAGACCAGCACGAACGGGTACGTGTGGCCGTAAGGTCGGCACCCGCTCAAAGAAAAAACAACATAAAAAAGAGGCGTAACAGAACTCACCTCCCTCTCTCACGGCCTTGTCCAGATCTCTCCGGACACCGGCCAAGAACATCTGAGCCCAAGCATAGTAAGTACCCCGTAGAACGGAGTCCACCATCATCGTCTGCCCCCCAGACATACGATGTGGTGCAGCAGCACCCAAAACCCTCAGAACACAGGCACCAACGGCCCGCATATCCCACTCACGTAGGAACTTCAGACTGATAGAGCTGTTTACCAAAACAGCGTCATCCCCACAGAAGGTCTGTAAGAGGTCCTCCATATCCACGCCTGGAGGCAACCTCGGAGAGATATCACCCACCTCACCCAAGCGAGGCAAACCGGTCAAAAAATATACATCAGTGAGAGTAATCTCCAACCTCTCACCACCAATAACAAAGGCACCCTCTGCCGGCACCCACCACTGCACGAGCTTGTTCAGGAGTCTCCTCACTGAACGGATAGGAGGTATCTGAGCGAACTTCAAGAGTCCGCTCATGGCTAGGGTCTGTCTCACCCCCCCATCATTCTCGATCCTCGCCACAATCTCGGCATCAATCTCTCTCTCCCGCCATACGGACTGAGCCCTCCGCAACATCCTGCCAAGAAAACACAGAAAATTTTAGCCCCAGCATAAAAATTTTAGAAAAAATCCCATCGCGGCTTTTTCACAAAAAGCCGCGATGACCATCGCGGCTTTTCCACAAAAAGCCGCGATGACCATCGCGGGTTCCATGAAAAAACTCGCGATGAACATCGCGCGTTTCGTCCAGACAGTCGCGATGAACATCGCGACTGTCACCCATGAACACGCGATGAACATCGCGACTGTCACCCATGAACACGCGATGAACATCGCGGGTTCCGACCTCACAGTCGCGATGAACATCGCGACTGTGAGTCTAAAACCCGCGCAGTTCATCGCGGGTTCCGCCCCGAAACCCGCGCGGTTCCACGTTGGAGAGTCAACGTGGAGTTTCGCGGCTTTCGGGGGCCCACCGCCAAATAAAAAAGACATAATTGACTAGGTTAAGGCGAATAGAGTTACCTGCAACTCACTAAATCGAAAACCAACGGTGAAATCTCCCGGAAATCGAGAAATAGCTCTGACTGCTCTATCAAACTCGCACGTAACAATGACATGTCATATTGTGCCCCACGTCCTATTTATAGAAATTCCCAAAATTTCAAACAACCATTGCGGTGTCATACGAAGTCCATTTCTCGAACCGTTGGTACCGTTGGGATCAGCACAGCAAAAACTTCATAGAGGTTCCTTCCGTTTCCCGTTTTCACGGGGTCCATTTTTTGACCATTTTTTAGCACCTCTCGTCACCTCGGTTTGCGTGCCACATCGGCCGTTCTTCGTTTTCGATGTGTCTTATATCGCCGGATTCAGTTTTCCGCGCTCATGATGATGCTTGAGACCATTTCTCGCTCTCACCTTTATATTTTCTGGGCATTTTTTCCACGCCCCCTCTTCGCCTCGGTTTGCGTGCCACATCGGCCGTTCTCCGTTTTCGATGCGTCTTATATCGCCGGATTCAGTTTTCTGCGCTCTTGATGATGCTAGAGATCATTCCTCGCTCTCACCTTTAGATTTTCTGGGCATTTTTTCCACGCCCCCTCGTCACCTCGGTTTGCGTGCCACATCGGCCGTTCTCCGTTTTCGACAATCCTTATGTCACCGGATCCAGTTTTCCGCACAGATGACGATGCTTGAGACCTTTTCTCACCCTCATCAATCCATTTTTGTTCGGTATAATTTTATCCCTTTTTCGGGCCGAGCAACCCCTTTTACGAAAAAGGCACTTAGGGAGTTTCTGTTAAGCTCTTTTCTGACTCCTAAAACAATGAAAAGATCGCCGAGCAATCTTGCTTCCTTTCATGCTCGCTAAACGTATCTGAAAGGGCGTCTACCTGGTATAAGTTTACCCCTTTTCCGGACCTCATAGACTAATTACGAAAAAGGTATACTCTAGTCACATCGGCTAGAAGAGTTCTCCATCCGCATCATTTTATGCTTTTTCGGGCCTTGGAGACTAAACTTACGAAAAAGAAACACCAATAGAGTCCACTTACCGTTTTCAGACTCTCTAAACATGAAAGCAACCATGAGCATGCGCCGTCCTGGGCTCACAAAATCCACAGGACCGTACCATTTCAGAGCACACTTTTATCCCTTCTTGGAGCTCATTAAAACTACGAAGAAGGAAGAAGGGTGCCTCTTGGCGCCACGACAGACCATATCTACTCACATAGCAGCTTCCCCATTCTGGTCGCCTTTGTTCAGAGTAGTCTGCAGTATGTCACCCCGAAAACTCCCTCGACAGCTACCATTAGCTTCACCCCCCCAGAGTCAGTACATACCCTTCAATCCCTAACAGATGATCCCCACACCTACAAGTCAGTTCCCTACGCTGCCAGGTCAACCACGTCATCTTAATCTGAACAAAGGAAGTTTGCGTCTACCCATGTTTGACCCAGTTATTTCCCATTCCCACAAGTATGTCAGCCCTACCAGCAGTACTACATCACTTCAGTTTACACCTCGCGCTCCTAGCAAGGAAACATCATTGCCTTGTTAGTTGCTGGTCTCCCTCTGTCGACGACAACCACATTTATTCCAGAGGATAGACCTAGAGGCCCCTGTGTCTTGGACTCATTACCATTTATGATGAGTGCCTACGAATCATTTCGAGAGGAATCCTCAGTGCCTCTCCCAATGGTTGTTTCTCACATGCTCGACTTCAACACCTTGATCGCATCGTTGAGACTCGCACAGGGTATTGGTCCGTTCAGTTATTAGTCGAAGACCCCGGATACCTCCTGACTCCTCCACATTTGAGAGTCTTCCTATGGATAATACCAGTTATACTTTTTCTATAGATATCCGGGCTGCGCATGGCGACAGTATTCAGATTCACACCTGTTTCATACTCCCTTGAGTATACAGTTACATTTATTCCCAGAAATGACTCATAGTCTTTGAGTCCCTCCAGATGTTGGACACCTTCAGTTTCAGCAGTTCCACAGTTGATCCAGTGTATCAGTTATTGAGATCATTTATGATCACGAGTATATCCCACAATCATGTCCCCTCTGGACCATTATGATGTACCAGTATATTTCTTCACGTATTAGATCCCCCTTCTTGGGACTAATTGTTTTGCCTATGTCTTGATACGAGCATGGGAATGCCCGCCTCGTCCTTTATCAGAGATTATACCTCATTCATATTGAGGCCATGTAATATTTTTTGTTTTTGCAGCTTCCAAGGGCCGTGGCTCCAGTCTCCAACCGGTCTCTTCTCTCCCCTAAAAACCTGGAAAAAAGGACAAAAGAACTATGATGTCTATCGGCCATACGATGAGCTCCTGCCCTCACACATCAGGGGGCAATCTGTTAACACCTAAAAAGTGCTCACTAGCTCATTCCCTTACTCACATGACCCATTTGTCCACTTTTCCACCATCTGAGCCTCTGAAACCAACAAAAGGTCACCAAAAGACCTTAGTACACCCCTTTTTCCATTAAAAAAGATTATTTTTCCAAGAAAATCATAAAAAACCCTCAAAAAGGGTCCAAATTCCCAAAAATATCAAAAAGGGAATTAAAATATTATTTTTATTCAAAAAAGGAAAAAGGAGGGAAAATTACCTAAACCATGTTGGTCAATACCATTGGTTTCCACAAAACCACAAATGGTATTCCTCACCACCAAAACCTATAAAAAGGTGGTAGGGGCTCCTCATTTCCCATCCTTCCATTATCTCATCCTTATGCTGCTGAAATCTCCCCTGAGCACTTTTAGCCATTGAAGCAACCTTGGAGAAAGAGACCTATTGGAGTTTGGAGCTACTCATCTTGGGAGTTGCTCAACATCAACCTTCACCATTGAAGGTAATATCGCAAGCACTTGCTTGCCCCCCACTTTTCAATACAAAAAATTATTTCTTATGTTTCTTGTTCTTGATTTTGAAATGTTTACATTATTTGCTTAGATTCTTGTTTAGATCCATGAAAAGTATTGTTTATTTAGTTTATTGTTTTTATTTCTATTGAAACTGCTACTACTAGTTAGTAGGTGCCCATAGCACTAAGCTTGGTTGCAAAACCGAGCCAACACTTTCTTCAGCAGAGGTAGAGTATCGAGGGACAGTCAATGCCTGCATTCAGGCAGTTTGGTTGCAGGGTATTCTTTCCGAGTTTGGTTTTGGTGGCACTACTTCGACTGTCCTATTTTGTGACAATCAAAGTGCTATCAAGATCTCCACAGATCCAGTTAAGTGGCAGAGGACCAAACACATTGATATTCATATGCATTACATTCGACAATTGGTGCATGACCGCACCATCATTCTGCAATATTTCCCTACTGATGAGCAAATTGCAGACATCTTCACCAAGAGATTCATTGAGAAGAAGTTCTCTTATCTCCGTTCACTGTTGGGGGTGAGTTCCATCATGGTGGAGACAGATTGATCCATTATTATGCTTTAGCTTGAGGGGGGGCTTTCTTCCCACTGGGTTTTCCCTCTTTCCTCACTTAGTTTATTTTCAGCATTTTTTGGATTATTTGGATTATTGTATTGGGGTGACCTTTGGTCTTAGTTACCAGGGCCCCACATTATTTTTTGCACATCATAGTATAGCTTGAGGGGGGGTGTTCGGATATCCACATCATCTTTTTCAGGATATTGCATGCAATTAGGGTTTGCATGCAAATTCTAGGGTTTGCATGCATTTTGCATGCATCCCAGTCACCAGGTTGATGCCTCCAGCACCTTAGCCACCTTATTCTAGCACCCGGGAGCCACTTACTTCAGAGTTTTATCCCTCCTAGTCAGGAAGGCACCCACTTCTCACCTACTGCCAGAGAAGGGCGCACTTCTTCACCTACCACTGCAGTTCCACTTCAGTTACATTCAGTTAGCTCTGATTCTCCCTGATTTGAGGCTAGTTTCACTCCCGACTAACTGTTTCACTTCCGTTGGACCTCCAGATTGACTAGATGAATTGTTCTGACTTCAGTTAGCCTCCCATGCGCCCCCCACTGAGCCTCCTTCCCTTAATCAGTGCTACACACTTCAGTTACACTTGTTACACTTAGTTAGACTCAGATTGACACCTGGATGACTGGTTCTTGTGCATTGATGAGCACCACCGATTGATGATGAGGACTCCTAGTTGGAGTCAAGCTACTCCATTCAGTGATTCGAATGGCCTACTTAGTCAATTCGAATTGCTCACTCACATTGTCAGATTGTATTGTAATTATTCACCCTTATTGGGATATTGAGCACTGATGCATGTTTTGCACAATTTTACACCATATTTTCTATGTTCATCTGTTGTGATTGATTTACTTGTTCATTAGATCTGCTGTGACTAATTTTACAAAAACTTCTCCCAAAATGAGGCGGATTGCCTCTATTTATACACAATTTTTTTAAATTTTTTTATGGAGTCGACTTGTCCAAAAAATTAATCTTGAATTTGATTTTGAATTTATTTTGGAGCCGACCTGTCTATGTAATTTTCATTTTTAATTGCTGAGCCGACTTTGTCCTTTGAATGGACACATAATAGTTCACATACAATGTTTTATTTGCATTCTTGTTTTGGTTTGACTTCACACAACCACATCAAAGGCCACATTAGAAACTTATGGCTTCCTCATTTTTTTTTGTGGGCTTCTACATCATCATGTTTAAATACTTCAGCATCAAAGGTTTTGTCAAGCAATTATAAGGGCAAGGGCTCCATCACACCCACAATAATAGACCACAAACAATTCCAAGAACCCCAAGGCAACAATACATTATGTCTTCATCACCATACATCAAGGATTCCACGTATGGACATCTTCAAGGTTCAAGGGCTTCAACATCCATCGTAAGTTCCATTAGATAAGGGATGCTTCAATTTGTATGTGGGTTTCAATGTGGGTTCCACCATCAAGAGTCAATCATTTAGTATTTAATCAACATGCTTTCAATGGACATCAAGCCCATCATCAAATGGTAGCATGGACCATCACCAAGGGTTCCATTGCCCCATCAAACCAAAAATGACCACAGAATGGGTCATTTGGCTCATTAGGTGTTCCAATAGCTCCAATGCCCACCTCCGTGGTTCTTCATGTCATGTGTGTTCTTCAAGCCATCCACATCATCATCTTCTTTTCCATTCCTCAAGCCTTTGTCATTAATTTTGTCACCACCATCACCATCACCGTCAACGTCTTCATAGTGGCCAAGCTTCTAGAAATTCAAGAACCTGATGTTTCTCATGTCCTTATTACCCTAGTTTATTATCATGGGATTTCCAATTTATTCTAATACTTGAGACTGAAAGTAATCATACTACTACTTCTAGAAAATGCTATTAGGAAAGACATATAAACAACGTAAAACAACTTATCACATGTATTGTCACTAAAGTTTTTGAAAATGATGTAAGGCCCATAAGGAAGAGCGATAATCTTACAAATATGGTCTATGGGACCTTGCTATTATCTTGATTCAAATTCAACCTGGTAAAATATTTGGCATCAAGAATACTCATTTAACTCATTTCACTCAAGATTTCTTTGATTTCAATCAAGTGATATCATTCTGACAACATAGCTATTCAATCAAGAACACATAATTACTCATTTAATGCAAAAGAACATGGCACATTCAAGCTTGTAAGTAAGTTAATCATGAAAAAGATTTCTCTTTCTTCCTTTTTCTAACAATCAACACTCTAAAGTGTATTAAATAACATGCACACTAACTTAACTGCTATTTAGCACCTCTTTGCAAATTTAAACAATGAGATGCCATTTTATTTGATGATGTAAATGTTATGGAAATAAAGGGACTCAAGATCCTCACTCTAGGGATGCAAATACTTTTCCACTGGGTGAATCAAGCTTGTAGGAAACTACAAATCTATAAGAAGACATCAAAACCTAGGAACTCTTCATTAAGAACCCAAACACATTACATAGGTTTCCAATTCAAATTTGTAAATGGAAATGAATTCCATTCGCTTATGAGACACTGCACATCTCTCTAGGGCCAGAGGAAAAGCTCACCTACTCATGGGGAGGACTCTAGAAAAGGAAAAACTCACCATGTCACCTTCTATGCCCTCTCACCTTATTTAATTTTAATTTCATGCCATGCCACCTTCTATCCTTTCAGAATATTGAATATCATCTAACTTGAATATAAATTTATTGCAGTCATGTTTTTCAAGTACCATTGTTGTCATTCTCATTTTCATTGTGTTTAATATTGTTAATATTGTTTTTATTAATTTAGTCTAAAAATTGTAGTGTTCGCACAGGTGTCCGCGGGCTCCAGCGACTAGCCACCGCCACCGGGGACCAGCAGTTCTCCACGTGCGCAGGCATCGTGTGTATTAAAGCATAAATTTAATTTCAAATACGATGACTTGTCTGTGTATATTTATATTTTTGTATATTAAACTATGAGGTTATAAATGTGTATGCAGGTGCGAGCACCTCGGCATGCCAGTGTTGTTATTCCTCCCTCCCCGACCTTTCGGGAACCCTATATGCCAGTTTTCTCCCCTGACATACATGCCCCATTCCCCAACCCCTTCCATCTAGCCCCCCCCTCCTATTTAGCACCACAATTCCATCCATCCCCCCCTTACGCATCATATCCAGCTCCACCTCCGTATTAGTTTCCCATGTTCCCACCCTCCCCCATCTGACCATGGCACACCACCCATCCACAGTCACCCATCCCTCCACCACAACACAGACCTCGCCCCCCCCCCACATTCCCCCACCACACTCGCTTCCCCTTCCAGGGTGCCCCAGCCAGTTGGGGTTTATATCCCTAGACGTCCATCTCCACTTCGCCCACCCTAGTCCATGCCTCTTCTTGCCACCCCCCTTCTTCCACTGTTCCCCCCAGTGGTGTAGCCACCATTGATGTGGATACATCCTCCCCTTTACTATCCACCCTAGCATCGAAGCAGGATGTCCAGCCGACTGCTCCATCCTCCAGCTCCGAAGACCAGCCGATTTTGTTCACGGTGAGATTGACTAGTTTATCAAAATCTTGTTCAATTTTAACGAAAATTACTATATGCATCTAGTTTCAACATTGATCTGATTGTTCTAAATGTTGTAGGGTGGCATTGTCGAGAGACTTGGATCACGGAGGAGGGAGACGCCCTCACGACTTACAGTCTCGCATGCGGTGAGTTATCCAATATTTGAAAACTATTTTTATTTTTAAATTATGTTTTATACTTGTATAATTGCCGGGAAAAGTTGACATATTATTGTTGTCATTTCAGGGCTCAGGGGGACGTGCTCAAAGACGCCAGAAGGACCCAGCTTCCTCTTGCATGAAGAAGAGGAAGATTGATTTTGGAGATGCACCTGGGAGCTCCGAGGGTGGGCAGGAGGATTGAGAGACCCTCCTATGTACACTAGCCACGATGTGGCATTTTCGGCACGAGTTGCCATATTTTGTATAGGGCACCATGGGCCATATTTTGTATAGGGCACGAGTTGCCTTTTTTTGTATGGGGCACGAGTTTCCATTATATAGACGTTGGGAACGATGTTCCATTTTTCCAAAAAGTGTACATGATTGGATCATTTTTGCATATTAATAGATGGATCTACACTTGTGTATATGATTTTGTCTTTGATTACATTTTTGCATACATGATTTTGTCTTCGATTCACAACTCTCATCTATGGATCATAGTGTTAATTGCATGTTATTTGAATGGTTATTATTTCACAAATTTGTCTTAAGCAATTACACACAACATATCCTAAATGTTTATGGTTTATTGAATGAATGTTTACAATCATCTAAACATTTACATTCTAGAATTTACCAAACCTGCGCAAGTGGTTTACTGATTTTATTTCCAGCACATCTTTTTATATTTATATGCTCATGGATCATATGGCAAAACATTTAATTAATTAATTTTGTGAAGATAAGATTTAAGCGATCTTTATTAAAGTGATTCAAATCAATACAACCTAGTTGGACCCTTAATAGATTGGGTAACACCCTCTTGCAAATATTTTACTCTCTCCAAGAGGGTCTCATTCAATAATCACTCATAAACTAATAACTATAACCTTGGCATGATTAGATAATATCATTTGTGGATGATTTTGGGAAATAAGCCAACATGTTTTAATGTGAATTTTGATTCTACAACATTATGGTTTAAGGTTGATTTAAGTTTTGTGAATATCTTTATTTATCCACGAATGATCTTTCATTTTACACACGAGCAAATATGTATTTATGAAAGGTGTCTATTGGATTAATTCACTTGCAACTTTCTAAATTAAGCACTCACATGGGACTTTAACTTAATGGAAAACACATCTTAATCTTCAAACAAATTTGAAATCCTAAGACCTTTTCTCCAACCTTGATCTAGAAGCCTCCCTTGGCCTTTAAAGTAGGCCTAAAACTTGGGAAAATCTTTGCTGAGGTGACAGTGGCAATCATCTTTGGAAGTCGCACTTGTAGCATTAGAGGATTAGGACTTTGCCACTTGGGTGTGAAAACAATATGTAACAGGATGCACTAGCATTTATGGATGAGAGAGATAGGGAGCGCATGCATGCGCCATCCTCCATTAATTTCCAGTTTAGATGTTTTTCCTAAATTAGCAGTTCAGTTCTAATTCTGCATTTTTTGTTTTATTTAGTTTTGCATGCACAGTGAGAGAGTGCAGTTCCCTAGGCACTCATACGTGAGGATTACAGTCTAAGTTAAGGGGGTCAGATCTCTAGGAGGATACATGCTTGCATGCCTCAGATAATCTTAGTACAGGTGCACTAAGTTGGCCCATTTATCCATGCAAACAAGGTGCTCTAGAGTTAGAGTCTTACACTCTTAGGATACCCAAACCCTAGCACTAAACCATCTTCTTCATCCTCACCATCACCATCAACGTCTTCATCATCACCACCATCTTCATCTCTAACTCTAACCCTAATTCAATTTCCTTCTATAACTCTATCCCTAACCCTCACCCAAAACCTAGCACTAAACCATCCTCTTCATCCTCACCATCACCATCACCATCACCGTCACTGTCACCATCATCATCATTAACTCTAACTCTAACCCTAATTCAATTTCCTTCTATAACTCTAGCCCTAACCCTCACCCAAACCCTAGCACTAAACCATCTTCTTCATCTTCACCATCACCATCACCATCACCGTCAACGTCTTCGTCATCACCACCATCTTCATCATCATCATTAACTCTAACTCTAACCCTAATTTAATTTCCTTCTATAACTCTATCCCTAACCCTCACCCAAACCCTAGCACTAAGTCATCTTCTTCATCCTCACCATCACCATCACCATCACCATCACCGTCACCGTCACCATCACCATCATCATCAACGTCTTCATCATCACCACCATATCCATCATCATCATTAACTCTAACTCTAACCCTAACCCTAACTCTAACTGTAACTCTAACTCTAACTCTAGGTTCCTCATCAACATCTCCATCATCATCATCTTCTCCATCGTCATCATCTTCATCACCATCACCATCACCATCACCATCATCATCACCATCATCATCATCATAAGTGCACGGTGGACGATTTTGCAGAGTTGACCCCCGTGTGCAAAAATTGCACACTCCCTCACTGAGCAAAACCCTAGTTTCAATATGGACATACAAGATGGCACCGGGGCCACATGACCGAAGGAGAGGGGCACCCCTAGCACTATCCCAGTGTCCTGAATCCAACGGAGTCGACGGTTCGCCGATCGGAGCCATGGTCGTCATTCTATGACTCGTTCCGTCTCGCATCCAAAAGGCCTTCAGGGACAACTACTGGTTACCTGTCCAGGGCATAGAAGTCCAACCGTGTAGCAAAATTGGGATCTAGGGAGTCCTGCAGGTGTGTCTAGGCATGTTCCGTCTGGGAACCTTGGCCGTAAGTGCCTGGCGGACAATTTTGCATAGTTTACCCCCGTGTACAAAAATTGCACACTCCCTCACTGAGCAAAACCCTAGTTTCCAAGATGGACGTACAAGATGGCACCGGGGCCACGGGACCGGAGGAGAGGGGCACCCCTAGCACTATCCCAACATCTTGAATCCAACGGAGTCAACGGTTTGTCGATTTGAGCCACGGTCGTCATTCTATGGCTCGTTCCGTTTCGCATCCAAAAGGCCTCCAGGGACACCTGTTGGATACCTGGCGGGGGCATAGAAGTCCAACCGTGTAGCAAAACCGGGCTCTGGGGAGTTCTGCAGGTGTGTCTAGGCAGGTTTCAGCTGGGAACGTTGGTCGTAAGTGCCCGGCGGACGATTTTGCAGAGTTGACCCCCGTGTGCAAAAATTGCACACTCCCTCACTGAGAAAAACCCTCGTTTCCAAGATGGATGTACAAGATGGCACTAGGGACACTGGACCGAAGGAGAGGGGCGCCCTTGGCACTATCCTGGCATCCTGAATCCAACGGAGTTGATGGTTCGTCGATCGGAGCCACGGTCGTCATTCTATGGCTCATTCCGTCTCGCATCCAAAAGGTCTTCAGGGACACCTACTGGATACCTGCCGAGGGCATATAAGTCCAACCGTGCAACAAAATCGGGTTTCGAGGAGTTTTGTAGGTGTGTCTAGGCAGGTTCTGGCTGGGAACGCTAGCCATAAGTGCCTGCTGGACGATTTTCCAAAGTTGACCCTAATGTGAGGGCCATCCAAATTTGCTCGAGGGGGCCATTTCTCGTTCGGATGACCTCAGGAGTGCGTGGCCACCATGGATAGGTCCACAATGGCCACGTGGACCTATGGGAGGAGACGGAATCGAATTCCTCTCGTCGGGTTGGGTTCCGTGGCCCCAAGGAAAATCCAACAGGTGTCCTTGAACGGCCTCGGGGTGCCCGACTAGAATGCTCGTAGCACCTGAACCATGGCTCGATTGATGAATCCGTTGATTTCGATGGGTCCAGGACGGCGAGTTTCAGCTAGGCCCCCCCCCCCACAGCATCCCCCGAAGACCCAGAAGCGGTTCCAACGAGCCATCTCCGGAGCTAGGGTTTTGCTCATGAGTGATGGCCATTCCAAATTCTCTGAAGGGGTGCATTTCTCACGTTGAGGCCCTTGGGCATGCTTGGCTACCGTGGGCAGGTCCACAATGGCTACGTAAGTTCCCAATGGATGATTTTGCAGAGTTGACCCCTGTGTGCAAAAATTGCACACTCCGATGGGCGAGCGACTTACAGAAGGAAATATGGCGGTTGTAGGTGTCTATGCATTTCTTCCGACGAAAATTGTAATAGGATTTCCATTGATAATATAGGCATATTTTTTACTGGTTTCGTCAAGAGAAAGTATCATTTTCAATAACAAGTGGAACCAGGGAATCCTTTGTTGTGTTCCATTAGCCCTTTGTTTAGCATTTTGTGCTCTGGTAAGTGGTAATTCACCTCTATCATCGAAAACTTGGGTCTATAGGTACCTTCCCTTTCATATTCGTCGTAATGCACACATAGTCCATCCTTATCTTGATAAACAAGACTTTTATAATAGCTTGAATTTTTTAGGCCTGGTTATCTCCCTATATTCGGTTGTCTGATTGGTTGACAAGCTTGCCTGAAAATATGTATGTTGAACTTCTTTGTTTTATTGCTGAAAATTGGAAGGGATTTTCAAGTCACCTGCAAAACGCTCCTTTGTTGAAATATGTAAGTTCTTCCAACAACATTGATCTGGCTAGTGTATCAAATGCTGCCGTCCACACCATAATTTATCTTTCGTCAAAGGAGTCACACATATTGTGGCTGACCAAATGGTCTGGGGAGCTCGGAAGTGCCGCCAAATATAATTCCATGCCTGAATCTACCCAGAAGGCAATTATAAATTTAGATCCTCGAGAATGCCTGAATCTACCCAGAAGGAAATTATAAATTTAGATCCTTGAGAAGGTGAGAAATTGTATGAGTGGTTGAATCAGTATCCTAAAATTACAGAGCTTTCTATCTCAAAGTTTGCTGAGAAGCTCCTAGATGTAGTACTAGACTCAACAGACAATAAACTTGTTATCACCACTGCACATTTTTAGGGTACAAGGCTCTCTGAAGTTTCTCCATCCGCATCCACGAGTAATTGGGCAAAGGTGTCCCTGAACGGCCCCGGGGTGCCTGACTAGAATGCCCGTAGCACCCGAACCGTGGCTCGGTTCATGAATCCATCAATTCCGGTGGGTCCGAGGCAATAGGTTTCCGCTAGGGGACCCCCCACAGCATCCCCCGAAGACCTGGAAGCGGTGCCAACGAGCCATCTCCGGAGCTAGGGTTTTGCTTAGTGATGGCCATTCCAGATTCGCTCAAGGGGTGCATTTCTCGACTGGAGGCCCCCGGGCGTGCCTAACCACCGTGGATAGGTCCACAATGGCCACATGGACCTGTGGGAGGCGACGGAATCCAAGTCCTCTTATCGGTATGGGTTCAGTGGCCCCGGGGCAATTCCTCCAAGTGTCCTTGAATGACCCCAGGGTGCCCGACTAGAATGCTTGCAGCACCTGAACCATGGCTCAGTTCGTGAATCCGTTGATTTCGGTGGGTTTGGGATGACAGGTTTTAGCTAGGGCCCCCCCCACAGTGTCCACCGAAGACCCAGAAGCGGTGCCAACGAGCCATCTCCAGAGATAGGGTTTTTCTCAGTGATGGCCATTCCAGATTCGCTCAAGTGGTGCATTTATCGTTCGGAGGCCCCCGGGTGTGTATGGCCACCGTGGATAGGTCCAAAATGGCCATGTGGACCTGTGGGAGGCGACGAAATACAAGTCCTCTCGTCGGTCTAGGTTCCGTGGCCCTGGGGAAATTCCTCCAAGTGTCCTTGAACGGCCCGGGGTGCTTGACTAGAATTCCCTTAGCACCCAAACCATGGCTCGGTTCATGAATCCGTCGATTCCGGTGGGTCCAAGACAATGATTTTCAGCTAGGGGACCCCCCACAATGTCCCCCGAAGACCTAGAAGCAGTGTCAATGAGCCATCTTCGGACCTAGGGTTTTTCTCTGTGATGGCCATTCCCGATTCGCTTAAGGGGTGCATTTCTCGTCCGGAGGCCCTCGGGCGTGCATGGCCCCCATGGATAGGTCCACAATGGCCATGTGGACCTATGGGAGGCGACGGAATCCAAGTCCTCTAGTGGTTCTGGGTTCCGTGGCCCCGGGGTAATTCCTCCAAGTGTCCCTGAACGACCCCGGGGCGCCCGACTAGAATGCCTGTAGCACCTGAACCGTGGCTTGGTTCGCAAATCCATCGATTTCAGTGGGTTCGGGATGACGGGTTTCAACTAGGATCCCCCCCACAGCATCCCCCAAAGACACGAAAGCGGTGCCAATGAGCCATCTCCTGAGCTATGGTTTTGCTCAGTGATGGCCATTCCAGATTCGCTCAAGGGGTGCATTTCTCGTCTGGAGGGATCTAGGCATGTGTGGCCACCGTGGATAGGTACATAATGGCCACGTGGAGTTGTGGGAGCTGACAAAATCCAAGTCCGCTCTCTGGTTTGGGTTCCATGGCCTTGGAGCAAATCCCCGAAGTGTCCTTGAATGACCATCACTAAGCGAAACCCTAGCTCCGGAGATGGCTCGTTGGCACCGCTTCCGGGTCTTTAGGGGACTCTGTGGGGGGTCCCTTAGCTGAAACCCACCATCCTGGATCCACTGGAATTGATGGATTCACGAACCGAGCCACGGTTTGGGTGCTATGGGCATTCTAGTTCGGCACCCTAGGGCCGTTCAGGGACACTTGGAGGAATTTCCCTGGGCCACGGAACCCAGACCGATGAGAGGACTTGGATTTCGTCACCTCCCACAGGTTCACGTGGCCATTTTGGACCTATCCACGGTGGCCACGCATGCCTGGGGGCCTTCGGACGAGAAATGCACCCCTTGAGCGAATCTGGAATGGTCATCACTGAGGAAAACCCTAGCTCTGGAGATGGCTCGTTGGCACCGCTTCCGGGTCTTCGGGGGACGTTGTGGGGGGTCCCCTAGAAGAAACCTGCCGACCCGGACCCACTAGAATCGACAGATTCACGAACTGATCCATGGTTCGGGTGCTACGAGCATTCTAGTCGGGCACCCCGGGGCCGTTCAGGGACATTTGGAGGAGTTGCCCCGGGGCCACGAAACCCAGACCGACGAGAGGACTTGGATTTCGTCGCCTCCCATAGGTCCACATGGCCATTCTGGACCTTTCCACGGTGGCCACGCATGACTGGGGGCCTCCGGACGAGAAATGCACCCCTTGAGCGAATCTAGAATGGCCATCACTAAGCAAAACCCTAGCTTCGGAGATGGCTCGTTGGCACCGCTTCCGGGTCTTCGAGGGACACTGTGGGGGGTCTCCTAGCTGAAACCCATCATATCAGACCCACCAAAATTGACGGATTCGTGAACTGAGCCACGGTTCGGGTTCTACGGGCACCCCAGGGCCGTTCAGGGACACTTGGAGGAATTGCCCCAAGGCCACGAAACCCAGACAGACGAGAGGAATTGGATTTCGTCGCCTCCCATAGGTCCACATGTCCATTATGGACCTGTCCATGGTGGCCACACACGCCTGGGGGCCTTTGGATGAGAAATGAACCCCTTGAGCGAATCTGGAATGGCCATCACTCAGCAAAACCCTAGCTCCGGAGATGGCTCATTGGCACCGCTTTCAGATCTTCGGGGGACACTGTGGGGGGTCCCCTATCTGAAACCTGCAGTCTCGGACCCACCGAAATCAACGGATTCATGAACCGAGCCACGGTTCGGGTGCTACGATCATTCTAATCGGGCACCCCGGGGTCGTTCAGGGACACTTGGAGGATTTGCCCCGGGGCCACGAAACCCAGACTGACAAGAGGACTTGGATTTCGTCACCTCCCACAGGTCCACATGGTGATTGTGGACCTATCCACGGTGTCCATGCACGCCCAGGGGCCTCCAGACGCAAAATGAACCCTTTGAGCGAATCTAGATGGCCCTCACTGAGCAAAACCCTAGCTCCGGGGATGGGTCATTGGGACTGCTTTTGGGTCTTCAGGGGACACTGTGGGGGGTCTCCTAGCTGAAACCCACCATCTCGGACCCACTGAAATCGATGGGTTTGTGAACTGAGCCACAGTTCGGGTGCTATGGGCATTCTAGTCGGGCACCTCGGGGCTGTTCAGGGACACTTGGAGGAATTGCCCCAGGGCCATGGAGCCCAGACCAATGAGAGGACTTGGATTTTGTCGCCTCCCACAGGTCAACGTGGCCATTGTGTACCTATCCACGGTGGCCTCTGGACAAGAAATGCACCTCTTGAGCGAATCTGGATGGCCCTCACATTGGGGTCAACTTTGGAAAATCGTCCACCGGGTACTTACGGCTAGCGTTCCCAGTCGGAACTTTCCTAGACACACCTGTAGGACTCCCCAGAACCTGGTTTTGTTGCACGGCTGGACTTCTATGCCCCTGCCAGGTATCCAGCAGGTGTCCCTGAAGGCCTTTTGGATGTGAGACGGAATGAGCCATAGAATGACAACCGTGGCTCAGATTGATGAAGCGTCAACTCCGTTGGATTCAGGACGCCGGGATAGTGCCAGGGGTGCCACTCTCCTCCAGTTTAGTGGTCTCGATGCCATCTTGTACGTCCATATTGGAAACCAGGGTTTTTCTGAGTGAGGGAGTGTGCACTTTTTGCACACGTGGGTCAACTCTGCAATGGTGATGGTGACGGTTATGGTGATGGTGATGGTGATGGTGATGGAGATGATGAAGAAGATGGATTAGTGCTAGGGTTTGGGTGAGGGTTGGGGCTAGAGTTATATAAGGAAATTGGATTAGGGTTAGAGTTAGAGTTAATGATGATGATGAAGATGGTGGTGATGATGAAGACGTTGATGATGGTGGTGATGGTGATGGTGATGATGAAGAAGATGATGATGATGGAGATGTTGATGAGGAGCCTAGAGATGATGTTGGTGATGATGATGACAAGTACCTCTAAGTGGTTATCTATAGGAATAAAGCATCAATATCCAACCATAAATGAGCATGTTTTAAAATATATTAGTGGAAACCATAGGTTGATGACACGATGCTTGGATAAGGGCAAAAACCCAAAATCTAGCTAGATTTGGGTGAGCATTGAGCATGGGGAACCAAATCTATGAAAAATGTTGGGGATAGAAGAGTTTTTTGGGTTAGAAGAGCATGGGGAACCAAAACCCTAAACCAACATAATCATCATAATATAAGAGTTTTTTGGGTTGGGGATATACCTCAAGGTACCCAAAGCATGAAAAAGGTTTGGGTGGACACAAAACTAAAGAGAGAGAAACTAAAGAGATATTTGATCAATAAGGAATTTCACAGTTCCCCAATGCTTTTCTCAAGTATAGATCTCAAAAATAACACCCTTGAAACTTTATGATAACTCCCTACCCCAAGTGGAAGACCCTTCTATCCATACATGGATTCCTAGAAGGTTTCATCTACCAAGTTAAATTTTCAAGACCATTGTAATAGATTATGTACTTCAAAAAATTTCCTAAAACCTAGGTAAATCTAATCTTGAGAACCTATCAAAACAGCTATCTTCAAATGCTACAAACATAAATAGATATATTTAAGAAAATACTAACTCAATTTATTCAAATTTGATCCAAATCACATCACCATTTTATTCAACATAAAAGAGAAGCATGGAATAGTTTAATACATATAGGAAAAATAAAAAACATAGGCAAAGACATGTATGTATGTATGGATCAACAAAAAATGCATGTACCAACGAAATAACATAAAACTACACATACCTCGATGTAGAACATAACATTCTTTGATGCAATTCTTTCTCTTATGTAAAGTTGACTGGCCTCATTCAATAAATCCATCTGGATCCTCTCTGTTTCTAATTGTCTCCATCAATCTCTCGTGCTCTGAATGAGGCAGGTAGTAGCGTACCTTGGTTGAGCTCTTGATTGACATTGTCTGAAGATGGATGTTTATGCCAATGATCAAGTTTGTGAAGTGATACACCACTGAACCTGGTCTGTAATCCATGAATACATCCCCACTAGTCTTTCTTGACTTCCCATCTAGTGTAAGATATTCCCCCTTAACCACCATTGAGCCAGTAGGAAATTTAATTCCTTCATCGTCGATTAATGATCCGTAGAGGGTTTGCTTACCTTGGATGCACCGTGCAAACCAATAATCCACGCCCCATTCATTGTCTTTCGGTGCAACAACTGCGTATATGTGTCCTGGTTGTACAAGATCTGAGATATGGTCGTAGTCTATAGAAATCGTTGACTGTCCTCCTCTAACTGGGTTGTTTCAACAACTGCACGTTGGTTTACTGCAAGTGACACACGATCCCATTCATCAACCCAGTCCATGCATTCGCATTCATCCCATTCACCGCTGCTGCAAGGGTTGCAAAATCATGCAAGCTTTCGCGTCCATATTTCAAATAAGTGGTTGTTTGAGCTTTGAATTGAATGAAATCCACGTGTTCCTTGTACTGTGCCGCAACTATAGGAACGCAATCGATCTATGTCAACCACTAGCCAAAAATTTATTGCCACACGTCCTGCCAATGATGATGTTTGTTGATCTCTTGCTCGTTCTGACATTGTTGCGGAGCACCATTGAACTGTGGACCGTGCATCTCGGATATGAGGTTCCTTGTCAAACCTCATCTCTTCCCTTCGTAGTGCAGTCTTGATGCATGCACCAGCCCCATCATGCTCGCCTTTTCCGTGCCTGGTCTCAAAATAGTTCCAGATATGCAGCACATTATAAGTCTTATGCAAAGTACTCATCCATTGGAATACTCGGGCATTTTTGAACTGATCATATAAAATTCAAAAACAATGTTGATCCATCGATATATCTCTCTCCTTCAACTGATCATAGAAAATTCAAAAACAATGTTGCACATAATGCAGATCATGGGTTCTATCATCACTTATGTAAAAGTTTGTCTCCTTCAGTATTATCCTCTTGTCATTGCTGCTCTCTGGCCCATGCCTATACATAATATGTACCATGATGCTGACTTGGTCTGAATGGTAGTATTGACTCTGGATTTCATTTTGTGGCTGAAGGGTGTAATTTTCTGCAAAATCCACAATTGACACTATGGTTCCAACGGGAAATGTGTCCCTGCATTTTCTGCACTGCTCATCTTTCCATCGCGCTACATGCACATGTTGAACATACTACTCATTTTTCTCATAGAATTCCGTCAAGAAGTCACATACCGGTACCTGTTACCATGGAAACAAGGGAAATATTACAATGTGGCCTTTGGAAAAATGTATATGCCATAAATTGAACGTGTAGTATGAAAAATATGCAATATTCATTTGTACCCGTGACTTTACCAATGCAATCTTTTTACTTTCTCTGACACTGTCTAATTGATAGGTCACATACTTGAAGCTCTTCATCTCCACACCCATCATGCCAAATTCTGTGTCCTTGCTTTCATGAATGCAACGGTTCAAAAGAGAAAACCCACTGCACATAGAATATGTCCCATATGGACAGGATTTTTCATAATAATTTTTTCCTTCGGGCCTTGGACACATGATGTTGTGGATAAAGTCTCTTGATGCATTCGGTGGTAGTATGGATTCATTGCATCCCTGCACAATGTTAGTACGCAAATCAAAAAATATATGTTTATATGTGTCATAATAATATTCATATTCTACGTGGTATCTACAACAACAAGTGTTCCGATCAATGCATATACGAACGTACCATGGTTTGCATTTCTCAAAGGACCTTTGGCCCAGGTTCAATTGTGTGTGCTCGTTCCTGAATCTCTCATAGATTTTAGTCTGTGTGGTATCAAGGAAGTGTTTAACATGGGGCTCACATTCAGTAGAACCTTTTCTCAGTTTTAGCACGTCTCTTTGGTTTGATGAAGGTCTAGTATGATCATGCCAAAAAATTTGTACTAACTCCTTAATAGCATTAATTAGCTTCCTATCTGCACGAGGAAACCTACCAACAATCGTTTCTACCCAGAGTGTCAAGATTTTCTCTTATAATAGAGTAATTTTTAATATTTTTTCTATTTAATTTGAGTATGTGAGAAGTGTGTGATAGCAGGCGACGTTGCCTTATGGACTTGCTTACAACTAATTCCGCTAAAACACGACGAGCCGCACAAAGATATTTTGTACGAGACTTCTTCCCAATCGCATTAAATGTAGATTGGAGATTTCTAACAATATGACTATTGGACTATGAACTTTTAACCATCTTTATGCCCAAAATTATCCTAACAACAGCTAAAGAACATGACTTTAACAAACATAGCAATAATTGACATTTACTTGCATCACCTTTGGATTCAAAATATTCTTTGACAATTTTGTTGCATTGCCATTCGATAGTGCGTTTTGGAAACTTGCTTGCAAGCCCCGACATAGCACTCTCATCCACATGAATATGTCTAGGAGTTCTTCTTCTTGCATTGGACAGTCGAGGTAGGGAGGGTGGACATGATACATGAATACCCAAGCTTGTTTGTTGTGGTGTTTGGTTCATAGATTGAGTGATAATGGGAGTGTGGTTGACAAGGTTGTGGTCTTCTTGGGGAGATTGCAAATTAAGCAAGGCTTGTATGTCCATCTCTACACATGCAGCATCTCCCAAAATTCTTGTGTTGTGAGGAACTTCAGAATGACTCATTGATGGATTGTTGGTTGGAGATTGTGTTGATGTTGGAATTTGAGTTGGGTCCGTTGGACGCGACCGCTTTACCTATGGTTTTGAACAAGAGGTTGTTGTGTCAACAACTATGTTAGGATCAGTGGCATGATCTGGGGCAATGATAGGACCATGTCTCAATCTTTCCATTCCCAACCTGGCCTTTTCTCTTAAGTCATTGACCTTTTCAATGGGAAGATTCCTTCTATTTTTCTTTTTGCATTTCGTGGGTTTCCCATCTCCAAAAGTCTCTTTAACACAACTATCAGGCCTACCCCTGCAAAAGAAACAACAAATAAGATATTAGTGCCATTATACAATGAACCTAACACATTCCAACATAGCTTACCACTTTACAAATTAACATATACAACTAAAGACTATGTTGGTTTATTTGTGTTCGAATAAACATCATTATCCCTTACAATTCCAATCAATATAGATGATGTTTGGTCAAGTGTAGAGAGGAGAAACTAGTGTCTTGCCTGGCCATGAATTCATAAAAATTATGGTAGTAACACCCTACAATAGAGATGGCTAGAGATGCCTTGGGAATAGTTTGATAGTTTTTCTACATCAAATAAGGTAACCTTAATTAGTTGCATTTTTTGCTTTCTCCCTTAATGTTATCAATTCTAATTTTTGCACCTAGTTTGATTGCTTTGCCTTTCTAGTGGAATGGTATATCCTTCCATTTGAGGCAATGTCCTTTACCATCGTAAATTACTTGGTTATATAACACATTAAGGAGTTGAAGAAACAACAACAAACTATTTCCTTAGATCTATAAACCTTGAGATGATAGAATGTGATTTTGAGTTTAAAATACCCATGGTTGAATTCAACAATGCATCACAATAGAATGAATGTATACCTTGTTTTGTGAAAAACCTTAAGGAGGATGCAAAGGTTTCTAACAAGTATCATGGTCTTGGGAAGGGTGATTAGGGGGAATATAATTTGAACTTTCAATGTGCAATATCTAGGGTCAGGATGTGTTGGAGAGTGGGGAACTAGGGACTATACCAACAATCATCATGTTGAATAGAGCATGAAGTGGGAAAGTCTTGGTTTTTGGAAAAAAAATCATTATTAAAGGTGAGGGGATATTGTAAGGATGGTAAATATGGATGAATATTATCATATTTGGATTCATAGAGAAAGGAAAGGTGCATATACTTACAGATATCCTCATTCCATACAATGGTATTGAATAAGAGATGAGAGAGTTGAGGTTTTGTGGATGAGTTGAAGTGATATTTTTAGTTATGTTTAGTGAGTGTGTGGTTTTTTTTGCTAGCATAATATGAGGTGAAAATAACAAAATTAACTTGGGAACTAATTACATAATGAGGAGGTTGCATACTTCATCTTGTCTAGTGTTCATATGAGTTTTTTTAGATGTGAACTTGGGAAATATTCTTGTCAAATTCATTGTTGTTTATGCATGGATATTGTTGTGGGAATATGACACAAACAAAAAGGCATGGGCTCATCTCAAATATTGTGAATGAAAAGACTCATTTACAATTCACCATACCTCTATAGAAATGATCTCCACTTGCAATGGAAACTGGTAGCTTGAATGAATCCACTAGATTCCAAGACCACTGAAGATGTTTGATAGATTCCAAGGGTGATTTTGTGTCAAATAGCTCAAAGAGTGTCCAAAATATCAATGAGTGTGATCCAACGAGCAACCCGTGAGAGCTTGAAACCCGCAGAAGAAGTGAAACCCGTGTTTTTGGTAGAATTCTCGGGAAACAGAGAACTCTGTTTTTTTTAAACTAGTAACAGGGTCGCGCACGCATGTTTTTCGCGCGTACACGTGAGGAGCGCGCACGCACCCAAACCCGTGCACGTGCCCCTGTATAATGTTTAAACCATTTATTCCCCAACGTTTACACCATTTAATGCCAAACCTTCCCCCACTTCGAAAATATTTTCATAAATTGAACTCGGTGATGAAGTTTGAAGGGTGGGTCTTAATTTTTATTGGAAGGGCTTACTCTTTGACACATTTGATAATTTATGGTTGTCTATGCGCCTTGACCCAATTGACATTGTAAGGTGAGGATGTGCATGCATAATAATCCTTATTTATTACTATGCAATGAGGATTTAAATGGAAGAGGATGTAAAGACGTGTTATTTTTATACGTATTTTGATGGTGTGTGTCGAAGAGAAACGTGGTGATAAACCACAATTCCTGAGCCAAAAATTGTTTTTTTAAATTTTATTAATAAGCATTGTGGTACTTTGGTCCAAATGTTTTTTCTAACTCATTGTTTCTCCATATTGTGTGCCTACTGCCACCTCTCTATATCAATGCATAAAATCAACCTCTGCTTGGTTTGTGGTTATAGTTGCATGCCATTGAGTGTTGTTTAGTGTTTCCATGAGTCTATGACATTCATGCAATAAATGAAGTCTTGTAGAGGAGGATTCATCAAAGAGGCAATTTGAATTTCATTTTGACAAAACACATATTCTGTAAAGATCAAATGCCATGAATGCATCCTCAGCTTACCATGCAAGACCATGGATATGTTGAAAAGCATTGAACATCATCGAAGAATGAAAACCGGTTCCTCAAGATCTTATTGAAACATATTGAGCTCAATTGAATTCCACCTAGGCTTTAATTGAAAATTCTAGACCTCATGCGTCATCACTAACACATAGAATCCATGACACTATCCCTCTACAAGGAGCCTCCTCCTCCTCCTCCTCATCATCATCATAATCATCTTCGTCATCGTCATCATCCTCATCATCATCCTCATCATCATCATCCTCGTCATCGTCATCATCCTCGTCATCATCATCATCACCATCATCATCATCATCGTTATCACCCACTTCCTCATCCTCCTCCTCCTCCTCCTCCTCCTCCTCCTAATCATCTTGGTCATCATCTTCATCATCAACATCGTCATGATCGACATCATCATCATCCATCATCTTATTCATCATCTTCATCATCATCATCATCTTCTTCATAATCATCATTGATAATGATGATGATGATGAAGATGATGATGATGATGATGAGTATGAAGATGAATATGATGATGTTGATGATGACGAATATGATCACCATCATCATCCTCATCCTCCTCCTCCTCCTCCTCATCATCATCATAATCATCTTCGTCATCATCATCCTCATCATCATCATCCTCGTCATCGTCATCAACCACGTCATCATCATCATCTCCATAGTCGTCATCATTGTTATCCCCCACTTCCTCATCATCATCCCCATCCTCATCATCGTCACCATCATCATCTTGGCCATCATCTTCATCATAAACATCATCATCATCATCATCATCATCATCACCGTCATCATCATCATCTTCATCATCATCATCTTCATCATCATCCATCATCTTCGTCATCATGATCATGATCATCTTCGTCATCATCATCATTATCAATGATGACATCATCATCATCATGTTCGTCATCATCATCATTATCAATGATGATGATGATGAAGATGATGGATGATGATGCAGATGAGTATGAAGATCAAGATGATGATGTTGATGATGACGAATATGATCATCATCATCATCATCACCCACTTGCTCATCATCATCATCATCATCCTCATCCTCATCCCCATCATCATCATCATCACCATCATCATCATCATCATCATCATCATCATCATCATCATCACCATCTAGGTCATCGTCTTCATCATCAACATCATCATCATCCTCATCATCCTCCTCCTCCTCATCATCATCATCATCACCCACTTGCTCATCCTCATCCTCATCCTCGTCCCCATCATCATCATCATCATCATCATCTTGGTCATTGTCTCCATCATTAACATCATCATCATCTTCATCATCAACATCATCATCATCGTCATCATCATCATCATCATCATCATCTCCATCATCATCATCGTCGTCATCACCCTATTCCTCATCATCATCAACATCGTCGTCATCATCATCATCATCATGATCATGATCATCATCTTCTTCGTCATCATCATTATTATCAATTGTCATCATCATTTTCAACATCATCATCTTCAATCGTCATCATCATCTTCTTCATCATCATCACTGATAATGATGATGATGACGAAGATGATGATTATGATGATGAAGATGATGGATGATGATGAAGATGAGTACGAAGATGAAGATGATGATGATGACGAATATGATGATCATCATCATCCTCATCATCATCGTCCTCGTTATTGTCATCATCATCATCTCCATCGTCATCATCATCGTTATCACCCGCTTCCTCATCATCATCCCCATCCTCATCATCATCACCATCATTATCTTGGCCATCATCTTCATCATCAACATCATCTTCATCATCATCCATCATCTTCATCATCATCATCATCATCGTCGTCGTCGTTATCACCCAATTCCTCATCATCATCATCATCATGCTCATCCTCATCCCCATCATCATCATCATCATCATCATCATCATCATCTTTGTTAATTTTTTAGCATTAATTCAAGATACTCTAGGATATTTACTGAGAGAATAACATGTACAGTATATCAATATGTCAATCATCACAAGAGGCAAACATAAGAGACAATAGACACACAAAGTTTCCGTGGGGAAAACCCTAAGGTGAAAAACCCCACAACTTCCTCAGAGATAGATAGAGCAATGATACAACCAAAGTACACATCAATAGACTCCTCCTAGCAGCTGATCCTCCTCCTCACATGTGCGCCACTTTCCGAGTGAAGGAAGAGTGAGTTCTGAAGTGATCCAAATAGAGATCAGGAGATCTCTATTTATACTTGTCCTGATTTCCCAATAACCTTATGGGGCTGACTTGTCTAGCTTAGCACAATAACCTCATGTTACATTAATCTGGGCCGACCCCTTACAAGGTGGTCTAATAACCCATTGACAAGTTAACACACTTGTGACACTTGTCAATACAAATGACGACACTTCCGTATAGAGGAATAATACATCTCTATAGGAGTACAATAAAAATATATATGAAATACATTCCGAAGTTACATATACATCAACACTCCCTCTTAACTAGGAAGGTATTTCTTGACACGGATCTGCTAGCACAAGTCTTCTTCTCTGGATCATCATCAGCGAATCATCATCCTCGAATCACCGTCATCGTCACTGTTGCTGCTATCTCAATCAATCTCTGAATCTACTCGTCATAGGAAGTTCTACAGAGCCAGTCCTTTTTCATACTGGATGTAGGCCCACCACCTGTAGGTATTCATCATCATTGGTCATACTGTGGAATCCTTAGGACTGATTATGTGCATCAACAAAACCTCGAAAGAGCATCCCAGGACTGATTACAAGCATACTGCTCAACCTATCGGATCTCCCAGGATCTTTTACATGTAACTGCACAACCTAACCACGACCACGGAGTATCATCCTGATACTCATAATCATATTAATCATTGTCCACGAAGCACAGTCCAGACGCACACAACACAGCACTTACACTCATCGACATGGAAGGACTTTCCTCTGACCATCCGGGAAAGGATCAGCACTCACATTAACGCACATGGGAGAACACATCTGCCATCATGTCGGAAAGGCTCTGCAACTAGATCAACGCACATGGGAGAACACATCTACCACCATGTCAGAAAGGCTCTGCACTTACATCAACGCACATGGGAGAAAACATCTACATCTACCACCATGTCGGAAAGGCTCTGCACTTACATGAATGCACATGGGAGAACACATCTACCACCATGTCGGAAAGGCTCTGCACTTACATCAGCGCACATGGGAGAATACATCTACCACCATGTCGGAAAGGCTCTGCACTTACATCAGTGCACATGGGAGAACACATCTACCACCATGTCGGAAAGGCTCCACACTTACATCAATGCACATGGGAGAACAAATCTACCTCCATGTCGGAAAGGATCTGTGCATCTGTGTCTTCGGAACTCATCACACATAATCCAACTGATTATGTAATGTATCCACTTGATACATATGATCATCCCGATCATCATCATATCATCATACTGATGCATATCATCTAGAGTATCATCTTGATACTCATCATTGCATCGTCCTGATGCATATCTAGAGAAACATCCTGAAGCTTGTCATCCATGATCATCCTGATCATACAATGCATCCACCTGATGCATACATAGTATCTTCCTAATACATATCATCATACATGATATACCTGATCATACAATGTATCCACCTGATACATCTACAGATAATACACATGATCCAACTGATCATATCCAACATCCAACATGATGCGTACATACATATATATAAATGATCCAACTGATCATATCCAGCATCCAACATGATGCGTACATACATATACATATAATTGATCCAATTGATCATCTTCAACATCCACATGATGCATATACAGAGCAATAACTGGAGCATTGTCCTGATGCTCATCATCCAACACTTACATCCACAACCATGGGAAGGATCCTCCTCTCACCATGCTTGGAATGGCTCCTGCAAATGTGTCCATCACTTCTTCCTCGAAGTGTCATCAATTTGAAGAACACCAAGCCTCTCTCTGAAGTACTCGAACTTCACTATGGCTAGTGGCTTCGTTAACACATCTGCAACCTGATCATCTATCGCAACATACAGGAGCTTCACTGCTCCTCTCTACACCATATCCCTGATATAGTGATATTTGATCTCAATGTGTTTTGACCTGTCGTGGAACACCAGATTCTCAGACAGCTTCACACAACTCTGGTTGTCAAAAAAGATACCAGTAGCCTCTAGCGGGAGATTAAATAACTCAAACAGTAGCTTCTGAAGCCATACTACCTCACAACTAGCTGAACAAGCTAAAACATACTCTGCTTCAGCTGTACTCAGTGCTACGCAGGACTGCTTCCTGGTAAACCAAGAGATCACACCTGATCCCATACTGAAGCAGCACCCAAAAGTGCTCTTCCTATCTGCAGCATTGCCTTCCCAATCTGAATCAACATAACCCTATAGGTTAAACTTTTGATTCACATCATACTTGAGCCCATAATCAACTGTACCCTTCAGGTACCTCAGAATATGCTTTACAGCAACCAGGTGAACACTCCTCGGATCCGTCAGGAACTGGCTCAATGTGTTCACCGCAAAGCAAATATCTGGTCTCGTGTTCGTTAGGTACATCAAGGACCCAATCATCTGACAATACATAGTGACATCAATCGGCTCAAATGAAGCATCACACAGAAGCTTCAGGTTTGATGCCATAGGTGTGACCATGGCCTTGCAGTCCATCATCCTGAACCTCTTCAGGATCTCTACTGCATACTTCCTTTGTCCAAAGAAGATCCCATCTGCACTCTGCCACACCTCCATGCCTAGAAAATAGTGCATCATCCACAAGTCCTTCATCTCGAACTCGGCTGCAAGTTTCCTCTTGGTATTGACAATCAAACTATCATTACCTGTTACAAACAGATCATCCACATACAGGAGTAGTATCACAGGATTGCCTTCCTCAACCTTGTAGTAAAGGTTGGAATCCGCTTTACTCTTGGTAAAGCCCAAACTAGATAGGAAACTGTCCATCCTACCATACCAAGTCCTAGGAGCTTGCTTTAAGCCATACAAGGCTTTCTTCAACCTGCACACATATGACTTCCTGTCATGTGTCTCAAAACCGAGTGGCTGCTCCACATACACTTCCTCTTCAACTACACCATTCAAGAAAGCAGTCTTGACATCCATCTGGTGTATCTTCCATTTCATCACTGCAGCCAGAGCAAGTACTGTTCTGATGGAAGTGTACTTGGCTATAGGAGCAAAAGTTTCTTCATAATCTATTCCCTCTTTCTGAGAGAAGCCATGAGCTACGAATCTTGCCTTGTATTTCTCTATGCTGCCATCTGCAGCATGCTTGATCTTGTAGATCCATTTGGAAGTCACAACAGACTTCCCTTTAGGTCTTGGGACAACATACCAAACATCATTCTTCATTATTGATTGGTATTCTTCAACCATGGCATCCTTCCATTCTTTCTTTTCCGCTGCTTCTTCATAATTGGAAGGTTCTTTGTTCATGATATCACAGAGTAAAGCAACATAGCTGGTATGAGATCTAGTTCTCTTCGTTGCTCCGTGTTCTTCTTCTGGAATGCCATATCTTTCTACATCTTGAATGAGCTCTCTAGCCCATGCAGGTTTCCTCTTGTGAGAGTTATCCTCACGGGGTGGATCTACAGGTTCTTGCGGATCCTCAATTTCATGATCTGCATCTGGAATTGCTTCAGTCATAGCAGTGTCTTGAAATCTAATTTTTTTAGGTTCTTCATAATCTTCAACAGGTGTCTTCCTTGATTTGATGAATGCTGAGTTTTCATCAAATGTCACAGCCTTGCTGACATCAATCTTCTTGAACCCTGGAAAGTATATTCTGTAATCCTTCGAGCTTTCACTGTAACCCACAAAGATACCCTTCTTTCATGAAGGATCTAGCTTGGTCCTTTTTCCCTTTGGGACATGAGTGTATACTGGACAACCAAATATTTTGAGATGGCCGACTTCAGGTTTCTTACCCGAGAAGACCTCTTCTGGTGTCTTGTTGTCCAATATCTTGTGAGGTGTTCTGTTCTGCACATATACAGCTGTCCTAGCTGCTTCTGCCCATATATGCATAGGTAGATCCTGGTCATGCAGCATTTCCCTTGCAGCTTCCATGATTGTTTGATTCTTTCTTTCTCCAACTCCATTATGTTGTGGATTGTAAGGAGCAGTCAACTCCCTCTTAATCCCTGAATCACTGCATAACTTCCTGAAGTCACCTGAAGTGAATTATCCACCATTGTTGGATATGAATGTTTTGATCTTCTTATCAGTTTGGTTCTCCATCAAGGTTTTGAATTCCTTGAACTTATCAAACACTTCATCTTTGTTCTTCAAGAAGTAAACCCAAGTCTTCCTGGAGAAGTCATCAATGAAAGAGGCATAGTAAACATACCCACTCAGAGAACTGGATGACATCGGGTCACATACATCGGAGTGGATAATTTCCAAGATACTTTTTTCCTTGCTTTCACTGCTTGGAAATTCCTTCTTTATGTTCTTTCCTTTTGCAAATCCTTTGCAAACACCTTCATGCTTGGTCTTGATTTCAGGAAGACCTTCTACAACCTTACTTGCAATTGGTAATGCTCTATAGTGCATATGTGCAAGTCTTCTATGCCAAAGTTCACTTGGGTCCATTGAATCATGCACCATGGCATGTTCAGGTTGTTCCTTCAATTTATACAATCCTCCCTCTTGCTCTCCAATCACTACTGCATCATCAATAGTTTTACCTTTTGGCCACATTAGAAATTGGCCATCTACAAATGCAACCCTCATTCCTTTTGCATCCAAAGCATATATGGAGAGTAGGTTCTTCTTGAGCCCAGGTACATATAGAACTTCTTTCATCTTCAAAGACTTTCTAGAGTCTAGATTGTAGGAGGGCTCACCACTTCCTTTGATAGGGTATTGGTGTAATGTCCCCATTTTGACCCCCTTTGCATTAAATCATAAATGATGTAAATATTGATATTTAATCATGGTGAGGAGCTCAAGTCCAAGGCCCCACCATTGATTTAGCGTTTTATGTATCGGCAATTAAATAAATAGATGCCTATGGTTCTTGTTCTAAGATAGGCACAATGTAAATTAAGACATCATGTAAATACGAATTTTAATGAAAAACCCACAACTAGCTATGCAGGCAACAAAGAGATGGGGGCATGATTCTACAAGGAATATGGAGGGAAATTATTCAATCCCTTGAGCCAATGGTGTTAATCCATGTATCAATGAGAAAACCCATAAACCCTCAACTACCCATTTTGGGTTATGGACACAATCATTTAATTCTTCCAGAAATTGGTAGAGGTAGTTAATGCCTTGGGAATGAAGAGGTATGGCAACCAATTTTTCATGTATGGGCTAGCCATCAACCTGGGAAATCGTGTTTTGTCTCCTTGGGCAAGAAAACACCCATGAAATGGTGCCCAAAGCCATTCTAAACACATAGTTTTTCCTCTCTCACGCAGTCTGAACTACTGGGTCTTTCCCCATCACATTTTTACCAATTTGCTACATTTTACCATAGCCGGGAGCTCATTTTTGTGTTACATAGTGGCTGGGAGAAAGGGAGTCACGTTTTGGGGGTTTATAGAGGTCGTTTTTGCCCCAAAATACCCATGGGCATTTTTCTGAAAATGATTTCTGCTCTCCAGGGTTGTTCCCCAATTTCCATTTCATTTTTGGGATTTCCCACATTTTTCTGAATTGGTAGAAACCCCCTCTTTGGGCATCCCACTATAGAAATGTTTTTATCATGCCCAATAAGTGTGGTCCTGCTGTATGTGCATCCCTGTTTTGATTTGAACCTGTGAGCAAAAGTTTTGTAGTGGTAGTGGATAGAATTGGCTTGATAAACCTAGTGGGGAGAATAACCTCTCAAGAAGATCAAGAGGGCTGGCTACTCTTCTATGCACACCTGGGACACTCTAGAATTGGAAGGTATGGCCTGAGGGACTGTGAATTGGTGAAGGGAATACTTCCTTGAGTGGGGTGTGTAGGCATTGTGGGTGCCAAGCTAAATAGATCTTGTAGAGGTATCCATAGCTCTGTGGTTGAGCACACTAGCTTAGCAATTCTTCCTTTCCATTTCCTAGCAGCCTGATAAACCCAATTGTAGATTGGCTTGGCTCATCTTGGTGTATGCTTGGCTATGTGCGAGTCTGATGTTCCCTGGTTCCTTGTAGAAATCATGCCCAGCTAGGGGGTGGCAGTTGTATCAAGAGGTTGATAAGCACAACTGGCCTATGGTTGGGTGGAACGTTGCAGTTGCATAGCCAGTTGCTTGGGACAACTTTGTTATAAGATAAGTATTCTATTTTATAAATTCTGCAATGTCTTTATTTAATGACTGTCACAGAAATGTTGAATGTATGTTAGATATTAAACATGATTTTTAATTCCGCTGTGTTGCTATAATATGCACATGTATATGTCTTTTTATCAATGAGTTCTACTTAATGGATATGGGGATAGATGCCCAGTTTTAGCATCACGTCCTCTCTATAATGATGGTATGATAGGAGGGGACGTTACAATTGGTAGTCATCCCCAAGTTTCACCTTATGGGGTTACTCATGTTCAGATAGATTAGCAAAGGATTCTTTAAACCTAGTCATGTGCTTTGAAGCCCCACTGTCAATACCATGAGAGATAGTACCTGTGAGAGCAGATATTAGAACATACTCTTCTTCGCTTGATGAGTCATCATCATCACTTTCTGCTATATCCTTCTTCTTGGGTGGTTCATCATCTTCAGTAGCATGAGCATGATGTTGGTCACCCTATATGTCAGTTAATTACAGCTAACACATAGAATGGTCAATATAAATTGTCAAATCTAGGAAGGTCTTTTATTTCAAAGGTAATAAGCACAGTTTATGCATAAACAGATCAAGTAGTTGATTTGTTGAATGTAAATAATGATCCTACCTATGTGTCTAGCCAACTCATTCCCTAAGAACACTAATCTAATTCATACATCTAAGAATCCAAAAGAAAGCAACTTCCCTACAGAAATCAACCCAGCAAGTTAATGATCTAATGATGAAATGAAACTAGATTACTTTTGCAAGAAGTTAAATCCTATAATTATCAAACTATAGAATTCAGTCTTTACCAAAATGATCTATCCTGTAGCTACTGTAACTCTACCATTATCTGTCTAATCTATGAATGTAATTGAAGATACAACAGCAACCAGAATTAAAACACAAGCTTGAACTTTAACTGATAATTACTTGGAAATCCTAGAAAGCATAAACAACTAGAAGATAATTGGAATTGAGCTTGGCTGTCACAGCTGATTAAAACACACATGCAATTAAGTAAATTATCCTACACAGTCGACTGCCACACCACTCTATTACAGTTATCCAAGATGCAATTATAAACTACTAGAAAGGAAAGCTAAACTCTGATACAACTACCAATAATGTCTGCAATCATTCCACACCACACAACAGAAGTAAAACTAAACTACTCTACCTACTTAAACCGGCTATCTCTGTGAGAAGGCGGGCCCTGGCCTTCTAATAGAGACGCCAAGAGTCACAGCAAATTAAGACACATAAATGAAGAACTCTGCTATCATATTATTGATGGAAGATTGTGAGTCTCAGTGCTCTATTATAGCTTACACAAGTAATGATTGTCTAACCCCAGGCTACAAGAGCCTTCTGGAATTTATACAAAGGAAATATAGTTTCAGATCCACTAAAATCGCGTAGCAATGAAGATCTATGATCTTCATGCTGCGGAGTTACAGCTAACTATTACAGCATATTAAACAGGTTCCTATAATTGTGACAGAGGCTGTTGCTTTGATCATTAATGGGTCAACAGACTCAGCAGCTGGAATGCCACCTGTTTGTCGCAGCTAGGCCCTGCTTCAGTAGAATCTGTTACAGTGGGTATCTGATACAGCTTGCATGGAGGATGTGCTATTCCTTGATCATTAATGGGTCAACAGACTCAACAGATGGAATGCCACCTGTCTGTCGCAGCTAGGCCCTACTTCAGTAGAAGCTGTTATAGTGGGGATCTGATACAACTTGCGTGGAGGATACAGCTGGTGCTTGAAGAGTAACAGCTGGTGCTGCTGGGCTGATACACCTGCGCTTTAGAACTTTGCTAAATGAAATCACACAGATCAGCATAAACCAAGGAATAAAATCCATAATCTTTTAAAAATCTTAGGCATAAAACAAATAAAGTAATAACAAATTATACCTGTCAATATCATTGATTGATTTGGGAAAGACATGGATATAGCTCATGAAAGTAGGATGGAATCATGGAAAAATGATGTAATAAAGGTGGCCAAAAAGGGGCATTTCCTGAACCCAACATCTCCCCCCAACTATCCAATTGCATGTCCTCATGCAACAACCTCCCTTAATCCGAATCTGAGTCTGAGTGGAATCTGTGGAGATTTGTAAGATTGTAAGCAAGTTCTGGTGTCTCCCCTCGAGGAACAAACCCATAGCAGGATACCCAATGCCCCCACTATAGTTCTTCTTCTTCTAATGTCAGAGCATAGCTGGTTTTGTAAGAATTGCTTATAGGCAACCAAATGAGAGGGAATTTGAATCTCAAACCAAGCCACCAAGACCCACACTTTTCCATGCACCGCACATATCTAGGAATCCTTGTCAAAGCTTGCCTAAAATTTTCAAATCCATATGGATCCATTTCCTTAAGAGATGAGGAAGAATACAGCCATCTGTATTCACTACCTTCCAGTGCATCCTGCTACACATTGAGAATCATTGGGACACATGTGGTAAGGAGTCTATCTCGCAGTCTCTCAAAATATCGGGCAATTGAGGGAACCCTGAGAGTTTTAGCATGATTTTCTATGAATGCTGATGGATTCTAAGGTTCCCCCCTAATCCAAAGAGTAGAATTCTCCTCATTCTTAAGGATGGTTTGGAAAGCATCTCGCCATCTTACATGATTAATGACAAAGGAGGGAAATGCCCTAGGCTGAATATCCCCTAGAATAGGTAAAGGATTAGATGGAAAGTCAATGTAGCAGGCCCTGTCATGTAAATACAATTCACATAACAAATGTTGGTCCTCAAAATGACTTTTCAGAAAAGTCTCCAAAAACTGAGTAGCTATTGCCAAATCAAATGATCTCCCATCCTTGAGAGCTCTTAATTGGAATAAGGTTGTCTGCTCATGGAGAAAAACAGGGTAAGAGGGGGATGGAGCCCTACAACTCAACAATTCTATGGAGAGAGTGTACATTTTGTCTTTTTCTTGTTGCAGGGACTTAAGTTGCTTTAATCCTTCCAATTTTTATTGAAGTTTCTCCCACCGGAGTTTCTGGAAGAATAACTCCTTAGCCCACTTTTCTCTCAATCCCTTAATGACATTCCTATGCTCCTAGAGAGAGATCATACCTGTTTTGAACTGTTCAATCCACTTAATCCATTTATCCAACTCGATATTTAACCAGAGAACCTTCTTCTGCAGCCATTGAATCTTTCTATCTTCTACCTCCTTCTCATCATCAAAATCCAGATAAATGACTTCCTTATCTTTCCTTGGTACCGTGGCAGTTTCATCCTCTAGTGGGGTTGCAGTGGTCTGTGCATGTAATGCAGTCTCAGCCATGGGTTTTAGGGATGCTGGTTCTTGTGTAACAGCATTCTCTATTTCCATAATCTCCTTAGCTTCCTCAGTTTGTGTTACAGTCTCAATCACTATTCTTAGGACTGCTGGTTCTTGTGTAGCAGCATCCTCTTTTCCATTTCGATCTCATCCATCTCAGTTTGTGTTGCCACTGTAGCAAATGATTTTGGAAACATTGGTTCTTGTGTAACAGTGTTTTTCTCCTGGCCCTTGATATTAGATGTTGCTATCTGACTTGCAGCTTCACTAAACATTTTCAAGGGTATTGGTTCTTGTGTAGCAGTCCCCTGTTTCTCAATTTCTTTGAGCTGCTGAGATTGTTTCTGGTTTATATCAGATTGTTCCGACTGATCCTGAAGAAGCTCAGTATCCCCTAATGGCTGGGACTGTACTGTCTCATCCCCTAAATTCAAATCAAGGATCTCTTCAATTCTTGGCTCATTTTCCTCTATCAACTCAATTCTTGGCATTCCTTCTTCCACCTCTTCTATCTGTACATGATTTTATGATGAAAGTCCCAACACAACAACTCTATGTCCTGCTGCAAAAAATATATCTCCACACTCTAGATAAACAGTCTCCCCATACTCCTCATTTTCAAATGCAAAAGATGGATTTTATAACAAATTTGTAGAATTTGCTAAAGTGTTCAAATTTTTCTGAGCTTGTTTCTTCCATCTCTCCAGCTCATTTCGCAATATCTACACCTCTTCTTTTAATAGTTCATTTTCAAGTAGGAGATTTTCAATTTGGGGTTCTTCTCTGGGAGTTTCCTGCATAGCAGTAGATGACTTAGGGTTCAAAATGGGAATCTCTAAATCTATTCCTTTCATAGGTATTTCCTCCACCCAAGATGGCTCCCTATTTTCTCTGGCTGCTCCCGCTGTCTTTGCTACTTTTGCTGTCTCTTCTAGGGGTGATTCAATATTACCCCCAGTTGTATCCATTGTCTCTACTTCTTCTATTTTTTTTGCTATCGCAGTTGCTTCTTTTGATGCTGATGATCGAGTCCTTCTTCTCACCATTCCCACTAGGTGTTCCTCCATGCCTACTGCTATTGGTGCTTTATCAGTCCTGATTTTCCTTTTCTTTGTTGCAGTAGGTGTCTGGCTCCTGTTTCCTGATCTTACTCCTCGTTTCTTTGACACAGGGGTCCCTACCTTAGTCGTTTCTTCTTCAATAATAGTACCCCTTATTTCGGAAGAGGATTCAACTTCCAAAACTTCCACAATCCCTTCTGCTACTGTCTGATGTCCTTCCCTTTGAATTTTTGTTTCTGCAATTGCAGCTTAACCTGTCGCAGCTTCAACAGTTTCTCCAGTTTCAACTTCTTTTAATTGAATGTCTTCTTCTGCAGTTACAGACTCTACTCTTTCTTCCTCCTGCTCTAATGTTTCCATCACAACTTCCCCTACTATATGGTTTTCTGTTACTTTTGCTTCTCCTTTATTCACTTCCCCCTCATCATTGGCCTAGTTTTCTATTGCTCCAGTCTCCCCCCCAACTGGATTTGAGGAACTCCGGTCCTCACTATCTTCACCAGCACCCCCCACTTCTAATACAGGTTTTCTGATTGGCGCATCTCCAGCCAAAAATTGTGCCCAGGTTAAATTACGAATTGCAATGGCTCTTAGGACCAGTAACTTAATTAAGCCATGATTAGAAAGGGAGGAAACTGGATGCTGGGCGTTTCTTGCATATCCAGCCATGGTTTGTAAGGCTTTAAGCAAATAGAATGGTATATTTACTAAATTACCATGGCGTAAATGAGACAATAAGGGAAGTTCAGAAAAGGAAACAACTTGGTACCTAGCTCCACAGGAAATATATCTTTCCACAAAAATTGTTACTTGATTCCAGGGTGGTGGTAAGGAAGCCAGTTCCAGCCCACGGTGCTTTGGAATAACCTGCTCTCCAACTGACAAAAACTCCCTTATCGCATTTTCATTATGTGCTTTCCATCCAAATAACCTTTTCCCAATCATGGGTAAACCAGTAACCTCAGCTATGATTTCTTCTGTGGAATCCACACGCAGTCCTCTCACCTCAGAGTGAGTATCATTCAGTTGAGGGAAAAATGCAATGCGGTTTCTATGTGAAACCCATTCAACCGTTCAAAATATGCCATCTATCCTGTTGTTATAAAAATATTAAGAACCTCTGCATTGGCACGTACAACATCTATATTTACTGGTTCATGTCTGACTAGATTTCCCATTTTAACCTCTCCTCAAGGTTCAAATTCAACAATTTTCGGTTTAGAAGTGGAGAGTTGCAGCTTACGAACATGCAAAGGGTCATTGGGGTTCAAAAAAATCAGGTTTTAGGCCAGTTTGTGCTAGTATGAATGTTTTATGGAAGCGATGAGGTTGGCTGATAGGAGTAACAGGGGAAAAATCGGGTAAGGTGATGGAAAAATAATCACAATTATGACCTTAACATAATCCTTAAAGTGTGATTCGCATGGGTTCATTAATCGAGGGTTGTGACAGGACATAATCGTTATTACCGTATTAATTCTCTGCCAAATCATGTAAAAGATAGGATCCGTACCTTGCGTTTTATGAGTTTGAGCCATGTATTAATCATTGTAGTCGGCCGTCGTCCTTGCGGGTATAAATGCACATGTGCCAAAGTGACGTGGACACTGCCACCCAGGCTGACAGCTACTCAAGGCATCCGAAATTTCCTTCATGGTGGATCATAATTGGACCTTGTGGAGCAAGTGGCGAAACTGACACCTAGTCACATCATTATTGGCATCATTAATCATAGAGCAGGTAAACTGGTGGAGTATCAGTTGCGAAATCTAGCAGAAAAAGCAAAAAATGGCGGAGTCGCAACTGTACGGAAGGAGCGAGAATGAAGTGGAAAGAGCGGAATAGCGGCTGCTAAGTTTAGCAGAATAAAACAAGGATAGCGGAGTCGCAGATGCTGGAAAGGAGTAAAATGAGGTGGAAATGGCGTAGTCGCAGTTGTGTAAATTGGTCGAATGAGCAAAAGTGGCGGAGTCTCTGCTGTGGAAAAGTGAAGCAAAGGAGAAGTGGTGGAGTCGCAGCTACGGAATTTGGCAGACTGGGAAAATGTGGTGGAGTCGTAGCTATGAAATTTGAAAGATAAACAGAAATAGCGGAGTCGCAACTGCGGAAATTGGCAGAATGGGAAAATGTGGCGGAGTCGCAGCTAGGAAATTTGAAAGATAAATAGAAATATTCGAGTCGCAGCTGTGGAAATTGGTAGAATGGGAAAATGTGGCGGAGTCGCAGCTGCGTCAGACTGTAGTATAAGCAAATTTTATTTGTGGAAGACTATGAATTATCCATCTTTTTCAAAGAGATTTATTAGATCAAGAACAAGTATGGGGTGTCTGCAGTCGTCTGGCCTAGTCATGGCTGCTGCTCCTCCAATAAGTCCCTGCACACAGTTCTTCAAAACAAATCGATCAAGTGCAAGAAAAATTAAAAATAGATAAAATACAGAATGAAAGAAAAACCGATTATTTATGTACAAAAATATGTGTGGAAACTACAATTTTTAGGAATTAATAGGGTTTAAAATCCCGTCTTGATGTTAACTAATACTCTGGATCAGCTGCAACCTGTGAAATAAAAGCCTCCCTTGAGATCATCCTGTGATACAGTCGTAGGCGATGACCATTTGCGAATAATGGTACATTGTTCTTGTCAATGGTGATCAACCGGACTGTTCCATTATCAAATACCCGATCTATCTGATGGGGTCCCAACCAACGGGTACACAATTTGCCTTTAAAGTCCCTCTTAAATCGTGAATCATATAACAGGGCCCAGTCTCCTTCTTGGAAGACTCTTTTCTTTATAAATCTGTCATGCCATCTAGAGCGCTGTTGTTGGATTAAAGATGTATGATGCACTGCAGCTGTGCGCTTCTCATCCAATTCATTGAGCTGATTCAGTCGATTCCTTTGTGCCTCTGATAAATCCAGATTTGCTTCAACAGTTGTTTTTAAAGTTCTAATTTCAAATTCAATTGGGAAAACAACATTTTTTCCATATACTAACTCATATGGGGAAAAACTAGTGGTGTTATGCAAAGTGGTACGATAGGCCCAGAGTGCCTCTGGAAGTCTTTCAGCCCAATCTTTACGATGGCTCTTCACTGTTTTTGTCAAAATAGCCTCGATAACCTTGTTTGTGCTCTCCACCTGCCCATTGGCCTGTGGATGATAAGGTGAGGTTATTCTGTGTTGAATATGAAATTTCTGTAACAGTGCTTCCAGCTTGCGAGATACAAACTGTGGTCCACCGTCTATAATGATCTCCTTAGGTACTCCAAACCGAGTAAAAATATTTTCATACAGGAAATCAATCACAGCTTGATCATTGGCCTTGACCAAGGCTACAAAACTCTACCCATTTAGTCATGTAATCTGTGCAAACCAGGATATGAACTTTATGCTTTGAGGGAGGGTTGATAGGCCCTACAAAATCTAGAGCCCACCTATCAAACGGTTCAACCACAAGCTGTGGCTGTAAAGGAATCTCATCTAATCAATTGGGTTGGCCCATCCTTTGGCAGCTATCACATGCCTGAACATACTTCTTCGCATCTCTGAACAATGTAGGCTAGAAATAGCCCATTCTCAAAACTTTATGACCTGTTCTCTTGTCAGCAAAATGTCCCCCACAGGGCTCATCATGGAAAGATTTAAGAATGTCGAAGATTTCATCTTCTCTAACACATCTTCTAATTTATAAATCAAGCCCTGTGTAGAAAAGATGGCCATCAATCCAGCAGTACCTAGCACTCTGTTGTATGATCTTCCTTATTTCTCTCTTTGACAGATGTGCTGGAAGCTTACCTGTAGCCAAAAAGTTAGCAATATCTACATACCATGGGGAATGAGCTGACACTGCAAACAAATGTTTGCCAGGGAAGGAATCTTCAACTGGTAAATTATCATCACTGTTAGTAAGTCGAGATAAAAAAATCTGCAACAACATTTTCCTTACCTGGTCTATCAATAATTGTGATATCAAATTCCTGTAACAGTAACAACCATCTAGTAACTCTAGCATTCGTGATTGGTTTATTCATTAAATACTTGATAGCAGAATGATCAGTGTACACAAAAGTAGAATATCTAGTAATATAATGTCTAAACTTATTGATGGAATAAACAATGGCAAGAAATTATTTTTCTGTGACAATATAATTTAGTTCAACAGGAGACAAATTTTTACTAATATAGTAAATGGCATAAGGAGCACTACTTTCTTGCTGTCCCCAAAATGCTCCAATGGCAGTGTCTGAAGCATCTAAAGAAATGTGAAAAGGCAGCGCCCAATTGGGTCCTCGTAAGATGGGTGCTGTAGACAGCCTCTTCTTTATCTCATTAAACGTTGTTTGGCATGCATTGTTCCAAACAAACTGTGCATCCTTCATCAACAAAGTGAACAAAGGACAAGCTATCTTGGAAAATTTTTCTATAATAGCTAGCATGACCCAAGAAGCTACGTACATCCTTCTGTGTCCTAGGAGTTGGTATGTTTTCAATTACCTTGATTTTGGATGGATCTACCTGGATACCATCAGAAGAGATGAAGTGCCCCAGCACTATGCCTTCACTCATCATCATGTGGCACTTTTCAGTGCTCAAAGAGAGCTGGCTTTGTTCACAGCGTTTCAGGACCTTTTCTAAATTCTTTAGTGCTTCTTCATAACTGTCACCATATGGAGTAAAGTCATCCATAAAAATTTCCATGCAATCATTCACCATTTCTGAAAAGATTCCAATCACTGCTCTCTGAAATGTAGCTGGCGCATTGCACAACCCAAAAGGAAGTACTCGGTATGCAAAAGTCCCCCAAGGACAAGTGAAAGTGGTTTTGTCTTGATCTTTTGGAGCAATTTGAATCTGGTTATAGGCACTAAAGCCATCCAGAAAAGAGAAATACTTCTTCCCAGACAAGGTATCAAGGACCTGATCAATGAAAGGTAAGGGGAAATGATCCTTCTGCATTGCCTTGTTCAATTCTCTGTAATCCACGCAGACCCTCCATTTCCCATTCTTCTTTGGCACGATCACAAGTGGAGAAACCCACTCACTGTCTGTAATTGGGTATATAAATCCTGCTTCCAATTTTTTTTGGATTTCCTCCTTCACTATGTCCCTTAGGTTCGGTTTCATCCTTCTTTGGGGTTGACATATAGGCCTGGAGTCGCTCTTAATATAGATGTGATGAGTGCACAGATGAGAAGGAATTCCTTTCATGTCTGTGTACTCCCAAGCAAAAGCTCCCCTACGCTGTTTCAGCAGAGTGACTAGTTGTTCCGGCTCATTAGGTGCTATATTGGGATTGATATTCAATGTTTTTCCTGGCCCAATTTCTACTGGAACACTCTTCAAATTCTTAAGTACTGGAATTACAATGTCATCACTAATCAAAGTTTCTTCTGTAAGATTTTCTTGTTCTGTTGCAGCTAAAGTACTATCCAAGATCTGATAGACATTCTTATTGACTGACATGGGATCACTAATGAAAATATTGATGGCATCATCCTCTGTTTCATCTTTAAATGTCAAGGCTCCCCTTATGGTTAATAGTGGCTGTGCGCCCTCTTCCTCCTCCAAATCTGCCCATAATGGAGTATCAGATTCTGTGCTTGGTCGAGCTGGAGGGTACAGGGTTAGATTCTTGATCTCAGTCCCATCCGAGATGGTCATAGAACCTGACCGACAGCTGATACAGGCATCAGCCGTGGCCAACCACAGTCTTCCCAGGATCAATGTGTGTCCCCCCAACTGGGATTTTGGCTGTAACACCAAAAAATACGCAGGGTATTCCCACGAGTCAACTGAGATTATGAGGTCATCTATGATCCCTTCAGGCTTGATCGTTGATCTATCAGCAAGTTCCAAAACAAAAGGGGTTGGCCGAAGATTAGTGAGTCCCAATTTCTTCACAGTTTCTATGGTCATAACTTTAATATCTGCGCCCAAATCCACCAAGACATTTGGAATTTGTGTGTTCCCTATGTGCACTGTAACAGTCGGGTTCCCAGGGTCATCATACTTTGCCACAGAGGCCTTTCCCATTATTAATTCTGAAAGTTTTCCCAGCACGTGGACAGTGGGAGGATCCCTAGGCCTTCACCCTGGTTTCTTGACACACAAATCTTTAATTGTATTAGCATAAATGGGCACATCATGAAGGGCATATAACAATGGAATTTTAACATATAAATTTTTCAACTCTCCCACGAGATCAAATCAGGGATGTTCCACTGTTTTCTGCAGCTGCAATCATTCAGGATATGGTGGTTCTCTATTCAACTGTGTAGGCTGTGACAGATCGTGTGTTGCTTCCTGAGTTTCAGCTGCTGCTTCAGTAGGAGTATCATCATCCTCGATAATGGGGCTTTCTAAATAGTGTTGATTTACTCCAGTTCCAATCACTGGGGATGACACATCCTCAGTGATAATAGGCTCCACCACCCTTCCTGATCGTAGTTGTATATCATTGCAGGGAATCTGAGTGATGGAATATGCAGGCATGTTGGCAGTCTCAAATTGATGGACTGCTTTATTGTTTGGGTTCGGGTTAGGTTGTGCAGGTAGTTGTGGTCGAAGTGGTGCATTCATGGGTGTGGCATTGTTCTGGAAAGGGAGCTGTGGTTGCTGATACTGTTGAGGAGGGTACTGTTGATACTGAGTCTGGTGATGGGGAAAGTTATTTCCTTGGTAAGAGTTTCTCCAGTTGTAATTCCAAGGAGCTTGGTTTGACTGCTGTGGCCATGGTGTCCATGAATTAGGATTTTGCATTGGGTTCTGAGATGGATTCCACTGGCTATTGGAATAATGTGAAGGGAATTGTGTATTCATATTATGCATGTTGTTCATTCCATTCATATTATGCAGGAAAAATGCTGGATCTGAATTCATACCTTGGTTTCTGGGATGCCATGGTTTCTTCTATGCCATAAAGTATGCTGGCTCTACATCCGGAATAGATGCCTGCAGGACTGCTTTAACCTTAGGTACTGAAGGACACCACTTAGTATCATGCTCAAGTTCACATATCCTACATACCTCTGCTTTGTCCAACGGGCACTCTTTCAGTGGATGCTTCTTTCTACATTTAGGACAGAATACTCTAAGTGCAAGATCTTCTACTACTTGTTTCTGTTTTTCCCTCATGGCATCCAGCTCTGAGGAAAGGGAGCTCATCATGTCTGTTTTAAAGTTCTCCATTAGGTTGCCTATTTCTGCTCGAGTGGCACCTCCACTAGTTGACTTCTGAGTCCTAGTAAAAACATCTTGGTCTTGGTCTTTGTCTCGTTTGTTGGTTCTGGAAGATCCCCTGGAATACCTTCGGCATAATTGAATAATCTTTTCAAAAGGTTCCTTCGAGATATCCCCTTTCCCTAGCAGATTCAACATTTTTTTTTTCCTCGAAAAAAAAGCATAATTTTATTTCATCTTGCGAGTACAAAATTACATGGATCTACAACACTCTTGAAGAGTGTCTATGTTGCAAAGCAGTGCCGAAAATTGTATAGAGACTACAAGCTTTTCCGCTTCATACACAATAACAAACTATTACAGAGGAAACTCAGAAAATAAATTATAGCTAAAAACCTTCATCTGGGCAACCATGATGGCGCTACATAGAAAAACCAGTTGCAAAATGCCGAAGATGTAAGGATAAAGAAACAGAGAGAAAAATGTTTCCAGAAACCCAGAAAAAAAGCAGATCCACTAGCATCTGCAATCAACACCCCTGAAAACATTGAAAGAAGGCCTCTCCTCGACCGCCCAAGAGAGAACACCACTGAGAGGATCTAGCGGCCATCGTGCAGCAATGCCCACCATCAGGGTCACTGTAACCCCCGCGCGTCCTCCTCTGCGGATCCACCGTCCTCACAGAAACCCGCCGAGAAATGACCGCCAGCCATCAACATATCAGGGACATGGACCCCCTCTGCGCGTCCTCCTCTGCGGATCCGCCTTCACCATAGAGGGAACTGGAGATCGAAGCTCGATAGTCCTCGCAGCCGCCGACGAAAACCCGCAAAAAAATCCAGCCCCAGAGCTGTGTCCTATTTTGTAGAAGCCACCATCGCCGCCACTGGAAAGCCGCAGGAACCAGCTACCCAATGGGTCACCATGCCAAGTCGCCTCCATTCATTCCAAAGCGGAAGAAAACCCCTGAGTCAGCCATTGACAGGAAGCGTAACTCAGGGAAGAAGGGGGAAGGCGGCCATGGAAGGAGCCACGGCCGCCAAAAACTTCTTCGAAGGTCGACAATCAAAGCCCTAGTTGCAGAGATCTCCAAATTTTTTTCACCCCACAACTCTTATTCCAGCAGATTCAACATATCAAGGCAATCTTCTCTAATTCCTCTTAGCAAGATGATCTTGAGCACATCCTTGCCAATCTCAGCATGACCAGATCTTTGCAAATTGTATATCAATCTCTCCACAAAGTCTTCCAAACTCTCTTCATCCTTCTGAACCATTTTGAACAACTCTTCCTTTCTATCTCTAGTTCTGCAATATTCTTGATATTTAGAAAGGAAGGTGTTCTTCATTTGATCCCAAGTAGTAATGGTCTCACGACCCAAACTCATGAACCAGCGCAGAGCATTTCCTTTCAAGGTGGTTGGGAATAGCTTCAACTTCTGAGCACTAGAGGTGTAATCATAGCTGTGACAGAGGATGTCAATCCCAAAAAGAAACTCATCAGGATCCTCAGAGGACTTACCATGAAAATTAGGGAGCACTGATGGTGAGATATTCTTCATAGGGGCTGCTCCAGGTGTCTAAAGGATAGGGAATTCTAATGTAGCCACAGTATTACCAGGCTGATTATTTTCTCCTTCTTCCTCTTGGAGATCCTCATGCTCATTCTCACCCCCCTGTTCTCTACCAGCCATGGTTCTAGTCCAAAATTCAACAGCTTCCTTTATGCGTTCTTCCTCTGCTTTAGCTTCTTCTTCTTTTACCCTCTCTTCTCTTTGCCTTCTTTCTTTCTCTGCTATTCTGCGAGTCTCCAACCACACCTCTTTAGTAACTCTGGTTCCATCAATGTGATAAATCTCCTCTCTATTTGGTGCCCCTACAACACTTCCTTTATCTTCAGGAGGTTTACTTTCTGCAACAGGAGTTGAAGGTCCCGTTGTATTCTCCACTATGGATGTTGAATGTTCAAGATTGGGAGGAACAGAATTTCCCCTGCCTGTAGAGTTCCGTGATGGTCTAGTGGAAGAATCAGCTCTAACAATTATCTCATCAATATATGTGTGTCTTCCCTGACTTGCATTACGACCTCGACCTCTTCCACTTGCAATGTTAGTATTCAAAGGGGGTTCCCGATTTGTTTTTCTTGTATTCATGCATGTTGTAAAAAAAATTGAACTAAAATAAAATCAAATGAAATCAACTACTAACTCTGTCTATCTATTACCATCCCCGGCAACGGTGCCAAAATGTTGGTCACCCTATATGTCAGTTAATTACAGCTAACACACAGAATGGTCAATATAAATTGTCAAACCTAGGAAGGTCTTTTATTTCAAAGGTAATAAGCACAGTCTATGCATAAACAGATCAAGAAGTTGATTTGTTGAATGTAAATAATGATCCTACCTATGTGTCCAGCCAACTCATTCCCTAAGAACACTAATCTAATTCATACATCTAAGAATCCAAAAGAAATCAACTTCCCTACAGAAATCAACCCAGCAAGTTAATGATCTAATGATGAAATGAAACTAGATTACTTTTGCAAGAAGTTAAATCTTATAATTATCAAACTATAGCATTCAATCTTTAGCAAAATGATCTATCCAGTAGCTACTGTAACTCTACCATTATCTGTCTAATCTATGAATGTAATTGATGATACAACAGCAACCAGAATTAAAACACAAGCTTGAACTCTAACTGATAATTACTTGGAAATCCTAGAAAGCATAAACAACTAGAAGATCATTGGAATTGAGCTTGGTTGTCACAGTTGATTAAAACACACATGCAATTAAGTAAATTATCCTACACAGTCGACTGTCACACCACTCTGTTACAGTTATCCAAGATGTAATTATAAACTACCAGAAAGGAAAGCTAAACTCTGTTACAGCTACCAATAATGTCTGCAATCATTCCACACCACACAACAGAAGTAAAACTAAACTACTCTACCTACTTAAACTGGCTATCTCTATGAGAAGGCGGGCCCCGACCTTCTAATAGAGACGTTGAGAGTCACAGCAAATTAAGACACAGAAATGAAGAACTCTGCTCTCATATTATTGATGGAAGATCGTGAGTCTCAGTGCTCTGTTACAGCTTACACAAGTAATGATTGTCCAACCCCAGGCTAAGAGAGCCTTCTGTAATTTATACAAAGGAAATACAGTTTCAGATCCACTAAAATCGCGCAGCGATGAAGATCTATGATCTTCATGCTGCGGAGTTATAGCTAACTGTTACAACGTATTAAATAGGGTCCTATAATTGTGATGGAGGCTGTTGCTTTGATCATTAATGGGTCAACATACTCAGCAGCTGGAATGCCACCTGTCTGTCACAGCTAGGCCCTGCTTCAGGAGAATCTGTTACAGTGGGTATCTGATACAGCTTGCATGGAGGATGCGTTGTTCCTTGGATCATTAATGGGTCAACAGACTTAGCAGCTGGAATTCCACCTGTCTGTCGCAGCTAGGCCCTGCTTTAGTAGAATCTGTTATAGTGGGGATCTGATACAGCTTGCGTGGAGGATGCACTGTTCCTTGGAGTAGGAGGAGCTGGTGCTTGAAGAGTAATAGCTGGTGCTGTTGGGCTGATACACCTGCGCTTTAGACCTTGGATAAATGAAATCACATAGATCAGTATAAGCCAAGGACTAAAATCCATAATCTTTTAACAATCTTAGGCATAAAAAAAAAAGTAATAACAAATTATACCTGTAAATATCATTGATTGATTTGGGAAAGACATGGATATAGCTCATGAAAGTAGGATGGAATCAGGGAAAAATGATGTAATAAAGGTGGCCAAAAAGGGGCATTTCCTAAACCCAACACATGATATCTCTTCCTATTGCCCTTCTTCTTGTTGTTGAAATTGTTGTTGTTGTTCCTTTTGTTCTTAGGACATTTTGAAGCAAAATGACCCTTCTCATTACATGTGAAGCATCTGAGATCTTTCTTATCTTTATGTTGATGGTGGTGTGAAGATTTCTTGGCATGAGAGTGCTCCCTCTTTGACCTTCCTTTCTTGGTGTGTGTTGTGAGTGCTTGATCTTCATTTCCCATCTTTTCTTCTCGGGCCACCAGCCTAGCTTCTTCTTGAGAACATTCCTCCCATAGTCTACTGAAGGAGATCAATTTCTTTCTTGCACAGATTCCTTGAATAAAGGAATCCCATGACCTAGGTAGGCCATTCAGAGTGGTCATAACCACTTCACCATTATCTACTACTTCATCGATAGCTTCAAGTTGTTCCTTGATCTGAGAGACCTTGGAGAAATAAGATTGGATGGTCTCTCCATTCAACAGCTTGACCCCTTTCAATTGGTTCCGCAGAGTCATCTTCCGATTTATGTTCTTCCCTTGAAATAGCTTGGTCAAAGAGTCAAACATCTCCTTGGGTGTCTTCAGTGATGACACCTGTGGTATGAGATGGTCTTTGATAGAATCAACAATGATTCTCTTTGCCTTGACCAAGTTATTCTTATCCAATGCTTTAGCTTCTTCATCCTCTAGGACGGGGACTTCAGAACTGATATATGTATCCAATTCATTTTCTTCCAGGATTAACCCAATCCTATACTTACAGGCTCGGAAGTTATCAGCCCCTTCAAGCTTATCCTCAAGCTTGGTGTGGTGAGACATCTTTAAAGAGTACTTCAAATGGAAATAGAAAAGATTTAGGTCTTACCACTTGATTTGCTGAAAACTGGATCTGGTCCCGGATTAGGGTTTGTCAGAGAAACCCTAAAAATTCAAAATGTGAATTTCAACTTTCTGAAAGGATAGAAAGATGCACCTTGACGAGCTGATCATCCTGGTCTACTCATAATTTGAGTTCTACAAAGTTTCACCCTTCAGAAATGCTTTTAGTCTTTCTAGATTCACTAAGGAGGACCTTGAATTAGGGTTTGAGTTTCCCAGAGGTTTACCCAGCCAAAAATCTCGATCCAAATCTCTAAACTTCGATTTTTTCGAGAATCTTTCAGCTGTATCTTCAGATTTCAGAAACTCCTATTTTTTAGGGAACCCTCATTTTTAGGGCCAAAACTGAACGTGCTCAGAATTGAATTCTGATTGGACAGATAGATTCACTTTGCTGAAGAGAGTCAATATAAAATATTAATTTTCCAAAATCTATGGAGAGAAACCCAATAAACAAGAAACCCTAGTTTTCGTCACTGCACAATGTCTTCTTCTCAGGTTAGCTCTGATACCATGTTAATTTTTGAGCATTAATTCAAGATACTCTAGGATCTTTACTGAGAGAATAACATGTATAGTATATCAATGCATATCAATCATAGCAAGCATGTCAATCATCACAAGAAGCAAACATAAGAGACAATAGACACGTAGAGTTTCCATGGGGAAAACCCTAAGGTGAAAAACCCCACAACTTCCTCAGAGATAGATAGAGCAATAATACAACCAAAGTACAACAAAAGTACACAGAGATAGACTCCTCCTAGCAGTTGATCCTCCTCCTCACATGTGCACCACTTTTCGAGTGAAGGAAGAGTGAGTTATGAAATGATCCAAATAGAGATCGCTATTTATACTTGTCCTGATTTCCCAATAACCTTATGGGGCCGAATTGTCTAGCTTAGCACAATAACCTCATGTTACATTAATCCAGGCCGACCCCTTACAAGGTGTTCTAATAGCCCATTGAAAAGTTAACACACTTGCGACACTTGTTAATACAAATGACGACACTTCCATATAGAGGAATAATAGATCTCTATAGGTGTACAATAAATATATATATGAAATACATTCCGAAGTTACATATACATCAACAATCTTGGTCATCATCTTCATCATCAACATCATCATCATCGTCATCATCGTCATCATCATCTCCATCGTCATCATTGTCGTCATCACCTAGTTCCTCCTCCTCCTCCTCCTCATCATCATCATTGTCAGCATCATCATCATCATCATCTTCTTCATCATCATCATCATTTTCAATCGTCATCATCATCATCAACATCATCATCAACATCTTCGTCATCATCATCTTCTTCATCATCATCATTGATAATGATGATGATGACGAAGATGATGATGATGAAGATGATGGATGATGATGGAGATGAGTACGAAGATGAAGATGATGATGCTGATGATGACGAATATCATCATCATCATCATCATCATCATCTTCGTCATCATCAGCATCATCATCCTCATTCTCGTCATCAACATCATTGTCATCATCCCCATCATCCTCATCATCATCATCGTCATCATCCCCATCATCCTCATCATCATCATTCCCATCATCATCATCAACATGATCCTCATCATCCCCATCCTCCTCCTCATCATCATCATATAAATTTAATTTAATTCAATTTAAAACATTATTAATTATTAAAAAATATACAATTTATAAAATTATTTAATCACTATAACAAATTTCAAACTTTAGTAAAAACAACGCGCACGCGCCATTTTGCGTGTATGCGCATTTGGACGCCTATGCACCATTGTGTGCGTACACACTTTTTAAATACACGCACACGCGCCAGTTTAGTTTCTAAATTTTGGCGGGTAATTCGTTTCCCACCAATGTGGTGGATGACTTGCCTACTATGGTTTTAGGTTCGGGTTGCCAAAATACATATAATAATATAAAAAAAATACATCTTATTCTATAACTTCTTCTGTTCCGAGCATGATTCTGCGTATGCTACACTTGTCCACTACTAATGAAATTGCACACACTTGTAGAACTATGTGTGCAGATTCCGAATATGTAATTTTTTATTAAAACTATTATTTGTTCCTATTTTTTAGTTAATTTCAATTGCACTAACGTCAATCTTACACAAAGAGTAGGTTATTTCTTCCATCTATAACTTTTTATTGGCTCACCTATTTTGAAAACGGAAAAGAACCCACACAAGTACACACAAAAATATACATCCTAAAAAAAAAAAAATTGTTGATTGATTAGGTTAAGACCATGATATCGAGGGCTAACGCTCAGCCTAATCATTTTAGGGATGGGCTGACTTTCTTAATTAAAAAATAAAATAAAATAAACATAAATAAATATGGAAAAATAATGCCGCACTAGAATGGCCTGTTAACTATGACTATATATAATTTTTTTAACAAAAATCCACCATTTGAATACCGAACTAGAGGGCTAACGCAAACATATTCATTATATTTTCTTAAAAGAAAACTTACCAACCTTAGGAGAACCCCATTTTTCGGGAGTTATACTTAATTTCCATAAATAATATTTATATATTGCAGAAGGTAATCCGATTTTCTACGTTTGATCTTCTTGCGCCATATTCCAAAAAGTTGTGTAGGTAGCTCTAATTTTGCTTTTTGGCGTTCAAATTTCTGTTTTTCTAGAATTCCATTGCGACTAACGCGTCATGAGTGTTGATGTATGTGTAACTTCAGAATGTATTTCATCTATGTATTTTATATATATTTATTGTACCATTATTAGAGATGTGTTATTCCTCTATAAGGAAGTGTCGTCATGTGGATTGACAAGTGTCGCAAGTGTCTGTACTTGGAGACGGGTTATTAGACCACCATGTGTGGGGTCGGCCCTGAATTATATATTATATTATGGATGTACCTAGCTAGACAAGACAGCCCCATAAGGTCACTGGGAAAACAGGTTAGTATAAATAGAGATCGGGAGATCTCTATTTTGATTATTCGAAAAGTCACACTTCTCTCACTCAGAAAGTGGCGCACTAGTGAGGAGGAGGATCATCTGCTACTAGGAGACTATCTCAAGTGTATTTTGGTTGAGCCATTGCTCTCTCTATCTCTGAGGAAGTTGTGGGGTTTTTCACCTTAGGGTTTTCCCCACGGAAACTCTGTGTCTCTTATCTCTCATGCTTTTGATTCTTGTGATGCTTGTCATGCTTATTATGATTGTTATGCATTGATATACTGTATATGTTATTCTCTTAGTAAAGATCCAAGAGTATTGTGAATTAATGCTCAAAATTTAACATGGTATTAGAGCTAACCTGAGAAGAAGACATTTTGCAGTGACGAAAACTTGAGTTTCTTGTTTATTGGGTTTCTCTCCGTAGATTTTGGAAAAGCAGTATAGTAGATTGACTCTACTCATCAAGGAGAATCTATCTGTCCAATCAGAATTCAATTCTGAGCATTTTTAGATTTGGCCCTAAAAATTAGGGTTTCCACAAAAATAGGAATTTCTGAAATCTAAAGACATAGCTGGAAGCTCCTTGCAAAAATCTCCAGGAAACTCAAACCCTAATTCAGGGCTCTCTCCAGTGAACCCAGGAGGACAAAAAGGAAAATATGAAGGGTAAATATTTGCTGATCTCAAATTTTGAATACACCAAGCTGATCAACTCATCAAGGTGCATCTTTCTGTCCTTTCAGAAAGTTGAAATTCACATTTTGAATTTTTAGGGTTTTTTCGACAAACCCTAATCCGGGACCAGATCTAGTTTTCAGCATTTCAAGTGGTAAGACCTAAATCTTTTCTATTTTCATTTGAAGTACTCTTTAAGATGTCTCACCACACCAAGCTTGAGGATAAGTTTGAAGGAGCTGATAACTTCCGAGCTTGGAAGTATAGGATTGGGTTAATCCTGGAAGAAAATGAGTTGGACTCATATGTAAAAGAAGACATCCCTATCCTAGAGGATGAAGAGGCTAAGGTATTGCATAAGAATAACTTGGTCAAGGCAAAGAGAATCATTGCTGATTCTATCAAAGACCATCTCATACCCCATGTGTCTTCTCTAAAGACACCCAAGGAGATGTTTGACTCTTTGACCAAGCTATTTGAAGGGAAGAACATAAATCGAAAGAAGACCCCGCGGAACCAATTGAAAGGAGTAAAGTTTCAGAATGGAGAAACCATTCAATCTTATTTTTCAAGGGTCTCCCATATCAAGGAACAACTAGAAGCAGTGGATGAAATGGTGGAGAATGGTGAAGTGGTGATGACCACTCTAAATGGCCTACCCAGGTCATGGGATTCCTTTATTCAAGGAATTTGTGCAAGGAAGAAGTTCATCTCCTTCAACAGATTGCGGGAAGAATGCTCTCAAGAAGAAGCTAGGCTTGTGGCCCAAGAAGAAAAGATGGGAAATGAAGATCAAGCTCTCATAGCACATGCCAGGAAAGGCAAGTCCAAGAAGGAATCATCTCATAACAGAAAATTCTCACACCACCATTATCATAAAGATAAGAAAGATCTCAGATGCTTCAATTACAATGAGAAGGGACACTTTGCTTCAAATTGTCCCAAGAAGAAGAAAGACAACAACAACTTCAACAAGAAGAAGAAGAATAACAAAAGAAGCTATCATGCTCATGCTGCCGAAGATGATGAACCCCCAAAGAAGAAGGCTAGGGAAGAAAGTGATAGTGGTGATGACTCATCAAGTGAAGAAGAGTATGTTCTAATTTCTGCTCTCACATGTACTATCTCCCATGGTTGTAATGATTGGTTGATTGACAGTGGGGCTTCCAAACACATGACCGGGTTTAAAGAATCTTTTGTGAATCTATCTGAACATGAATCACCCCATAAGGTGAAACTTGGGGATGATTATCAATACCCAATCAAAGGAAGTGGTGAAGCCTCCTACAACCTAGATTCTGGAAAATCTTTGAAGATGAAGGAAGTCCTTTATGTACCTGGGCTCAAGAAGAACTTACTCTCCATCTTTGCATTGGATGCAAAAGGTATGAGGGTTTCATTTGTGGATGGCCAAGTCCTAATGTGGCCAAAGGGAAAGACCATAGATGATGTAGTAGTGGTTGGAGAGCAAGAGGGAGGTTTGTATAAATTGAAGGGACAACCTGAACATGCCATGGTACATGAATCCATGGAGCCAAGTGAACTTTGGAATAGAAGACTTGCTCATATGCACTATAGGGCACTTCCAATTGCAAGCAAGGTTGTAGAGGGTCTTCCTGAAATCAAGACCAAACGTGAAGGTGTTTGCAAAGGATGTGCAAAAGGTAAGAACATCAAGAAGGCTTTCCCAAGCAGTGAAAGCAAGGAAAAAGACATCCTGGAAATCATCCACTCAGATGTATGTGGTCCTATGTCATTAATTTCTCTGAGTGGGTATGTTTACTATGTCTCATTTATTGATGACTTCTCCAGGAAGACTTGGGTATACTTCTTGAAGAACAAAGATGAGGTGTTTGATAAGTTCAAGGAATTCAAAACCTTGATGGAGAATCAAACTGACAAGAAGATCAAAACATTCAGATCCGACAATGGTGGAGAATTCACCTCAGGTGACTTCAAGAATCTTTGCAGTGATTCAGGGATTAAGAGGGAGTTGACTGCTCCTTATAATCCTCAACAGAATGGAGTTGCAGAAAGGAAGAACAGAACCATCATGGAAGCAGCAAGGGTAATGCTACATGACCAGGATCTACCTATGCATCTATGGGAAGAAGCAATTAGAATAGCTGTATATGTGCAGAACAGAACACCCCACAAGATATTGGACAACAAAACTCCAGAAGAAGTCTTTTCTGGTAAGAAACCTGAAGTCAACCATCTCAGAATATTTGGTTGTCCAGTATACACTCATGTCCCAAAGGAAAAGAGGACCAAACTAGATCCTTCAGGAAAGAAGGGTATCTTTGTGGGTTACAGTGAAAGCTCGAAGGCTTACAGAATATACTTTCTAGGGTTCAAGAAGATTGATGTCAGCAGGGATGTAACATTTGATGAAAAGTCAGCATTCATCAAATCAAGGAAGGCACCTATTGAAGTTTATGAAGAACCTAAGGAAACTAGATTTCAAGACACCACCATGACTGAAGCAATTCCAAAAGTTGTTTGTGAGTTTGAAGATCCGCAAGAACCTGTAGATCCACCCCGTGAGGATAACTCTCACAAGAGGAAACCTGCATGGGCTAGAGAGCTCATTCAAGATGCAAAAAGATTTGGCATTCCAGAAGAAGAACACAGAGCAAAGAAGAGAGCCAGATCACATACCAGCTATGTTGCTTTACTCTGTGACATTATGAACAAAGAACCTTCTAGTTATGAAGAAGCAGCGGAAAAGAAAGAATGGAAGGATGCCATGGTTGAGGAATACCAATCAATAATGAAGAGTGATGTTTGGGATGTTGTCCCAAGACCTAAAGAGAAGTCTATTGTGACTTCCAAATGGATCTACAAAATCAAGCATGCTGCAGATGGCAGTGTAGAGAAATACAAAGCAAGATTTGTAGCTCGTGGCTTCTCTCAAAAAGAGGGAATAGATTATGAAGAAACCTTTGCACCTGTAGCCAGGTATACTTCTATCAGAATAGTACTTTCCCTGGCTGCAGCAATGAAATAGAAAATACACCAGATGGATGTCAAGACTGCTTTCTTGAATGGTGTAGTTGAAGAGGAAGTATATGTGGAGCAGCCACTCGGTTTCGAAATACATGACAGGGAGTTATATGTGTGCAAATTGAAGAAAGCCTTGTATGGCTTGAAGCAAGCTCCCAGAACTTGGTATGGTAGGATGGACAGTTTCTTATCTAGTTTGGGCTTTACCAAGAGTAAAGCGGATTCCAACCTTTACTACAAGGTTGAGGAAGGGAATCCTGTGATTCTACTCCTGTATGTGGATGACTTATTTGTAACAGGGGATGACAGATTGATTGCAGATACTAAGAGGAAGCTTGTTGCCGAGTTCGATATGAAAGATTTGGGAATGATGCATTATTTCCTAGGTATGGAGGTGTGGCAGAGTGCAGGTGGGATCTTCCTTGTTCAAGGGAAGTACACAGTAGATATCCTGAAGAGATTCAGGATGATGGATTGCAAGGCCATGGCCACACCTATGGCATCGAATCTGAAGCTTCTATGTGATGCTTCATCTGATCTGGTTGATGTCTCTATGTATTGTCAAATGATTGGGTCCTTGATGTACCTGACGAACACGAGACCATATATTTGCTTTGCGGTGAACACATTAAGCCAGTTCCTGACAGATCCGAGGAGTGTTCACCTGGTTGCTGTAAAGCATGTTCTGAGGTACCTGAAGGGTACAGTGGATTATGGGCTCAAGTATGAAGCGAATCAAAAGTTTAACCTACAGGGTTATGTTGATTCAGATTGGGCTGGCAGTGCTGCAGATAGGAAGAGCACATATGGGTGCTGGTTCAGTATGGGATCAGGTGTGATCTCTTGGTTTAGCAGGAAGAAGTCCTGCATAGCACTGAGTACAGCTGAGGCAGAGTATGTTGCAGTCTGTTCAGCTAGTTGTGAGGCAGTATGGCTACAGAAGCTACTGTCTGAGTTATTTGATCTCCCGTTGGATGCTACTGGTATCTTTTGTGATAACCAGAGTTGTGTGAAGCTGTCCGAGAACCCAGTGTTTCATGACAGGTTGAAACACATAGAGATCAAATATCACTATATTAGGGATAAGGTGCAGAGAGGAGCTGTGAAGATCCTATATGTTGCGACGGATGAGCAGATTGCATATGTGCTGACGAAGCCACTAGCCGGGGTGAAGTTCGAGTACTTCAGGGAGAGGCTTGGTGTTCTTCAGATTGATGACACTTCGAGGAAGAAGTGATGGAAACATTCACAGAAGCCATTCCAAGCATGTTGGAAGGAGGATCCTTCACAGGGCTGTGGATGTAAGCACTGGATGATGAGCATCAGGACGATGCTCCAGTTACTGCTCTGTGTATGCATCATGTTGGATGTTGGATATGATCAGTTGGATCATTTATATGTATATGTATGTACGCATCATGTTGGATGCTGGATATGATCAGTTGGATCATTTATATGTATGTACGCATCATGTTGGATGTTGGATATGATTAGTTGGATCACTTGTATGTAATTTTGTATATGCATCATGTTGGATGCTTGGACCATGTATCTGTATATGTATCAGGTGGATACATTGTATGATCAGGTAGATCATGTATGTTGATATGTATCATGTATTTGTATTTGTATCAGGTGGATACACTATATGATTAGGTGGATCATGTATGATGATATGTATCAGGTAGATACTTGGTATGCATCAAGTAGATGCATTGTATGATCAGGATGATCATGGATGACGAGCTTCAGGATGTTGCTCTAGATGACATGCAGCAGGATGTTGCAGTGATGATGATCAGGATGATCATGTGTACATCAGGATGATGTATGGTGAATATCAGGTTGATACTCTATGGCCATGGAACAGGTTGTGCAGATAAGCATGTAATTTGTGCCCTGGGAGATTTGCAGATAGTCTTTCGAGGTTTTGCCTATGGCATGTAATTTGTACCCTGGGATATCTAGCAAATGCTATTTCGAGGTTTTGCTTGGGAGGACATATAATTTGTTCCCTGGGAGATCTGCAGATAGTCTTTCGAGGTTTTTCCTATGGCATGTAATTTGTGCCCTGGGATATATGGCAAATGCTCTTTCGAGGTTTTGTCCTATGGCATGCAATTTGTGCCCTGGGAGATCCGATAGGTTGAGCTGTGTGCTCGTAATCAGTCTCGGGATGCTCTTTCGAGGTTTTTCCATGACCACATGTAATTTGTGCCCTAGGAGATCCGATAGGTTGAGCCTTGTGCTCGTAATCAGTCCTGGGATGCTCTTTCGAGGTTTTGTGGTGACCACATGTAATTTGTGCCTTGGGAGATCCGATAGGTTGAGCCTTGTGCTCGTAATCAGTCCTGGGATTCTCTTTCGAGGTTTTGTGGTGGGGTCACATGTAATAAGTCCCGGAGATCTAGACAGGATGAAAAAGGTCTCAGATGCTCTTTAGGGTTCTTGCTAGTCAAGAGACTCTTTTAAGGTTTTGTGACGCACGTAATAAGTCCTGATATTTCCACAGTATGGCCAGTGATGATGAAGACCTGCAGGTGGTGGGCCTACAACCAGTATGAAAAAGGACTGGCTTTGTAGAACTTCCTATGACGAGTAGAGTCAGAGATTGGTTGACATAGCAGCAACAGTGATGATGATGATGACGATGCATCAATGACGATGATTTTGAGAAGAAGACTTGTCTAGCAGATATGTGTCGAGAAATACCTTCCTATTTAAGAGGGAGTGTTGATGTATGTGTAACTTCAGAATGTATTTCATATATATTTATTGTACCCTTATTAGAGATGTGTTATTCCTCTATAAGGAAGTGTCGTCATGTGGATTGACAAGTGTCGCAAGTGTGTGTACTTGGCGACAGGTTATTATACCACCATGTGTGGGGTCAACCCTGAATTATATATTATATTATGGATGTACCTAGCTAGACAAGTCGGCCCCATAAGGTCACTGGGAAAACAGGTTAGTATAAATAGAGATCGGGAGATTTCTATTTTGATTATTTGAAAAGTCACACTTCTCTCACTCAGAAAGTGGCGCACTAGTGAGGAGGAGGATCATTTGCTAATAGGAGACTATATCAAGTGTATTTTGGTTGTACTTTGGTTGAGCCATTGCTCTCTCTATCTCTGAGGATGTTGTGGGGTTTTTCACCTTAGGGTTTTCCCCACGGAAACTATGTGTCTCTTGTCTCTCATGCTTTTGATTCTTGTGATGCTTGTCATGCTTATTGTGATTGTTATGCATTGATATACTGTATATGTTATTCTCTTAGTAAAGATCCAAGAGTATTGTGAATTATTGCTCAAAATTTAACAATGAGTGGCTAGCATTAGCTTGCACCAGCCCAATTCCTAATTGTTTTATTTTATTTTCTTTACATATAACCGTCATATGTTTTAGGAAAGAAAAAGAAGCCATTTATTATAACCATTCTTATATAAATATTTTTGATGGGAAAAAGTATTGTTCAAGTTTAGGAAAAGCAAATGATCATTTAATTATTATGTAAACTTATAATAAGATATTAAAAATATAATGTGTGTGTGCGGGCGTGAGTGTACGCTTGTCTGTCTGTGAGGATTTTATTGACCAACAAAATGAGAAAGCAATTATATGTAGTTTCAAAAGGAATATTTATTTAAATATGAATATGTTATGAGAAAGAGGCTAATGTTATGTTGTGCTATAATCTACCTCCATAAATTAGTTGCATAAAAATGAAATCTTACATAAAGTATATGATTGTATGAATCAACCAATGCAGTCATAGATAGCCATGCTCCTTGGTCATCATATCTCCTTTTTTGTCGATGATATAATAATTTTGGCCTTGCTGTTATCATGGAATGGGGACATATTTGGTGAACATTATTACTTTTTGTAAATCCTCTGGCATGGTGATAAATGAGAAAAATCCAAATTATTGAAGAAGAATTTGGACAATCTGGAGGTAACTGAAATCAAATCTATCATCCCATTACCTATTGGAGAATTCAATGATGGAACCTATTACCTGGGTTATTTTATTAAACCAAATGGATATCGCGTGGAGGACTGGAGCTGGCTTGTGAAGAAATTTTGAGAGCCACATTTGTCATTGGCAATGGAGATGGCTCTCCAGCGGTGGGCGTCTAGTACTAGTCAAATCCATTCTCCAAAATCTAGGAGTGTACTGGTTCTCACTTTGTAATATTCCTATTTCAATATTATCCAAGATTCACCAATTGATCCATCATTTTCTATGGTCTGGAAATGGTCACCACAGAATGCATTTAGTTGATTGGAAAAATCTAGCTCGACCTTATGCACAGGGCGGCTGGGCCATAAAAGATATATTTAAATTCTCCACTGCGTTAAGAGCCAAGAGCTTGTGGTGTGCCCTGTTAGCTGATTGCCATTGGGGTGACATCTTGAAGGATAAATACATGGGTAAGTTATCCACGGTTTCATGGATTTGATCTGGACGGAAATCACTCAAAGGTGTATAGAATATCTAGGCTGGCCTCCTCTCTGCATTTCTAGTGGTTGCCGAATGGTTGGCTTGGTTCCTCGGTGATGGCCATAATATCCTGATTGGGATTGATCCGATTGTGGGTGGTCCTAAATCTTTTAAATTATCTCCATTTTTAATTTATCATCTAAACTACAGGGGTTATTTTTGTTTGTATCACATTGTAGCATCCAACAGATTGATGTCAACATCGAATTCCTGGCTAAGTGCTGCTCAGCTGGGTCTGATGGGTTCCCTGACGATTGAATGGAACATTTATATTCAGGACCTATACTATGCGAATATCCAGATTGGATTGGAGGACGATAGGATTCTTTGGTCTTGGAACACTGTGGATGGTTCGGTCAATGCAAAGATGGCATACCAGGAATTATGTATTCATTCGTCTTCGCCGGCAAAGTGGTGGCATACTCTTGTGTGGAAATGGAATATCCCTCCAAGAGTTCAAATCTTTATTTGGATTTTACTTGAGGAGAAGGTATTGATTTGGTCCAATCTTCAGAAGCAAGGTTTTTGTGGCCCTAGTATCTGTTCACTATGCCATCGAGCTGAGGAAACACTTTTCCACCTTTTTGTGATGTGTCCTTTCACTTTGACAGTCTGTAAATTTTTGGGACATCCATTTGCGGCTATCAACCTTGATTATGATTGTTCCATACAGTTGTGGTTCAGGTGTTTATTCACTCAAAACAAGCAATTAGGATTGCTATCATGTACTTTAGCATGGTCAATCTGGAAATCTAGGAACCTTGTATTATTTGAAGATCGACCTTTGGTGGCAAGCAGAGTTGCAAGCATCATTCAATCCCTCTCTAATGATTTTGGATGCTTTTTGTGTGTGACTCCTCCGACTGTTGGTCGTCATCTAGCTTCTTCTTGTCTCCTCCGCTTGGGTAATCGTGCTTGCTTCGATGGTGTGGCCTCACCAAATTCTGGCCATTGTGGTGCAGGGGCATTCATCGAACTGTATAATGGGGATCAGATCAATCTTTGGTTACATGGCGGTGATGGCACGAATACTAAAGGAGAACTATTGGCTTTATGACTTGTCCTTTTTTTCTCCTCTAAGGCCAATATGATCCCGGAGCAGGTTGCTGGGGATTCGATGATTATAGTGAATTGGGATAACAATGTTGTGACTATAAATGCTTTAGCTCTATCTCATTGGCTGGACAATACGATGTATCTTCTCAACCTTCATCCGCCATCCTCATTATCCATATTTTTTGGGAACACAATACTGTGGCTGATTCACTCTCTCGTCGTGGACTGGTGGCCGTGGCTGGGCGCATTTACTATGAGATTAGGGAGGGGTCCTTGCCTCCTACTTCTGGGTTCTGGAACCTTTTTGCTGTATGATTCTTCTTTTTTGTCGCGGCTTTACTTTCGACCGGTTGTTTAGTTTTTTTTCTCCTTTCCTGTATTCTTCGGCACTATTTTTTTTGGTTACCATTTAGTGTTTGGACTCACTGGGGGATTGGTACATCCCGTCCTTTCTTTTTCTGCTGTGGACTGGGTACCTGCATGATTGACCTGGAATGGTCTTGTTCCTTTGTGTTCATCTGGTTGACTAATCTATGGACTTTTTGGTTATGGTTTGGGTACTTCCTGGATGACCTAGAATGGTCTGTTTTCTATGTGCACATTTGGCTAACTGATCTCTGGACTTATCAGTTACTGTACCTTTATACTTAATAATAAAGTATAGTTTTTTTGGGGAAAATAAAAAGATAGCCATGCTCCTTACATGCTTGAATATATAATTAAAGGAAACTAATTGATAAGACCTTATGCTAAGAATTAAAGAGATGACTAATACATTATTCCTTTAAAATATTGTTATTATTTCAAAGGGTGGCAATGAAAGGATTTATACTATCTTGACACATTAGTTATCTAGACCTTTATATGTATGCAAATGATGAGCCTTACTGACCATGAGTCTAATAATTATCTACTTGGTCTCACTTATTAGGGTAAATATAGTATGGTTACTTTGTGGTAATAATTATATATGAGGTATTTTCATAATAGGATGATCATATCTATCATGTGATTGGGAAATTATTATAGGTAAGATTAGTAGGATTTATTTCGTCACGAAAAAGTAAATATGATATACAAAATAGTATTTATTGAGAATGATTTCAAGTGTGTATTAAACTACCCTCCTCCTCCTTGAATGGTTAGATAATATTTAATGTATGGACTTTAAGATAGTGAATTCACAGCTAGCTTAAGTTTGATCATAGCTAGCTTAAGTGTGATCAACGATTTATTTGTGTACTAATCTTTAAGCACTTAGATGATGATCTCTATACAAAGAATGAATTGGGAATTGTTATTATATGCTTAAGTCGAGTTAAATGTAAATAACCCTAGTGACAATAGTTATTTGTCAGAACGACTATGTGGTAATTAAGGTAAGAAACCCTTATTAAGAAATTAAAGTAAGCCTTAGTATGACGCACAATTATTATGAAGTACTTATCTTCTGTTGATATAAGAGCAATTGATTTTATATCAAGAATGTTAGCAATTAGTATGACGATGTTATCATAATAATATGTTCAATTCAATAAGTGAGCAAATAGAACTCTTTGGATGTAAGTGAAATTATGAGGATACAAACATGAGGAACATCAAACAATCTATGAGTGCTAAAGTTCATTTGCATGATTACAAGGAGAACCTCTGTTGAAGTTAATTTACATAATTATGTGTACTACGACAATATCAGGACCCTTAAGAAAAACAAAATTAGGGTGTATTTTGATGGACATTATAGTGATCGTTCACAAAAAAGGCTTATGATCTGAAGCATATCCCAACCCAATGGCCTCAGTGTTAGTGTTACTGATGCTAGTATGTTGCCCATTGAATCAACACCAGATGTTATAGATTTAATGAAAATCGGACAAAGGAACAGGGCAATAGGTGCTACTGTTCTTAATGAGAGTAGGTTCCACTCTAATAAAGAAAGAGTTTGGATTGTAGAAAAATCTATGTGGCATATGCTCCTTCAAGAATACATGCCGCTATTGCTTTCTACTAAAATGATACCATCAATACGTTGGGATCCACAATCCTTGTGAATAATGGTAAAACAACAATATATTAGCTAGGATGATTAGAGAGACTTCTTCGAGATCAATTTTTGCAGAGAGACGGGGAAAGGAAGTTTTATGATACACAAGAATCCCAGAAGACCATTGCAAAAGAATCACGCCAGTAGAGGCATTGCATAATGGAGAGAGCAGGTGCATGCGTCTTATTTTATTCGACTCTTTTGTATAACGCTGTTCAAAACAAGTTTGAATCAAAATTTCGATGGTGGGATGAGCTTGATCAGTTTGATTTGTTAGATATTATTCCATTTCCTAAATATATTCAATGCTAGAACGAGCTTGGAGTACGAGATTTTGTTACACTGAATGAGCCTTATGAGACTTTGGTCCCTACCTCCTTGTACCAAGAACATGGTATCAAGCATTTGGAGATTATCTCTTTGTTTCTTGATATGATGATATACGTCAAGCTGTGGAATTTATTCATGAAAATAAAATATGTGGCAAGATGACTTATGTTCATTGTAAAGTTGGGGAAGGACGCAGTACAACATTGTATTCTTTTATTTAGTGGAATATAAGCAGATGACACCTAGTGATGTCTATAATTTTTTTTTTTTCAATGGAAATATGCTAAAGAGTCAAGCTCAAGGGGCCTCACCTATCGCCCCCTAAACGGAGGGGCCTCACCTATCGCCCCCTAAACGGAGGGGCCTCACCAACACCGAGGAGATGAACCCTTGATCTTTGGCCTGCAGCGGATTGTCAAATGGGACCTCACCTGTTGATGTCTATGAATATGTAAGGTCAAAGAGGTCCCGAGTTTTGCTGGCAGCCTCGCAATCCCAGGGAATAGAGGAATATGAAAAATGGAAAAATGAAAGTAAGCCAAGATTGACTTTTCTTGTTTGGATTTCACTTCGAGATCAATATCCTATGATTCCCATATACATATCCCACGGGCCACAGGTTATATGAAAACAATGTGACTACCGACATTGGAGATAGAGACATCTGTTACAATGATTCAATTGTGCTTGTTACAAGTGCCGATTTTGAGGGATATAGAAGTATCGAAGATGTTGGTATCATTGGAAATCATTTATGGAAATAATTGAAAGTAACTTATTGTGTACGCTTTGTTGCTGCAAGAGGAGCGATAAGAGCTTCAATAACACTAGTAAGAATATCTTACCTATGGCTTGGTATTCAGACTGAAGGTAAAGCAAATCCAAAAGATCTTTTTGTGGCATCCCTGAAATATTTAAAATCTCTGGAGAGCTATGGATCGTCGAGTAAGCACTATCCTTGTGCTATGCGATTGCATGGAGGCAGAGTTTAGAGGAATATGACAGTTGAGAACTCAAGAGTTGAATGTTGGAAAATGTTGAGAAGGAACTGTTGAATATTGGATGACCATTGAGAATCGGATGAGAGTCACGCTGCAATTGATTGTCCACACCAAAAATTCCCTTCTTGATTATTAGACGTTTTGAAATCCACAGCATTTTTTGTTAAACGAATGCACAGTCTGACAAACATGTAGAAGACGTTGACTTGAATAATGAAGCATGCGGCCAAGGGCTGTTTTTGACAGCCATTATAGGTCCCAGAATCTCGTAATTCAAGTACAAGCTTTGTTTAATTTGAAGGATTCAAACAAGGAAGACTAAGAAAGACAAGTTCCACGTAAACACAAATTTGAGGAGCCACGTTCAAAGCAAATTCAAGAAATTATTATGAGGTATTTTAGAGAAGATTTGCATCGAAGACTCTTAAGTCCAGACTTCAAGAAACAAATAGATGGTTTGGAAATGTTGCAAAAGGCTATTCCTTCTCACAGTAAAGAAATGGTTGAGATTGTTGATATACTTATGCGAAGGACTGTCTCACGTTTCTGCGAGTCTCGCAAAACACAATATGTTTGCTTATGGTTCTTGAATTTCTTCCTAAGTTTTAGGCTCTAAAGAATAAGGAGTATGCAATTTTTGAATGTGAAGCTTGCATTTTTCTTTGTTTCCTAATTAGGAAGTTATGGCACTCTTGTCCTTAAGGTTTGCACTAAATTGCTACAGGAAAAAGCTAGGGCATTTGAATTTAAGGTTTGCAATAGATTGCTACAGGGAAAAGCTAGGGCATTTGAGTTTAAGGTTTGCACTAGATTGTTAAAGGGAAAAGCTAGGGCATTTGAGTTTAAGTTTGGGTTGGAAATAAATTTTGTTTTTAAGGGATGGATCTTTTATTAGTCATGAAAGGCTTGAAGAGAACAATGTAAAAAATAATAATTATAAAACATGATAACATCAATACAAGTAACTCATTAACACTTTAGCATATAAAATAAGATAGACATTCATTCGTTTATGGCCTTCATTTCATAACAATGTTATAATCTGAAGTGGTGAAAGAAACAAAAATATTCAATTCAATGAACAATAAAGCTTAAAATCATTTAAGTGAAAGTAGGCCATTATGCAACACATACAAACTTTCACTTTCAATTGAAAATTAGCAGTAAAGTCAACAAGGGCCACGAAGTATTCATTTGTAAAAGATATCTGAACATATATCTCTATTATTGTAAAATAAAACTTACAGTTTTCTAAATTTTCTTTATCATCAAAATTAACAAGTTTGAAACCACATATGTCTCAAGTTTTGACTTTAGAAATATTTAAACTGTTTAATAATAATTGTTAATATGATATTAGTTGTTCATCAGAAATTTGCTCTCGCACAGCTTGAACTGCGTGTTGCCTTCCTTGCTAGCATTTCTTTGCACGTCGTCCCGCTACGGTTTGCGGATGGATCCCGCTCCAGATTTGAGTCTGGAGGACCGCAGGAGACTCCTGGACGCAGTCTTCAGGACATTGGTGGCCTCTACTCCTCCCCCTCCTCCTTCTACATCTTCTTCTGGTGATGGTTTCATCAAACGAACGAATGCTCCCAAGATTCATATCATGTCAGCCGCTTTAAGGCTGAAGGTCCTTTCTCTGAGTGAACAAGGTTTGATAGGTCAATTTACCGGTATCTGGCCTTCGCCAAAGATTATGGATACTTGGATAATAAAAAAAATGGATGCCATTGATTTCTGGGGGCATTCATCACTACTTATGTGGCAAAGGATTCTTCACGTTTTTGTTTGAAGTCAAGGAAGATAGAGAACTCATTTTTCGAAGTGGGCCTTACTTCATGGGCCCTAGGGGGCTCTATCTTAATCGTTGGAGCTTATCTTTTGACCCAGAAAAGGATGTGCCTTCTGCGGTTCCAGTTTGGGTCTGCCTACCTCATCTTCCCTTGCATTGCTGGAATGATGAATCCCTTCAGGAAATAGGGAACTCTTTTGGGAAATACATTAGCAAAGTTGAACCAAAAGGCCCTCTATTCTCCTGTGCAAGAATCTGCATGGAGGTGGATCTGGAAAAGGGTGTAATACCCCAATTTTGACCCTTATGAAATATTGGCTTTTAATGTAAATATTGTATACATGCGATGTATGTTTCCCTAGCGTGGAGCTCAAGGCCAAGGCCCCTCTAGTGTATGTTCGGATTTTATTTAGAATGGACAAGCATTTGATATTTTGTTATCCATGTGCTATTAAGCCATGGAATATTGTAAATTGATGTAAATATTTAATATTGCAATAAAACACCAAAACTGGCTATGTGAGCAACGAATGAGAAGGGGCCATGTGTATTCCACTAGGGAGTGGTGAGAAGGTTGTGGGATTGAACCATATGCTTCCAAATGCCATTGTGAGAACCCATTTGACTTTCCTTGCTGACATTTAATTCTATTGTAACGACGTTGTTGAAGAATTTAGTCCATGGCTTCAATGGAGCATGGGCAGCCCAAAAATTCGTATGGAAGAGTATGGGATCTATTTTCTTGTACCACAAGTCACTCTACCTCATGGGAATGGGTCCTTCCTCATTCCCATTCCATTGTTGAACATCCCAGCATCAGTTTCCATCCATTATGAATTTCCAACAGTGAGAAAAACCAGAAATCGCAACTTTGCAAGAACCCACGTTTCGAAGAGCCATAAACGCTCAGAATTGAATAATGACAGTGAAATCCAATGGGGGATCCATAGATATGAACCTTGGGGAAAAATTGAGAGTATTAGATGTGAAAATCCTCACAGTAGATCTAAGAGATGATGTATCTCACAAGAGAATAATTATGATTAAGCAAGAAAATAGAAGAAGAGTGATACATGCAGTATAATGAGCAACAGAATAATATGGTACAGTAGAACTCAGATAGAAGCAATAATAATTCGGTCATACTAGATTATTAATCACAAATGGACATATAAATAATACAATGCATGAGGAATTCAAATGCCTAAGGTGGTAATTCAAATTAGCCTTCATGGAGTGATCAAAGGATCACTGGAGTGTCATCGGAGCCCAACTAGGTGTCCTCATGATCATCGGAGGGCAACTGGAAGTCTTCATCATCATCAGTGGAGTCATCAATGCTCAAGTAATTGTCAACCATCAGTCAAACTAACTCTGGTAGGTGTAACTGAGTGTAACTCAATGTAACTGACCGTAACTGAGTGTAACTAACTATAACTGAGTGTAAATGGACTGGTAGGTGAAGAAGGGCGAGTTGCTCCCTAAAATCAAGGAAGAAGGGCGCATTAAGCAACTGGAGGGCTAAAAATGAATAGTGAGAAGCTCCTGTGGGCTAGCTAACTGAGGGCTAGGTGTTGGATTGATGACTGGGATGCATGCAAAATGCATGCAAACCCTAGAATGCATGCAAACCCTAAAAGGTGCATGCATGACTGAAAATGTAAATGATCAAAATACTGGTGGGACTAGGATGGAGTATAGGAATATCCTAACGCCCCCCCTTAATCCATCTTGGGCCCTGGTAACTAAGACTAAAGCTCACCCAATACAATGAATAATAACAATCAATAAACCAAGGAAGTGGGAAAATTTCATGGGAAACATACCCCCTCCTCAAAAATAGACTGTAAGGCACACATAAAAAATAAAAGCTCCAAACTCAAGCAGGTGTGATGCTTGGTCATATGTCTGGAGGTATCTTCTTCTTGGGAAGAAGTGGATCATGCTCAAAAAGCATGTGCTTGTACTTGCTCTTCAGATCGAATGTGATGAGAACAAATCCAACAGTATTAGAATGGTCCTTGAACCTGTGATTTGAATCAGCTGAGGTAGGATCAAATTTTTGAATGTGCATATAGTCCTTTGTCTTCTCCTTCGAACCACCATGGGTGAGATTATGCCAAAAAGAACTATTACATGTTTGCTTGAAATCAAAATCAGATTTAAGACTTTCAAAAGAGTTTCTTGAGATCTCCTTTGAACCAGTAGGGGTGAGATCAAAACTATCATATGCATGAGAAATTTTCCCAAGCAGTAATTGCTTAGAACCCAAATTAGATACAAGACTTGAATCATGGCTTCTTGAGATCTCCTTTGAACCATGAGAGGTGAGATCAAAACCAGTAGATGCATGAGAAATCATCCCAAGCGAATGGCAATGGCCATATTCTTCAATGACCTTCTGAAAGCATGAATTTATGATCATATAGTAGTATAAAAGAGATGTTTGTTGAAGAGGAGTGAATGCATTACCTCCATTAGATGATTTGACTTCTGAAATAATCATGTGATCATGATGCAAACCAACAGAGTCTGGTGCAAGAGAGGATTTAGGACCTTCTGCAATATCTAGAGTGTGAGCTGGCACAGAAAGAGAAGAAAGTTTGAGCATGAGCGGAGAATATGCAAGTTCTTTGTCAACAACTTCAATATGAGATGATACTGGTTCATGATCTAAGAGACCATCAAGAGGAGCGAATGCATCAATTTTTTTTCTTTTGAATGGGTTGGGACCAAGTCCTTCATTCTCTCTGCCAAATTTTCCATCCAGGTGAGCCAATATCTCTTTTGGAGTCCATAACTCTCTTGGAATTTCAACACCATCATGGTATTTGAATTGGAATCTCTGGTATGCATACAAAGAAAACATTATTGCTGCAAAGTGCATGTCTCTTTTATTTAACCAGTCAATATTCTCTTTAGGGGATTCGAACTCTCTTTCAAAATAACAATAAAAAAGATCATGGATCTTCAAGTCTACTATCATTCTTGGTTTCCATTCATCATAGTTGAGTGGATCAAGAGGAGTAATTCCTGATGAATACATTGAAGCTGTAGAGGACCTGCAAAAACAATATAGAATAACTGCAACTGCTACTGCTGCAAAAATGCAGAAACTGTTGCAACTGCTGCACTCGAAATCTTGGTAATAACCTGCAAAAAAAAACTCTCAAGAATGGAGATAAACAATTCTCTCAACATGCTCTGATACCATGTGAAAATCCTCACAGTAGATCTAAGAGATGATGTATCTCACAAGAGAATAATTATGATTAAGCAAGAAAATAGAAGAAGAGTGATACATGTAGTATAATGAGCAACAAAATAATATGGTACAGTAGAACTCAGATAGAAGCAATAATACTTCGGTCATACTATATTATTAATCACAAATGGACATATAAATAATACAATGCATGAGGAATTCAAATGCCTAAGGTGGCAATTCGAATTAGCCTTCATGGAGTGATCAAAGGATCACTGGAGTGTCATCGGAGCACAACTAGGTGTCCTCATGATCATCGGAGCGCAACTGGAAGTCTTCATCATCATCAGTGGAGTCATCAATGCTCAAGTAACTGTCAACCATCAGTCAAACTAACTCTGGTAGGTGTAACTGAGTGTAACTCAATGTAACTGAGTGTAACTGAATGTAACTGACTGTAACTGACTATAACTGAGTGTAACTGAGTGTAACTAACTGTAACTGAGTGTAACTGGACTGGTAGGTGAAGAAGGGCGAGTTGCTCCCTAAAATCAAGGAAGAAGGGCGCATTAAGCAACTGGAGGGCTAAAACTGAATAGTGAGAAGATCCTAGGGGCTAGCTAACTCAGGGCTAGGTGTTGGACTGATGACTGGGATGCATGCAAATTGCATGCAAACCCTAGAATGCATGCAAACCTTAAAAGGTGCATGCATGACTAAAAATGTAAATGATCAAAATACTGGTGGGACTAGGATGGAGTATAGGAATATCCTAACATTAGATACTCCGAAATCCATAGAAAAACCCAGTTTTCATAGCCCAGAAGTCCAGTGACGGGATTGAGTATTTTGATAACAGAGTTGTGAGAAATCCAAGTGTGAATGACTGAGCAAAGGTTGGGTTTTCTTGATAAACCTAGTGAAGGCTAGAATCTCAAGGAATTAGCAGCTAGGCCTTTCTATGCCCACCCTAAAGAGCATTGGAGGGAAGGGACGCCTGAGGGACTGTGCAACAGAGAATGGGACCTTCCTCGTGTTGGGTGTGGTAGGTACTGTGGGTGCCATGACTGTTGAGTTTAGTTGAGATTCCTTTAGCTCTATTGTTGAGCTCACTGGCTTAGCATCCTCCTCTTTGGTCTTTTGTATGCTTGATAAACTCAACTGTGTGTTGGCTTAGCATAACTGTTGAGTGAAACCATAGCTGTGAGTGAGCCCATCTAGTTCCTCCTTAGTGGATACACAACTCAGCTCGGGGGTGATCTCTCAGCTGAAAGAATATAAGATGGACAGAGATCTATGGTTGGGTGGAATGTTTCTTTCACATTGCCAGTTGTTTGGACAGCTTCATTTCAAAGATAAGTGTTCTCTGTGTTTAAATTATATGCATTCTGTGTTTTGCAATGTGTTAATTTTGAATGATAATTATTCATGTTAATGGAATTGATATGAAGTATGTGCATAGCATGAGGAGGGAATTGATTCTCTGAATATTGAATCATGATCCACTTGTGATAGATATGTTGATGCATTATAATTGTGCGTGTGCAAATATTATTTATTCCGTTGTGTTTATATTGAATATGAACCTGCACATAGAAGTTTTTATTTATCCATGAATTTCTTAGTAATGTATAGGGCTGAGATTGCAATAAGCCCGGCATGTTGGTCATGTTTCCCTCCATTGCATTGGATTTATGGAAGGGGACGTGACAAAGGGTCACGGGGGCTTCACTCAATAAACCACTATCATAGCACGTTTGTTCGTGGCATATGAAACAATACCCCAATATGCCTTCCCAATTTTAAAAAACCCTTATTTTCACTAGATATTGTATGTATCAATTTTTTCATTAACATTTTTTATACCCCTTTATATTTCTACCTAGTATATTGATATGATACCCCTCTTATGACCCCACATGCATTCTATAATGCACCTTGCTTCTTTTGATGTATATTGTGGATGCACATTACTTCACCCATAATGCAATTACTCAACCACATATCATTATGATTTGCAACATCTAATGGTATAATGAAGAGATAGGAGATCACTTCTTGTATGTCCCTAGAGCCAATGCACATAGTACAACATTTAGATTGCATGTTACAGTTCCCTAATTGCTGACTAAGCCTGTTGTGGGCTAGGTATCCAAGCCCCCGGGGCCTGTAACAAGCTCTAGGAGGATGACTAAACCTATCAAGTCTTATAATAGGCACGAGTGGTTGGGTATTCAAGCCCCCAAGGCCTATCGAGGGCCTATAACAGGCCCTGGAGGCTTAAAGCCTCCCAAGGCTATTAGTAAAAACTGGCTGAGTGCCATTTGTAACAATTGGCTTTCAATCACCACTGTCTCTCGACTATGATCGACGGGAAACCCACTTCACCAGGAAACCCCCTGGCCTCAAGCATGCCTCAAGACGTGATTTCCCTGTGTATTGGTAAGCCCAAGCCTTGCCTCAACCCGATTTCTCATCTAGCCGTGATCCCGCCATCTCCATTTGGCGGATATTTGTCAGCTCGCCCATATAAAAAAGACCCCAAAGTATTTTTGTATTGTTACATTAAATAAAAAAAAAACCTTTGCCCCTTAATATATAAGCAATATAATTTTTAGGTTTTCATGAATATTTAATACAGCAATATGAATGAACGTGGTATTATATTTCCTTCTAGTGAAGCCCCCATGCAAAGGGTCTACCGGAGATAGTAAGCCTGTGCATGGATGGATGGGAATATGCTCAGAAAGTTGATTATGAACAGTTTCCCTTCAAATGTTAAAAGTGCCATGAATACGACCATTTTGTTACAAAATGCCCAAAAACAACAAAAGAAACTACGGAGAAAATACAAGAAGAAGAGTGGCAACAGGTGAAAAAAGGAAAGAAAATGTCTGCTCAAAACCCTGATCCAAAAAAACAGTAACAAGTGAAAGAAATAGAGCAACCCCAGCTCGAAAAGACAATCCCAACAAGCAACCAGTTCGTAGCCCTGAATGTCGAAGAAGTTGAGATCACTGAATCTGAAATACCCCTAGTTGAAGCGGGACCATAGCATAATGACGCCTTAATCACCAGTATCATCTCCCCCTCATACGAAGCAGAAAGAGTTGATCCAGCACAGGAGGGTTCCCCACCTCCTAGAAGTTGATGGGCTAAAATGGTTAAACAAAGCAAGGTCTCCTCCTTCTCTGTCCCTCCTGAATCTTCTTCAAAAGGGTCACAAGAAAATCCCAATCCAGGGCCTCCCCCAAACACCAGAGGCAGAAAATCCCAAAGGTACCACCGTGAGAAGGAAGCAGAAAGAGAACTGAAACTAGGAAGACAACGAAGTATAGAGGAAACAAAGTTGCTCCAATCCTCCAAAAACTTAGGCAAACCAGAAGGTAGGGCTAGAGTAGGCCCACAACAGGGGAAGAAGTAATGAAGCTTGTCTCTTGGAATAATAGGGGTATGGGCAGACCTAACAAAGTTAAAGAAATGAAATATATTGTCAAATATGAAAGACCGTATATCCTACTTATCCAAGAGACAAAAATGAGTGATGTGGAGGTTATGGCGCTCTCACATCTCTTTTGGAAAGACAACCATGGTAATGTGATTAGCTCCAGAGGAGCATCTAGGGGTATTGTGACTCTCTTCTCAAGTAAGTATATCCTCAAAGTTGTTAAGGAATGTCAACATTGGATTCTCAATGAATTCTGCACCAAGGATGATCCAAATATCTATTATGTTTGTAATGTTTATGGGCCTACTCATTATAAGGATAAGCAAACCTTTTGGAATAATCTCTCCTCTCTGAGAGAGATTGTAAAAGAGAAGGATCTCATCCTTGTGGGTGATTTTAACACTACAAAATATCAGGATGAGAAACGCGGTGGCTCTAGAGTTAGAGATCCCTTTGGGGAAAATATGGAAGACCTAATCTCAGACCTAGACTTGCTGGATCTGCCATTAAAGAATGGCAAGTTCATGTGAAGCAACAGACGGGTAGGAGTGGGCCACATTGTTGCCAAACTTGACCGCTTCCTTGTTAGCTCCTCTTTTTCTGCAAAAAAATATCATCCTTGTTGTCACATTCCCTCCCATCAAACCCAGTAAGGGAGAGAACATGACCCTAAATCCGAGCATCTAGCCCCATATCCATTAAGTAAAACTCATTGATAATAAAAGACATATACATATGCACATTGTAATTAAACACAACGGAATTAAAATCATGTACATATCTAACATACATTCAAACATTTTCATGACAAACATTAAATAAATACATTGTAGAATTTAACACATGAGAGTACTTATCTTAAAACAAAGTAGTCCCGAGCAACCAACTATGCAACTGCAACATTCTACCCAACCATAGGCCAGATGTGCTTATCAATCTCTTGATACAACTGCCACCCTCAATTTGGGCATGATTTCTACAAGGAAAAGGGAACAACAGACTCACACATAGCCAAATATACACCAAAATCAGCCAAGCCAATCGACAGTTGGGTTTATCAGGCTGTTAGGCAATGGAAAGGAAGAATTGCTAAGCTAGTGAGCTCAACCACAAAGCTATGGATACCTCTACAAGATCTATCCAACTTGGTTCCCCATAATGCCTACACACTTGAATCAAGGAAGTATTCCCTTCACTACTACAGAGTCCCTCAGGCCATACCTTCCAATTCAGTGTTGTTCAAGGTGTTCATAAAAGAGTAGCCAGCCCTTTTGATCTTCTTGAGAGGTTATTTTCCCCACTAGTTTTACTAAGCCAACTCAGGTCCACTTCCACTCCTAATTTCTTGCTCACAGTTCAAACTAAAACAAGGATGCACAAAACAACAAAAGTACAAGTGATGGGCATGAAGAAAACGTTTTTATAGTGAGATTCCCAAAATGGGGTTTCTACCAGTTCAGAAAAACGTGGGCAGCCAAAATGAAAATCTAAATGAGGAAACAACCCCGGGAAGCCAAATCCGTTTTCAGAAAAACGTCCATGGACATTCCAGGGAAAAAACAACCTCCATAACAGCCCCAAATGGTGGTTCTCCTCTCCGAGCCACTGTGTAACACAAAAACGAGCTCCCAACCACGGGAAAATGCAGGAAAATGATGAAAAACGTGATGGGGAAATCCCAGCTAGTTCATACTACATGTGGGAGCAAAGGCCATGGGTCAAGAATGGCTTTGGGCACCATTTCGTGGGTGTTTTCTTGCCCAAGAAGACAAAATACAATTTCCCAGGTTGATGGCTTGCCCATACACGAAATTGGCTGCCATACCTCTCCATTACCAAGGCATTAACTGCCTCAACCAACTTTTGGAAGAATTAAATGATTGGGTGCATAAGACAAAATGGGTAGTTGAGGGTGTTAAATTTTGAGCATTAATTCACAATACTCTAGGATCTTTACTGAGAGAACAACATGTACAGTATATCAATGCATATCAATCATAACAAGCATGTAAATCATCACAAGAATCAAAAGCATGAGAGACAATAGACACACAGAGTTTCCGTGGGGAAAAACCTAAAGTGAAAAACCCCACAACTTCTTTAAAGATAGAGAAAGCAATAGCTCAACCAAAGTACAACCAAATACACAGAGATAGTCTTCTACTAGCAGATGATAATCCTCCTCACATGTGTGCCACTTTCCGAGTGAAGGAAGAACGAGTTTCTAAGTGATCCAAATAGATATCTCTCGATCTCTATTTATACTTGTTCTGTTTGCCCAATAATCTTATGGGGCTGACTTGTCTAGCTAGGTACATCAACCACATATTACATAAATTAGGGCCGACCCCACACATGGTGGTCTAATAACCCATCGGCAAGTTAACACTCTTGCGACACTTGTCAATACACATGAAGACACTTCCGTATAGAGGAATGACACATCTCTATAGGAGTACAATAATATATAAATGAAATACATTGATGAAATAAATTCTGAAGTTACATATACATCAACACTCCCTCTTAACTAGGAAGGTATTTCTCGACACAGATCTGCTAGCACAAGTCTTCTTCTCTGGATCATCATCATCGATGCAACATCTTCATCATCGTCACTGCTGCTGCTATCTCAACCAATCTCTAAATCTACTCGTCATAGGAAGTTCTACAGAGCTAGTCCTTTTTCATACTGGATGTAGGCCCACTACCTGTAGGTCTTTATCATCACTAGCCATACTGTGGAATCCTCAGAACTTATTACGTGCATCACAAAACCTCGAAAGAGCATCCCAAGATGTTACGGGTACACAACTCCGACTTGTAGGATCTCCCAGGGTGCTATTACATGTGACCCCACCACAAAACCTCGAAAGAGAATCCCAGGATGTTACGGGTACACAACTCCGACCTGAAGGATATCCCAGGGAAAAAATTACATGTGGTCACCACAAAACCTCGTAAGAGCATCCTAGGATGTTACGGGTACACAACTCCGGCCTGAAGAATCTCCTAGGGCACAAATTACATGTGGTCATGGAAAAACCTCGCAAGAGCATCCCAGGATGTTACGGGTACACAACTCTGACCTCCAAGATCTCCCGGGGTCCAAATTACATGCCATAGGACAAAACCTTGCAAGAGTATCCCAGGATGTTATGAGTACACAACTCCAACTTGAAGGATCTCCCAGGGCACAAATTACATGTCCTCCCAGAGCAATGTCTCGAAAGAGCATCCCAGGCTGTTACGGGTACACAACTCCGACCTATAGGATCTCCCAGACATGCTCATCTGCATAACCTGATCCACGGCCACAAAGTATCATCCTGATACTCAACATACATCATCCTGATGTACACATGATCATCATGATCATCATCACTGCATCGTCCTGATGCATATCATCTGGAGCAACATCCTGAAGCTCATCATACACGATCATCCTGATCATACACTGCATCCATCTTATGCATACCAAGTATCTACCTGATACATATCATCATGATCCACCTAATCATACACTGTATCCACATGATACCTAGATACACACTGTATCTACTTGATACATATCAATATACATGATCTACCTGATCATGCAACGTATCCACCTGATACATATACAGATACAAGGTCCAATCATCCAACATGATGCATACATACATAAATGATCCAACTGATCATATCCAGCATCCAACATGATGCATACATACATAAATGATCCAACTGATTATATCCAGCATCCAACATGATGTGTACATACATAAATGATCCAACTGATCATATCCAGCATCCAACATGATGCATACATACATAAATGATCCAACTGATCATACCGAGCAGAAACTCGAACATCGTCCTGATGCTCATCATTGAGTGCTTACATCCACAGCCATGTGAAGGATCCTCCTTCCAACATGCTTGGAATGGCTTCAACAAATGTCTCCATCACTTCTTCCTCGAAGTGTCATTGATCTGAAGAACGCCAAGCCTCTCTCTGAAGTACTCAAACTTTACCTTGGCTAGTGGCTTCGTCGGCACATCTGCAATCTGCTCATCCGTCGCAACATACAGGAGCTTCACTACTCCTCTATGCACCATATCCCTGATATAGTGATATTTGATCTCTATGTGTTTCGACCTGTCGTGGAACACCGGGTTCTTTGACAGCTTCACACAACTCTGGTTGTCACAAAAGATACCAGTAGTCTCCAGCGGTAGATCAAATAACTCAGACAGTAGCTTCCTTAGCCACACTGCCTCACAACTAGCCGAACAGGCTGCAACATACTCTGCCTCGGCTATACTCAGTGCTACGCAGGATTTCTTCCTGCTAAACCAAGAGATCACACATGATCCCATACTGAACCAACACCCAAATGTGCTCTTCCTGTCTGCAGCACTTCCTTCCCAGTCCGAATCAACATAACCCTGCAGGTTAAACTTTTGATTCACATCATACTTGAGCCCATAATCAACTGTACCCTTCAGGTACCTCAGAATATGCTTTACATCAACCAGGTGAACACTCCTCGGATCTGTCAGGAAATAGCTTAATGTGTTCACCGCAAAGCAAATATTTGGTCTTGTATTCGTCAGGTACATCACGGACCCAATCATCTGATGATACATAGAGATAGCCCTTAGCTCAGATGAAGCATCGTAAAGAAGCTTCAGGTTCGATGCCATAGGTGTGGCCTTGGCCTTGCAATCCATCATCTCGAACCTCTTCAGGATATCTACTGTATACTTCCCTTGTCCAAGGAAGATCCCATCTGCACTCTGCCACACCTCCATACCTAGAAAATAGTGCATCATCCCCAAGTCCTTCATATCAAACTCGGCAGCAAGCTTCCTCTTTGTATCAGCAATCAGTTTATCATCTCCTGTTACAAATAGGTCATCCACATATAGGAGTAGTATCACAGGATTTCCTTCCTCAACCTTGTAGTAAAGGTTGGAATCTGCTTTACTCTTGGTAAATCCCAAACTAGATAGGAAACTGTCCATCCTACCATACCAAGTTTTGGGAGCTTGCTTTAAGCCATACAAGGTTTTCTTCAATTTGCACACATATGACTCCCTGTCCCGTGTTTCAAAACCGAGTGGCTGCTCCACATACACTTCCTCTTCAAATACACCATTCAAGAAAGCAGTATTGACATCCATCTAATGTATCTTCCATTTCATCGCTGCAGCCAGGGAAAGCACTGATTTGATGGAAGTGTACCTGGCTACAGGTGCAAAAGTTTCTTCATAATATATTCCCTCTTTCTGAGAGAAGCCACGAGCTATGAATCTTGCCTTGTAGTTTTCTATGCTGCCATCTGCAGCATGCTTGATCTTGTAAATCCATTTGGAAGTCACAACAGACTTTCCTTCAGGTCTTGGGACAACATCCCAGACATCATTCTTCATTATTGATTGACCATGGCATCCTTCCATTCTTTCTTTTCTGCTGCTTCTTCGTAATTGGAAGGTTCTTTGTTCATGATATCATAGAGTAAAGCAACATAACTGGTATGAGATCTAGTTCTCTTCTTTGCTCTGTGTTCTTCTTCTGGAATGCCAAATATTTCTGCATCTTGAATGAGCTCTCTAGCCCATACAGGTTTCCTCTTGTGAGAGTTATTCTCACGTGGTGGATCTACAGGATCTTGCGGATCTTCAATTTCACGAACAACATCTGGAATTGCTTCTATCATGGTAGTGTCTTGAAATCTAGTTTCCTTAGGTTCTTCATAAACTTCAACAGGTTTCTTCCTTGATTTGATGAATTTTGAGTTTTCATCAAATGTTACATCCCTGCTAACATCGATCTTCTTGAACCCTGGAAAGTATATTCTGTAAGCCTTCAAGCTTTCACTGTAACCCACAAATATACCCTAGTTTCCTGAAGGATACAGCTTGGTCCTCTTTTCCTTTGGGACATGTGTATATACTGGACAACCAAATATTCTGATATGGCTGACCTCAGGTTTCTTACCAGAGAAGACCTCTTCTGGTGTCTTGTTGTCCAATATCTTGTGGGGTGTTCTATTCTGCACATCTACAACTGTCCTAGTTGCTTTTTCCCATAGATGCATAGGTAGATCCTGGTCATGCAGCATTGCCCATGCTGCTTCCATGATTGTTCTATTCTTTCTTTCTGCAACTCCATTCTGTTGTGGATTGTAAGGAGCAGTCAATTCCCTCTTAATCCCTGAATCACTGCATAGCTTCTTGAAGTCACTTGAAGTGAATTCTCCACCATTGTCGGATCTAAAAGTCTTGATTCTCTTATCAGTTTGGTTCTCCATCAAGGTTTTGAATTCCTTGAACTTATCAAATACTTCATCTTTGTTCTTCAAGAAGTAAACCCAAGTCTTCCTGGAGAAGTCATCAATGAAAGAGACATAGTAAACATACCCACTCAGAGAACTGGATTACATCGGACCGCATACATCAGAGTGGATATTTTCCAAGATGCTTTTTGCCTTGCTGTCACTGCTTGGGAATGCCTTCTTTATGTTCTTTCCTTTTTCACATCCTTTGCAAACACCTTCATGCTTGGTCTTGATTTCAGGAATACCTTCTACTGCTTTGCTTGCAATTGGTAATGCTCTGTAGTGCATATGTGCAAGTCTTCTATGCCAAAGTTCACTTGGCTCCATGGACTCATGTACCATGGCATGTTCCGGTTGTCCCTTCAATTTATACAAACCTCCCTCTTGCTCTCCAATCACTACTACATCATCGATAGTTTTACCTTTTGGCCACATTAGAACTTGGCCATCTACAAATGCAACCCTCATACCTTTTGCATCCAATGTAGATATGGAGAGTAGGTTCTTCGTGAGCCTAGGTACATAAATGACTTCTTTCATCTTCAAAGATTTTCCAGAATCTAGGTTGTAGGAGGACTCACCACTTCCTTTGATGGGGTATTGATAGTCATCCCCAAGTTTCACTTTATGGGGTGATTCATGTTCAGATAGATTTACAAAAGATTCTTTAAACTTAGTCATGTGTTTGGAATCCCCTATGTCAATAATCCAATCATTACAACCATGGGAGATAGTACTTGTGAGAGCAAAAATTAGAACATACTCTTCTTCACTTGATGAGTCATCATCACTTTCTGCCTTAGCCTTCTTCTTTGGAGGTTCATCATCTTTGGCAACATGAGCATGGAACTTTCTTTTGCTGCCCTTCTTCTTCTTGCTGCAGTTGTTGTTTTTGTTATCCCTTTTGTTCTTGGGACATTCTGAAGCAAAGTGACCCTTCTCATTGCATGTGAAGCACCTTAGATCCTTCTTATTCTTTTGGTGATAGTGAGTGGATCTCTTCTGCTGAGAGTGTTCCCTTTTAGGCTTGCTTCTTTTGGTGTGAGTTGTGAGAGCTTGATCTTCACTTCCCATCTTTTCTTCTCATGCCACAAGCCTAGCTTCTTCTTGAGAGCATTCCTCCCATAGTCTACTGAAAGAGATCAATTTCTTTCTTGCACAGATTCCTTGAATAAAGGAGTCCCATGACCTAGGTAGGCCATTCAAAGTGGTCATAACAATTTCACCATTCTCCACCATTTCATCTACAGCTTCAAGTTGTTCCTTGATCTGAGAGACTTTGGAGAAATAAGATTGAATGGTCTCTCCATTCAACATCTTGACCCCTTTCAATTGGTTCCGCAGAGTCATCTTCTGATTTATGTTCTTCCCTTCAAATAGCTTGGTCAAGGAATCAAACATAGCCTTAGGTGTCTTTAGGGATGACACATGTGGAATAAGATGGTCTTTAATAGAATCAACAATGATTCTCTTTGCCTTGACCAAGTTCTTATTATGCAATATCTTAGCCTCTTCATCCTTTGGGGTAGGGACCTCTTCTTTAATGTATGAGTCCAACTCATTTTCTTCCAATATTAACCCAATCCTATACTTCCAAGCTTGGAAGTTATCAGCCCCTTCAAGCTTATCCTCAAGCTTGGTGTGGTGAGACATCTTAAAGAGTACTTCAAATGGAAATAGAAAAGATTTAGGTCTTACCACTTGATTTGCTGAAAACTGGATCTAGTCCTGGATTAGGGTTTGTCAGAGAAACCCTAAAAATTCAAAATATGAATTTCAACTTTATGAAAGGATAGAAAGATGCGCCTTGATGAGCTGATCATCCTGGTGTATTCATAATTTGAGATCTGCAAAGTTTCACCCTTCATAAATGCCTTTGAGTCTTTCCGGATTCACTAAGGAGGACCTTGAATTAGGGTTTGAGTTTCCTGGAGATTTATCCAGCCAAAAATATCGATCCAAAGCTCTAAACTTCAAGTTTTCCAAGGAGCTTCTATCTATGTCTTCAGATTTCAAAAATTCCTATTTTTTAGGAAACCCTAATTTTTAGGGCCAAATCTGAAAATGCTCAGAATTGAATTCTGATTGGACAGATAGATTCGCCTTGATGAGTAGAGTCAATCTACTATATTTATTTTCCAAAATATGTGGAGAGAAACCCAATAAACAAGAAACCCTAGTTTCCGTCACTCCACAATGTCTTCTTCTCAGGTTAGCTCTGATACCATGTTAAATTTTGAGCATTAATTCACAATATTCTAGGATCTTTACTGAGAGAACAACATGTACAGTATATCAATGCATATCAATCATAACAAGCATGTCAATCATCACAAGAATCAAAAGCATGAGAGACAATAGACACATAGAGTTTCCGTGGGGAAAACCCTAAGGTGAAAAACCCCACAACTTCCTTAGAGATAGAGAGAGCAATAGCTCAACCAAAGTACAACCAAATACACAGAGATAGTCTTCTACTACCAGCTGATCCTCCTCCTCACATGTGCGCCACTTTCCGAGTGAAGGAAGAATGAGTTTCTGAGTGATCCAAATAGAGATCTCCTGATCTCTATTTATACTTGTTCTGTTTTCCCAATAACCTTATGGGGCCGACTTGTCTAGCTAGGTATATCAACCACATATTACATAAATTAGGGCCGACCCCACACATGGTGGTCTAATAACCCATCAGCAAGTTAACACACTTGCAACACTTGTCAATACACATGACGACACTTCCGTATAGAGGAATGACACATCTCTATAGGAGTACAATAATATATAAATGAAATACATGGAGCAAAGGCCATGGGTCAAGAATGGCTTTGGGCACCATTTCATCGGTGTTTTCTTTCCCAAGAAGACAAAATACGATTTCCCAGGTTGATGGCTTGCCCATACACGAAATTGGTTGCCATACCTCTCCATTACTAAGGCATTAACTGCCTCAACCAACTTTTGGAAGAATTAAATGATTGGGTGCATAAGCCAAAATGGGTAGTTGAGGGTTTATGGGTTTTCTCATTGAAAAATGGATTAACACCATTGGCTCAAGGGTTTGAATAATTTCCCTCCTTATTCCTTGTAAAATCATGCCCCCATCTCTTGTTGCATTTGCATAGCTAGTTGCGGGCATTTCATTAAAATTGGTATTTACATGATGTCTGGATTTACATTGTGCCTGTCTAGCACAAGAACCATAGGCATTTATTTTTAATTGTCGATATGTAAAAACACTAAATCAATGGCGGGGCCTTAGTCTTGAGCTTCTCACCATGATTAAATAACAATATTTACATCATTTACGATTTAATGCAATGGTGGTCAAAATGGGGATGTGACATTCCCCTCCCCTTACATTAGCTTTGTCCTCAGTGCTCATCAAAATTGAACAAAAATGGATATGCCACTCTCATGGCATCCTCCATCTCCCATGTAGCCTCATTGGGACCGTAGTGCTTCCATTGCACCTTTACCTTCCCGATGGCTCGGTTCCGGAGCAATGTTACCTTCTTGTCTAGGATGCGCAATGGATCGGTTTGGAAATCTCCCTCGAGATCCACCTGGATCACATCCCAATTAATCACATGGTTAGGATCATGTACATATTTCTTAAGCAAAGAGATATGAAAAAAATTATGAGCTCTAGTGCTAGTAGGCAATGCAAGCCTATATGCAACTCGCCCTATTCTTTCAAGCACTTCAAATGGCCCACAATATCTAGGTGATAGCTTGGAACAACTCCCAAGCTTCAAGGAACCCTTCCTTGGCCTCACTCTAAGATACACATGATCCCCAACATTGAATTCCCTATGCACCCTATGCTTATCTGCATAGATTTTGTGTCTATCCTGTGTTGGTTTTAAATTCTGCTTGATCTTTGCAACCTCTTGCTCCATTTCCTTAAGCAATTCTGGCCCAAGTACAATTTTGTTCACTGGATTGTGCCAAGTCACTGGTGTCCTACACCTTCTACGGTACAAAACCTCATATGGACTCATTCCCAATGATTCTTGCTTCCCATTGTTATATGCAAACTCTACCAGGTGTAGACAATCCTCCCACTTGGATGGTTTGTCCATTACATACATGCAGAGCATGTCTTCAAGCACTTGATTTACTCTTTCCGTTTGCCCATCTGTTTGAGGATGGTATGCAGTACTAAAGTTCAACTGTGTACCCAAATCTACAAAGAGATCTTTCCAAAAATTGGAAGTGAACTTGGTATCCCTGTTAGAAATTATTGCCTTAGGCAATCCATGTAATCTGAAAATTTCCTTAATGAAAATATTTGCAATGGCATCGGCTTTATGTGTGGACTTAACCAGTATAAAATGTGTTTCCTTTGTTAACTTATCCACCACAACCATGATGGAATCATGTTGTCTCACAGTCATTGGCAATCCTGTAATAAAATCCATGGAAATTACTTCCCATTTCCATTCTGGAATTGGCACTGTGTGCAATAAACCTGCTGGGTGTTGGTGTTCAACCTTCACCTGCTGACATTTCATGCACTTAGAAATGTATTTGGCGACGTCCCTCTTCATCCCTGGCCAGAAATAATATTTTCTTGCTGTAGTAATGGTTTCAGATATCTTGGGTGACCGGAGTATGGAGCTTTATGGATTTCATCCATAACAATCCTCCTCAAATCTGCCACATTTGGAATATAGGCTCTATTCTTATAAGTAAGAAGTCCGTCTTCTTCCAAATGGTATCCTTCATACTTCTTTTTAAGGTCTTGCTGCTGCAATTTGTCCTTTATCTGCACATACACTTCATCCTCAACCATATGGTTAACAATCTGCTGCCTCAAATCTGGTTGGCAAGTACTAAGCGCTGCCACATGCATTTCATGTACTTTCCTGCTGAGTGCATCAACCACCTTGTTTTCTTTCCCTTTTATGTGTTTGATTTTAAAATCAAATTCACACAAAAATTCCGACCATCTAGCTTGCCTAACATTCAAATTTGGTTGATCAAATAAGTATTTCAGACCACAATGGTCTGTCCTTAGCTCAAATTTCATGCCCATTAAGTAATGCCTCCACATCTTTAAAGCATGTACTATGGCTGCAAGTTCTAAATCATGAGTAGCATAGTTCTTCTCATGCTCCTTCAACTTTCTTGACTCGTAGCGTACCACGTGGTTGTCTTGCATAAGAACTCCTCCAATTCCTTGATTGCATGCATCGGTACATACCACAAAGTCTTTTTTTGGGTCTGCAGTCTTCAAGATTGGTGCACTCATAAGAAGATTGTTCAACCGTTGGAAACTTTCCTCATATCTTAGTATCCATTCAAACTTTATCCCCTTCTTTTGCAAAGAAGTGATCGGGTTTGCGACCTTGGAGAACCCTTTAATAAACCTCCTGTAGTAACCAGCAAGGCCCATAAAAGATCTCACATCTGTCACATTTCTTGGAGTTGGCCAATTCATAATGGCTTCAATCTTCTCAAGGTCCATAGATATTCCTTCGTCTAAGATAATGTGACCCAAATAATGAATTTTATCTTTATAAAAGTCACATTTGCTTAACTTTGCATACATCTTATGCTCCCTTAGCAATTGCAGTGTCATTCTCAAATGTTCTTCATGCTCCTCTTCGTTCTTAAAATAGATAAGAATGTGGTCTAGAAAAAAAAAATGAACTTGTCCAAATACTTGCTAAAAACACTATTCATGAGACAGATGAATGTAGCTGGTGCATTTGTGAGACCAAATGGTACCACAACAAAATCATAGTGTCCATACCTCATTCTAAAGGCTGTCTTATGAATATCTTCTTCTTTGATTCTTACCTGATGGTAACCAGACCTCAAGTCGATCTTTGAAAATACCTTTGCTCCTCTCATTTGATAAAAAAGGTCATCAATTCGGGGCAATGGGTATTTGTTCTTCAAAGTAACTTTGTGCAGCTTCCTGTAGTCAATACATAGCCTGAGTGTTCCATCTTTCTTTTTCACAAATAGAGCAGGTGCTCCCCACAGGGACACACTTGGCCTGATATATTTCTTTCCCAACAACTCTTGTAATTGCATTTTCAATTCTAGCAATTCCGGTGTACTCATCCTGTAGGGTGTCTTAGACACTAGTGCGGCTCCTGACACAAGTTCAATTGTAAAATCAATTTCTCTCTTTGGAGGAAGTCCAGGAATCTCATCAGGAAAAAAATCCTTGAATTCTTGCAATACGTGATAGTCCTCCAACTTAAGAGTTTCATCCTCTGTTGCCTCCAAAACATGGGCTGCATACAATTGAGAACCCTTTCTACAGAAATTCTTCAGCTACATGGCTGAAATCTGTCTAACAAAAATCACCTTTGGAATGCATTTTACAACCCTTGGGTTTCCTTCTTCATCCATGCATTCAAAAGTCTTATTGCAGCAGTCAAGTTTAACCCTGTGTGCTTGTAACCAATCCATCCCAATGAGAATATCATAGGAACCAAGTGGCAAAATATTTAGATCTACATAAGTGAATAGCCCATCCATCTCTAATGGACATTTATCTACAATTTCGCTAACTTTTCTCTTGGTTCCAATGGCTAGTTGAACTAACCAAGATCTACTATGCTTTAATTTCTTAAAAGCACAAATCTCAACAATTTTAGGAGTGATATAACTGTGAGTAGATACAGGATCAATCAGAATAGAAACAGATTTCTTAACAATCTAACCTTCAACTTCAACAACAGTTGATTGATGATCTGTCTGGCGGTCGTCTAGTGCTGCATAGATTCTAGGGATTGTCCTCGCCACTTGACCCATAGTTTCATCTCCTTGGATGTTGTGAACTTGATTTTCATTCCCATTCCGATGTGGACATCTCCTAAGCATGTGGTCTCCTCCACAACCCCAACATTGAAGTGGTTCTCTTGGCTCCTTTGGATCTCTTGGCTTGTCTTCCATCATCCTAGTTGGCTTAGTCACAACCTGTGATGGCTGCCTTTACTGATTTTTGATATGAGGAGGTTTGAAACCTTTCTTCCTTTGGTCAAACTTCTCATCTTCTTGTCCTTCCATGCCTTATGGAAATCATGTTTGCTTTTGTTTTGATCATAGCAATACTTGGCCTTCCTTATTGCCTCCTCCAGAGTTCGAGGTTCATCAAATTCAATCCTATCTTTATATGACTGAGGTAGCCCACTTAGAAAACACTGAATTTTCACCTTATCATCTCGAATATACTTGAAATACCTCAGAAGCTCCAGGAATTTGTTTGCATACTCTTCCATGGTCAATTGTCCCAATTTCAGCTCATGGAACTCTTTGATCTTGTCATCATAGTATCTATCAGAGAGGTAATTCTACTTGAAATATTTTTTGAACTGCTTCCACACAATCTTTCTTTCATTGATCTTCCTCATTTTCCTAATGTGATCCCACCATATAGATGCTCTTCCATTCAAGTTGAATATGGCAACCCTTTCCTTCATATTTCTAGAGTAGTCTTGGACTTGGAAATACTTTCTCATCTCAAGAAGCCAAGCTTCAACTTCTTGACTAGACTTTACCTCTCCATCAAATGTAGGAGGTTTTGCCTTCTTAAATTCCCCATGTGAATTGTTCTTGTAATTCCTCTTTCTCTTATTCTTGCGAGATGAAGAGCTTGAACCCTCAATGGATCCTTCAGAGTCAGATGATCCGCTAGAAGAGATTTCTGGAGTATAGGTTCTGTCTCTAGAAACGCTTCTTGAGATATTAGACCTCTTGTGGGAATTTCTCCTTGAACTACTCCGACTCCTTTCTGGATTTTTCGACTGATGTCCAAGATTAATTTGCTTCTGGATATCTGTCAAACTCTGCAACATGGCTGCATTTAATTGATTTTGTTCTTCCTGAGCTTTAATCATCCTTTCGTTATCTTCTCTACAACTTTGCAACTCCACCCATAGGCTCCTCATGGTGGCTGCAATATCTGGGGGAGTCTCTCGATTTATTCTCCCATTAGATTCTGTCTCAGCATTCTCCACATGCATGTTTTCCCCCATGGCATCTGTCTCAGGCTCATAGGGATCCTGTGCATCATCCATGATGTTGTTATTCTTGCCCCAACCAAGACCAACACTGTCCAACTGCACTAACTGGAATGTTGCTTTGATGTGACTATTATTCTGCAAAATGTGTTTATAAACACAATTGTTAGCTGCATTATGTTTTCATAGATTATTTGCATGTATATGGGAAAATCCTATATTGACAACTTGTCCAATCCTAGATTTTTCTCACAATCAATGATTGTCTCAGGGGGACGATGTGGGTCAAGAGGGCTTGCCCCCTTGTGGCTTCCCTGTGCCATTGCAAGGCGGATTGAGGGCAGCGCCCTCGTTTTTTTTTTTGTAATTCTTTTGATTTCGAGCAATCTGACGCATAACTTTCATGGCGATTTTCCATTTTCGGCACTTGAAAATGTCAGTGAATAGTTGTTGTATTTTCCCCGTTTGGCGGACTTATCAAATTCCCCTCCGACCGTGTCGCGAAGATTAAGTCTAAAAATCCCGCTCGTGTCGCGAATATTTTGCATAAAAAGCGCCACCCGTGTCACAGAATTTTAAGCTAAAATTCGTCGTCGTTTGTCATGGAATTTTAAGCTAAAATTCGCAGCCGTTGTCGCGGAATTTTAAGCTAAAATTCGTCGCCGGTGTCGAGGATTTTAAGGTTAAAATTGTCGTTGGTGTCGAGGATTTTAACATTATTTTCGCCGCGCGCGTCGCAGATTTTAACGTTATTTTCGCCGCGTGCGTCGCAAATTTTAGCGTAAATTCCACTGCCGCGTTGTAGATATTTAACATAACTTTGCCGCCCCATCGCAGAAAGTTAGCCTAATTTTCGCCGTTGTGTCGCAGAAAATTAGCATACTTTTCGCCGACACATCGCTTAGGAAAAATTTCGAAAACACTTAGAAAAAAATTAAAAATTTTCCTTTCTTTCTGTGATGATCATTGCTCAACAGGAGGTGACTTTTCCTCTGCAAACTCTGCAAACTATTCAACTTAGCCCGTTTAGGCCCAACGTTGTAACTTGTGGTGATCAGGAAGGAGTCTTCCCTATGTAACTATGATCAGACTTGGCCCATAGAGGCCCAATGTTGTAGCCTATGGCTCTGATACCATTCTGTCACATTCCCTCCCATCAGATCCAGCAAAGGAGAGAACATGACCCTAAATCCGGGCATCTAGCCCCATATCCATTAAGTAAAACTCATTGATAATAAAAGACATATACATATGCATATTGTAATTAAACACAGCGGAATTAAAATCATGTACATATCTAACATACATTCAAACATTTTCATGACAGACATTAAATAAATACATTGTAGAATTTAACACATGAGAGTACTTATCTTAAAACAAAGTAGTCCCGAGCAACCATCTATGCAACTGCAACGTTCCACTCAACCATAGGCCAGTTGTGCTTATCAATCTCTTGATACAACTGCCACCCCCGAGCTGGGAATGATTTCTAAAAGGAAATGGGAACAACACATAGCCAAATATACACCAAAATTAGCCAAGCCAATCAATAGTTGGGTTTATCAGTCTACTAGGAAATGGAAATGAAGAATTGTTAAGCTAGTGAGCTCAACCACAGAGCTATGGATACCTGTACAAGATCTATCTAGCTTGGTTCCCCACAATGCCTACACACCTGACTCAAGGGAGTATTCCCTTCACTACTACACAGTCCCTCAAGCCATACCTTCTAATTCAGTGTTGTTCAAGGTGTGCATAGAAGAGTTGTCACGTCACCATCTTAACCCTATCACATTAAAATTGTAAATGATGTAATCTTGTTATATGATCGTGGTGAGGAGCTCAAGGCCAAGGCCCCGCCATGGATTTATTGATGCATATGGTTTACGTGCTAGCCCGACACAATGGAATTGTGAATATCATGTAAATATGCATTTAATAAAATACCCACAACTAGCTATGAAATGCAACAAGAGATGGGGGCATGATTTTACAAGGAATTGGGAGGAAAAACATTCAAACCCTTGAGCCAATCAAGTCAAGCCAAGTGTCAATGAGATAACCCATCAAACACTCAACTACCCATGTTGACTTTTGTACCCAATCATTCATTTCTCAAAAGTTGGTTGAGGTAGTTAATTCCTTGGGGAATGAGAGGTATGGCTGTCCAAAATTCGAGTATGGGAAACCACCCTTCATGGAAAAATGTGTTTGGCTTCCTTGGCAAGAAAAGAGCCATGAATTTGCCTCCCAATCCATAACCCATCAAGCGGTTTTGTCTCTCTCACGTTTTTGGGCTGCCTGGGTGTTTTCTCCCCACGTTTTTATGGTTTCTCCTGATTTTTCTAGCTAAAAACAAGGCGTTTTTGGGTTGCAAAGTGGTTGGGAGCATGGGAGCTTGGTTTGGGGTTTCATTGGAGCCGTTTTGGCCATTTAGATGCCCAAAATACCATGGAAAAATCGATTTGGTTCCATGTGGATGATTTCCCTGCTCTAAAATTCGTTTTTGGTGTTCCCACGTTTTGGGAAAAACCCCTGGCCATCTTGTTATTGAAATTCCCCAATCCATTTTTGCTGTTCCCACGATTTGGGAAAGCCCAGGGCCATCTTATTGGTAAATCCCATTGTTGAAAGAGTGTATCCATGCCCAGTTTGAGTTGTTGTGTGTAAAAGAGTGTTGGGGTTGAGATGGGTATCTATTGCTTTGGCTGTGTATGAGCTTGAATGTCCCCTTTCCTTGTAAGAATCATGCCCAACTCGGGGGTGGTAGTTGCGTTGAGAGAATAGATGAACACAACTGGCCTACGGTTGGGTGGAATGTTGCAGCGACATAGCTAGTTGTTTTGGACAATTGCACAATGAAGATAAGTGTTTTTCTATGTGCATTTTACTTCTACAAATGTTTAACTTTGATGTTTATCGTTGATATGTTGAATGCATACAAAAGATGTGTGTGGGTGATGTTCTTATTTCGCTGTGCATATATGTTTGATTTGCATCTGCACATATTAATTTTATGGCTATGAGTCTAATGAATGGGTTGATTTTTTGTGAAAGCCCTGTAGATTGGTATCATGTTCCTTTCCAAGAATTGGATAGATGGGTGGGGACGTGACAAGAGTAGCCAGCCCTTTTGATCTTCTTGAGAGGTTATTTTCCCCACTAGGTTTACCAAGCCAACTCAGGTCCACTTCCACTCCTAATTTCTTGCTCACAATTCAAACTAAAATAGGGATGCACAAAACAACAAAAGTACAAGTGTTGGGCATGACGAAAACGTTTTTACAGTGAGATGCCCAAAATGGGGTTTCTACCAGTTCAGAAAAACGTGGGCAACCAAAAACGAAAAGCTAAATGAGGAAACAACCCTGGGAAGCCAAATCCGTTTTCAGAAAAATGTCCATGGACATTCCAGGGAAAAAACGACCTCTATAACAGCCTCAAATCATGGTCCTCCTCTCCCAGCTACTGTGTAACACAAAAATGAGCTCCCAACCATGGGAAATGAAGGAAAATGATGAAAAATGTGATGGGGAAAGCCCAACTAGTTCAGACTGCTTGTGGGAGCAAATGCCATGGGTCAAGAATGGATTTGGGCACCATTTTGTGGGTGTTTTCTTCTCAAGAAGACAAAATACGATTTCCCAGGTTGATGGATTGCCCATACACGAAATTTGCTGCCATGCCTCTCCATTCCCAAGGCATTAACTGCCTCAACCAACTTTTGGAAGAATTAAATGATTGGGTGCATAAGCCAAAATGGGTAGTTGAGGGTTTATGGGTTTTCTCATTGACACATGGATTAACACCATTGGCTCATGGGTTTGAATAATTTCCCTTCTTATTCCTTGTAAAATCATGCCCCCATCTCTTGTTTCATTTGCATAGCTAGTTGCGGGCATTTCATTAAAATTCATATTTACATGATGTTTGAATTTACATTGTGCCTGTCTAGCACAAGAACCATAAGCATCTATTTTTAATTTCCAATACATAAAAACGCTAAATCAAGGGCGGGGCCTTGGCCTTGAGCTCCTCACCATGATTAAATAACAATATTTACATCATTTGCGATTTAATGCAATGGTGGTCAAAATAGGGATGTGACACCTGCCTCCTTTGCGATGCCTCCAGCAGTCTCGGACCATAAACCAATTTCTTTATCTCTATCCCCACCCGCAAACCTTCGTCCCATCCCATTCTGATTTAATCCTTCCTGGCTACAAGATGAGAAATCCTTGATCTTGATAAAATCAGCTTGGAATTATCCATGTTTTGGCTCTCCTAGCTACATTTGGGAGAGAAAACTTAGAAATGTTCCATATGTGTTGAAGAGCTGGGAAAAATTGGAGTACAAAAGCCCTGGTCAAATGAAAAACCAACTGCAAAATGATCTTGCAGCATTGCAATCCGGTATGGAAAGAGCTGAAATTACCCGAACTCTCATATGCCAAGAGAAAGAGCTGAGCAGAAAAATTCTTAATGCAACAAGAAAGGAGGAAGAGGAGTGGTGAATAAATTCTAGGCAACTTTGGTTAAAAGGAGGGGACAACAACATGGTTTACTTCCACAAGCAAACCAAAGCAATACTTAGTTTTAATATGATTAAGGAACTCAAAGAAAAAGATGGCTCTAGAATTTTAGATCAGGAGGAAATCAAATCTCACATCTTTCAACACTTTCAGGAGCTCTATTTTGACAAAAACGAGGTTGACCCCTTAGCCTAGGAAGATCTGCTCTCAGATATTCCGTCTCTCATTTCAGACATTGACAACAGAGATTTGTCTAAGCCAATTATGGAGTTTGAAATCAAAGAAGCCATTTGGTCCTTGCACGCTGACAAAGCTCCAGGACCGAATGGATTTACTATAAAATTTTATAGAGCAGTGTGGGACATTATCAAGGAAGACTTGAAGAAAATGCTAAATTGGATGAGGAAAAAGGATAAGATTGGGGAGGCCAAAAAATCCTCATTACTTGCCTTGATTCCAAAAGAAAAGAATCATTTATCGGTCGACCGCTTTAGGCCTATTTCGGTTTGCAATACCTCCTATAAAATCCTGGTCACCAGAATGAAGAAAGTTATGGGTCAACTAATCTCAGATTCTCAAGGAGGTTTCATTGTTGGGCGAAAAATTCTTGAAAATATCATTATTGTTCAGGAAGCCATACATTCCATCCTGGAGCGCAAACAACAAGGTATGGCGATTAAACTTGACATGGAAAATGCTTTTGATAGAGTTAATCACTTCTTCCTTTTTGAAATTATGTCAAATTTTGGCTTCTCTAAAAGATTTGTCAGGTGAGTTAAGGCCCGCATTAGCATCCCATGGATTGCCCCTCTGGTCAATGGTAGACCAACCAAGTTCTTTAAAGCCTCTCGGGGAATCCGTCAAGCCTATCCCCTCTCTCCATATCTCTACATTTTGGTTGCTAACACTTTGAGTCGAAATCTTCAACTCTATAAGGATAATGGAGATCTAAAAGGTCTAAAAATTGCTAGAGGGGTCCGTGCTGCAAATCATGCACAATTTGCTGACGACACCATCTTGCTTGGGGGAGCGTCCACTATCATTGTTGAAAGGTTCAAAGAGTCCTCTCAATCTTTCTTAAAGCCTCAGATGACAAAGTAAAAGCAACCAAATCCAAGGTGTATGGGTGGAATTGACCTCCTGGAGTCATGGCTAGGATCTCAAGAATTCTCGGGTTTGAAGGGATTACAATCAGGAACTCCTTCAATTATCTGGGCATTCCCATCTTTAAAGGGAAAAAAAAGAATACGGTCTAGAAAGGATTGATAGACAAAATAAAAAAGAAAATAGCCTCCTGGGGCTTCAGATGGCTAAACCCTACTAGAAAACTTACTCTGATAAAGTCCATTTTGTCTTCCTATCCGATCTATGTTTGCTCGATTTCCTTAGCTCCAATTCAAATCATACAGGAAATCAACAGAGAAATTCAAAAATTCCTCTGGCAGGGTGGCAAGGCAAGTAACACTAAGAAGTTTCATTTGATAAATTGGGACACAGTGTGCAGTCCGAAGAACTGTGGTGGAGCGGGAGTAAAGGACCCTATTATTATGAATCTTGCTCTAGGAGCAAAAATCTTATGGAGAGTTTCTTCGGGCAAAGTCGCTTGGTGGAAAAATCTCTTCAAAAAAAGTACATGATTGGAACTAGAAGTTGTTGTAATGAGGAAATAAACATGGGAAAAAATTTGACTCCTATCCGGGATCTCTACAAGAAGGCGACCTTCATCATTCAGGAAAAAATCCATTGGATAGCAGGAAATGGTAAACATATCAAACTCTGGTATGAAAAACTCGGGCTAAACTCCCCTGCTAATTTCTGGCAAGAGCTAAGAGATCTCAAAGATTGGTTTGATCTAAACAATATCAGCACTCTATTTGACATCTCCATGTGGACCACTAGCGACAGATGGTCCGAGTGTGTTGAAATATTATAACTTCTAAGAATACTATATTTGTACTTTATTATTCCGGAGATGTTTCATTCCTCCGTCAAGACCTTATTGTATATCCAAAGATGTTTGATTCCTCCATGGATAATGTGGCAACTTGGGTTATTAGAATTCCCTGGTGGGGGTTGGCCCTATATGATTCATGTGGGTTAAAGGGTTATTAGACCACCCTAGTGGGGTCGGATCTGTCACATTATGTTAAGTGGTTAAGTTGGGGCCGACCTAGTTAATGTAAAAGACAAGTCAGAGTAGTGTATAAATAGAGGAGGTATGTTCCTCATTTATCACACTCACTCAGTATTCACTCACTTGTGAATAGTGCATAGGTGATATAGAGAGATTTGCTATGGAGGAGAAGGAGCTCATGTTTGGAATATACATCTCTGTATTGTTGATCATCTATATTGAGGAAGCTTTGCTGGGTTTTCTACCCCACGAGGGTTTCCTAGGTTAAATCTGTGTCTCTTGTGTTTATGTTGTGCTTGTTGTTCTTTCAGTGATCTTGTATATGCTATTGTTTGATAATGAAATGCAATGCTAATATTTTATGTCATAGCATATTAAATCTTATCATGGTATCAGAGCTAACCTAAGAAGAAGGCACTGTGCAATTGCGGAAGCTAGGGATTCTTGTTTTTTGGGTTTCTCTCCACATATATTGAAAGGAAGGAGGCTAGATTGACTCTCCTCAGCAAGTTGCATCTTTCTATCGAGACATAATTCAATTCTGAGCATTTTTAGTTTTTGACCTAAAAATTAGGGTTTCAGAGAAAATTGGGAATTTTGGAATCTGAGTCCATGGCTGGATGCTCCTCAGAAAAATCGAAGTTTAGAGACCAAGATCAAACTTTTTGGTTGGGTGAATCTCCGGGAAAATTAAACCCTAGTTTGGGGTCCTGTCTAGTAAATCCAGAAATTAGGGTTTCTGCAAAAATTGGAATTTCTGAAATCTAAGACCATGGCTGGAAGCTACTTGGAAAAATTGAATTTTAGAGCTTTGGATCGAACTTTTTGGTTGGGTGAAGCGCTGGGAAAATCAAACCCTAGTTTGGGGTCCTATCAAGTAAATCTGGAAATTAGGGTTTCTGCAAAAATTGGAATTTATGAAATCTAAGACCATGGCTGGAATCTCCTTAAAAAAATTGAAGTTCAGAGCTTTGGATCGAACTTTTTGGCTGGGTGAAGCTCCGTGAAACTCAAACCCTAATTCAGGGTCCTGCCCAGTGAATCCAGAAGTTTCAAAAGCAATTTTGAGGGGTGAAACTTTGCAGTTTTCAAATTCTGAGTATACTAGCTTGATCAGCTCAGCAAGGCGCATCTTTCTATCCTTTCAGAAGTTTGAAATTCAAAGTTTTAATTTTTAGGGTTTCTCTGACAAACCCTAATCCAGCTCCAGATCCAGTTTTCAGCAAATCAAGTGGATTGGGTCAATCCTAAAAGAGAGTGAGTTGGACACTTACATAAGTGAAGAGGTTCTAGTCCCAGAGGGAGAAGAGGCTAAGGCCTTACATAAGAATGCTACAAGCAATCTCGAGAGGTATGACTTGAGGAGATACAAGTATGTTTTTTTTAATCTGTTCATGATTAAGGTTATGATATGTTTGTCTTCATATTATTGAGGTTAGTACAATATTGATTAATTTTAGGGTTGTCTAATCACCCTAGTAAAAATATGAATGCATGTGAATGATAGAAGACATTCATTGATTCGGGTTATGACACCTATGATTGTACTAATGAACTGTGGTATTGTATGAGGATGATGTTGTCCTCTAACATGAAAGGTACAAATCAAGTTCTAGATCAAGACAATATGACCATGGTGACATGAAGACAAAAGACTCATGGATCACATAGAAGCTCTACTTACGAGGTATGTATAATTTGATAGTTAACTTATGAGTTATGCAGATTCTAACACAAGGTCTCTAAATCATTGAAGAGACCAAAGAAGATATTGTTTGATATGTTTTCCTATATCAAGTTAGAATCCTACTTTGTGTTAGGATCTTAGGTAAGTATACTTGTGTATGAAATGATCATGACCATACATAATGTTTTAATAGTATTGAGATTATACTAATGAATGTATGATTATGTATGAGATCATGAGGATGACACTAGTGCACACTTAAGCATGCTTAGTGGTACAAAATGAATAAAAGTTCAAAGACATATAGAGATCAAGTGGGAGGCAACCACACAACATAAAATATAAGTATTTGGGTTTTTATTTGAATCTCTGAATAGTTAATGATATTGCTCGTAATAGTTGCATGCATATTTGTATATATCATGCATAGTGTGAGCATTCATATAGCATTGAACAGTATACTACTAATATGCATATGATGGGTAAGTTGGACAAACATTCCATTGTTTTTATCTAGAATGAAACCTCTTTGCTGACATGCTGAGAGCTGTGCACACTCTTGACAGTATGTTCTGGTAGAGATGGAAGGCATCTAGATAGCCACTGTATGCATACAGGATATGGAAAAGTGTTGTGCCAAAGTATTGGTCAAGATAGTTGCATAACTATGTGAATCATATCTGTATGCATGATAGGTTATCATGTCAACATGATTTGATGATTATGAAGTATTTCTAATCATGTATTTAACTTTGACTTGTAGGAAAGATCATGTGAACACCGAACAAGTGATGGATGTTCAATAAGAAGACTTACAAATCAAATGTAATATAGAAGGCTCATGGCTAGAGGATTCTCTTGTCAAGAGGAAGAGGATCATGATGAGATGTTTGCTGCAAGTGGCTATATAAGACCATTCTCTTAATGGTGCAATTGAAGAAGAAGCTAGCTACAAAATTTGAGATGAAAGATCTCAAATTGATGTACTACTTCCTAGGTCTGGAAGTATGGAAAGGCCCAGAAGGAATCTTTCTCAACCAGGGAAAGTATGCTATGGAAATCTTGAGAAGATTTGATATGTTGGAATGTAAGGACATGACCACTCCCATGGATTCCAACTTGAAGTTGTTAGCTAATGACTCATCAGAGTTATTGGATGTGACTCTGTACATACATATTATTGGGTCATTGATGTATCTGATGCATACTAGGCCAGATATATGCTTTGCTGTGAACACCTTGAGTCAGTATCTAGTGGAACCTAGGCATGTTCACTTGATAGCTGCAAAGCATGTGATGAGGTACCTGAAGGGTATGATAGACTCTGGCTAGTGGTTTGGTCAACACATCTGCAATATGCTCATCAGTTGAAACATATAGGAGCTTCACTGCTCCTCTCTGCACAATATCCCTGATATAGTGATATTTGATCTCGATGTGCTTCGACTTGTCATGGAACACCGGGTTCTTTGACAACTTCACACAACTCGGGTTGTCACAATAGATATAGGTAGCATCCAACTGGAGATCAAATAAATCAGATAAGAGCTTCCTTATCCATACTACCTCACAACTATCCAAACAAGCTACGACATACTCTACTTCGATTGTATTCAGTGCTACGCAGGATTTCTTACTGCTAAACCAAGAGATCACACCTGATCCCGTACTGAAGAATTACCCCGAAGTGCTCTTCCTATCTGCATCACTGCTTGCCCAATCTGAATCAACATAACCCTCTAGGTTAAACTTTTGATTCGCATCATACTTGAGCCCATAATCAATCGTACCCTTTAGGTACCTCAGAATATGCTTTACAACAATCAAGTGAACATGTCTAGCATCTATTAGAAACTGGCTCAAGGTGTTCACCGCAAAGAAAATATTTGGTCTCATGTTCGTCAGGTACATCAAGGACCCAATCATCTGCGATACACTGTGACATCAACCGTCGTAGATGAATCATCACTCAGTAGCTTTAGGTTCGATGCCATAGGTGTGGCCATGGCCTTGTAGTCCATCATCCCGAACTGCTTTAGGATCTCTACTGCATACTTCCCTTGTCCAAGGAAGATTCCATCTGCACTCTACCACACTTCCATACCTAGAAATTAATGCATCATGCCCAATTCCTTCATCTCGAACTCGACAGCAAGCTTCCTCTTCGTGTTGGCAATCAATCTATCCTCACCTGTCACAAACAGGTCATCCACATACAATAGGAGTATCACTGGATTTCCTTCCTCAACCTTGTAGTAAAGGTTAAAATCCGCTTTACTCTTTGTAAAGCCCAAATTGGACAAGAAGTTGTCTATCCTGTCGTACCATGTCCTAGGAGCTTGCTTCAAGCCATACAAGGCTTTGTTCAATCTACACACATATGATTCCCTGTCATGTGTCTCAAAACCAAGTGGTTGCTCCACATACACTTCATCTTCGACTACACCATTCAAAAAAGTTGTCTTGACATCCATCTGGTGTATCTCCCACTTCAGTATTGCATCCAGGGCAAGTATTGTTCTGATTGAAGTGTATCTGGCTACATGAGAAAAAGTCTCTTCATAATCTATCCCCTTTTCCTGGGAGAAGCCACGAGCTACAAACCTTGCCTTGTATTTCTCTATGCTACCATCTACAGCATGTTTGATCTTATAGATCCACTTGGAAGTCACAACAGACTTCCCTTCTGGTCTTGGGACCACCTCCCAAACATCATTCTTCATGATCGACTGGTATTCCTCGATCATGTCATCCTTCCATTACAGCATCCCAGATCCTAGGAACTTTAGATTCTTCAATATCTTCAAGAGATAGTTTTCTTGAACTTTGTTGCCGGAACAAATGTTGTAGTTGAGTCTTCGTTGCTTGTTCTTCGAAACAAATCTCTCTTGTAGGTGATGGTACACGGTCTTTCCTACAAGACAGGTTCAATTGCATGATTAGAAACATCTCATAGATTTCAGAACAAATTCTTACACATAAAGACATATGTCATACAGTCATGCAATTATCTTAGCCAATGCTTCAATACAACATTTATCCATATCCTGTATTCACACGGTAACTTTCCGGATGCCTTCCATCTCTACCAGAACATTTGTTAAGAGTGTGCACAACTCCCAACATTTTAGCAACGAGGTTTCATTCTAGATAAGTAGCAATGGAATGTTGTACAATACCATAGGCCACTTACCCATTACTTGCATATTAGTAGTATCTTGTTCATTAATGCAACTTTTCTAATATGCATAATACATATCCTAAATCTAGGAACATAAGTATGTACATGACTGGACAACATCATTTAAGTAATCATATATACAAGAAATGACAATTCAAATACTTATCTTTGTTTGGTTGTAGGGTGGACTCCCTCTCAATCTTTGCTTCCTTGCAGAAACTACTGGAGTGTGCTCCCTCTTGATATTTGCTTCCTTGCAGGAACAACTGGAGTGTGCTCCCTCTTGATCTTTGATTCCTAGATTATCTGTCTTTGAACTTATATCCATCCTGGACCAATATGCATGCTTAAGTGTGCACTAGTGTCATCATTGTGTCATCCTCAAGATCTCATACATTCATTAGTATAATCTCAATACTAACAAAACATTATGATTCTAAATAATCTTAAACATGTATGGTCATGATCATTTCATACACACGTAATTTATCACAAGCGTTATTATTCAAGGTTTCAGGGAGTACTTCTTTTACTCATGCATATTCTTATTTGACCATAGGACTCTTCTAGTTTTTCATATCATTAATCAAACTAAGAAGCATAATATGCATAAACCCATGATTACTCAAACTTATAACTTCATGATCAATTGTACAAAAGTATACTTATATGAGATTCTAACACAAGGTAGGATTTTAACTTGATATAGGAAAAACATACCTGGATTATCATGCTTGCTAGTTATGTCTAACATACCCACATAATGTCTTTTTGTTCCCTTCAATGACTTGTGCTCATAACCTGCATATCTCATAAGTTAACCATTGTAGAACCAAATTATACATACCTCGTAAGTAGAGCTTCTATGTGATCCATGACTATGGATGAGTCTTTGTCTTCGTGTCACCATGGTCATATGTTCTTGATCTAGAACTTGATTTGTACCTTTTATGTTAGCAGACAATATCATCCTCATACAACATCACAGTGCATTAGTACAATCATAAGTGTCATAATCCTAATCAATGAATGTCTTCTAATATTCATATGCATTCATACTTTTACTAAGGTGATAAGACAAGTCAAGATTGTACTGAACTCAATAATATGAAGACAAACATATCATAAACTTAATCATGAACAAATTTCAAAACATACATGTATCTCCTCAAGTCATACCTGTCGAGATTTCTTGTAGCATTTTTATGTAAGGCCTTAGCCTCATCTCCCTCTAGAACTGGAACTTCTTCACTTATGCAAGTGTCCAATTCATTCTCTTCTAGGATTAACCCAACCCACTTTGATTTGTTGAAACTGGATCTGGAGTTGGATTAGGGTTTGTCAGAGAAACCCTAAAAATTCAAACTTTGAATTTAAAACCTATGATTGGATGAAAAGATGCGCCTTGCTGAGCTGATCAAGCTGGTATACTTCAATTTTGAAAACTGCAAAATTTGACCCCTCAAAATTGCCTTTGAAACTTTTGGATCTTCTCGTCAAAATCCCGAACTAGGGTTTGATAATGCCCGAGGTTCTTCCCAGCAAAAAGGTTTGATATTGTGCTTTAAACTTCAATTTTTCTGAGGAGCATCCAACCGTGGTCACAGATTTCAAAAATTCCAACATTTGCAGAAACCCTAATTTTCCACCTTTCCGATCAAAATCCCGAACTAGGGTTTGATGGAGCCAGGGGTTTTTCCCAACCAAAAAATTTGAACTTGGTCTCTAAATTTCGATTTTCTTGAGGATAGAAATCCTATACTGAGATCACTCCAAAATTCCACTTTTGTCAAAAGCCCTAATTTCCTGTAGCAGTGACAAACCAAAAATGAGAATGCTCAGAATCCAATTCTATTTCACATAAATATTTTCCTTATTGTTTCTGGTGCATCTCTGAAATTTCGGATCCACAGGGTATGAAACTTTTTCCTGTGTTATCCTGACCTATCATCTTTCCAACCCCATTGGTTTGACCTCAAATGGATTCTCTAAGAGAGAGATATGCCAAATGTTGCAACGTGACCTGTTTGTGGGATAAAACAGTATAGCAAACCTGCACGGAGTTCCACGTGTCACTGGTTCAAATTTGGCCTCTAAAAAGAGGACTTGTAAAACTATAGTCCGTGCCCTTACTACCACTTTTTATAGAATTTAATTTGGATCTTCCTAGCCCAAGTTGTGACCTTTTTTCCTAGGTCACCTGTTTATGACTGAGATTTGGAAGAGGAAGAAACCCTAACTTGTACAGATAATAAATCACAAATAACAATGAATCAGATGTTTTGCTTCAGACACAAGGTACATGGGGATGTTATCTTCGACTTGTACAAGTTTCAGAACCTGAACCTTTGCCAAAATGGATTTATAGCGAAAGTGCCACGATGAATGGTATTTTCTATATCAAGCCCTAGCTTCCAATTTGTCGCAAGTACAACAAGTGTCATTGCACCGAGTGAAATGAGGTGCTCTACAGCCCAATATGGGAGAGATATTGTAACGTGATGTAACGTTTGTAACAAAATAATTAAAAAAATTCATGTTCGCTCATAAAATAAAAAATTATGGAAGTATTTAAAAAACAAAATCCATGTTGGTTCATAAAATAAAATATTATGAAAAGTAATTAAAAAATAGATGTTCGTTTATAACATAAAAACTTAAAACTTAAACCCGGATCTATCAATCAAGAGAGATCAAATTTCTTGAGTTTAAATTTTAAAAAAGAAATACACCTCAAGAAATTGGGTTGGATCTGTATCGGTGCTTGATAGATACGGGTTTAAGATGGATCTATGCTGGTAAATGCCATACCATGCCTTCCTTCAGGCTAGCTTTGATACCATGTTAGTTTTTCATCATTTAATTCAATAGATCTAGGATATTAACTGAAAGAACAACATGTACAGCATATCAAGCATAAGAGACAAGAGACAAGAGACACAAAGCATTTTACTAGGGAAAACCAAGAAGGTGAAAAACCCCACAACTTCCTCAGAGATAGAATAAGCACCAATACAAAGATCACAAGGATCAAACCCAAGAGATAGATGACTACAGCAGTTACTCCTCCTCCACTAGTGCGCACTCCTCCTCTCTCTCACTAATGTGAAGTGAGTGAATGAGAGAATGTGTAAAATGAGAGAGACACACTCTCTATTTATACATTACTTCACTTGTCTTTTAATTCTAACTAGGCCGGCCCCAACTTAACCACTTAACATAATGTTGAATGGGCCGACCCCCACTAGGGTGGTCTAATAACCCTTTAACCCACATGACTTATACAGGGCTGACCCCATCAAGTATAAGTTACGACACTTACAATATAACTTGCTACACTTGCAAGTACAACCGACAACACTTCCAATCGGAGGAATAATACATCTCCATTGGGGATACAATAAAGTACAAATACAATATACAAGTGAATATCTTCCAAAGTTACAAATACATCAACAAGTCAACATTTCCTCAGAGAGATCAACCATTTTATAGATGAAGGCCTTCAATATATTAATTTTCTCACCTTTGTTGGCCACTTCTTCCTTATATTTCCTCAAATCTATTTTTAGACTTTTCCCCCCTCTTCCAATGGTTTCTTATTATTTATGTGTTCCATTCTCATAATCTAGAATTTATCTCGCAATTTTACCAATTGTTGTTCATAATGAAAAGGATGATTCCCTTCACTGATATCCTCCATTTATGCCTTTCTCTCTACAAAGTCTTTCCACTTGAGAGTATCTTCCCTAGCCTCTTCTAATTCATCCCCAAGACTCTAGATTTCTATTGTAACCTTGTTGGTGCCTTCCATCCCTTCTATCTCTCCTAGGTACTTGGTTAGAATAAGGGGTGTATCCTCTTCTATGCTCACTATGGTGGTGTCAAGATGAGTGATCTCCAGTATCTTAAATGCTTGATACCTTATTCTTATCCTTCTGTTGGTGGGCTATTTTTTATTTTCTATGGTGTACCCTTTATCTTGGAGTTTAAGTAGGTTGTTTTTAGGAGTTCCCATATTGGCTAAGGTGGTAGATATTTATTTATATTCATTTTCCACCTTATTTTTCTTCTAGTCCCTTTTCTTTCTACTTGTATATGCCTTCTTGGCTACTTTCTTCTTCCTTCCAGAGTCCCTCTCAGGGCTATCTTCTTTGACTGTATTTTGTGCCTTGGATACATTTTGAAGTGTTGTCACTTCTTACTCATGGGGAGAAACTCTTCCCATGAGAATTTTGGGAGATGATTTTTCCTTGCATTACAAGCAATTAATTTGATTACCCCATGCTGGGATAATGCTCACCTTTAACCTTTTTCACTTTGTCACTCATTTCCTTAAAAGATAGTAATAAAAAATAGGGTACACTCATATTTTCTTCATGCTTATTATGGGATACATGTCTTAACTAGTGGATAAATCTAAATGGTAAACATATACCATGCTCATCTTTCCTTCAAAATTATTATACTTAAGAAGGTGACATGCTACCTCATCTTAAGGTGCAACTAGGTTGTCTCTCTTGACTCGATTTTTATTTTCTTCTACTTCTTCATAGCTAAGTAGAAATAGTCTCTTAGAATCCATAGATGGTTTCCTATCCTCTTTGTCACAATTTTTACCTTTCTGGTAACCTTGAAAATTCAATGATCATAGGCTCATTCAATTTGATTTTCAAACCCTTCACTACAGTGGAATATTCTTGGTTCCTTTTGTGTTGGAGGTCTAAGGAAAACTCCTTTGCTATGTTTCCATCATATCCTTTCAATTTGTCAAAATAATCCAACCAATTTGTCTGTTAGAATTTGTTTACAACTTATGTGTTGTTATAGAGTTTTGAAGTGCCTATGAGTTCCCTTGTATTAAACCTTGCTCCCATATTTGAGAGAATTCTAAGTAAACTCTGTGGAAATTTAACAACTTTACTTGCTAGAAGTCTGACCAAATTATGAGAGTATTCCTTGAGTGAAGACTGTGTATACTGCTTGTGAAGAATTTCTTAGTAAGCTATGGAAAATTAAATGAGCAAATAGTTAGCAAATGCTTGAGTAATCTTGGGAAAAAATGAGAAAGTACTAAGCAACTACTTTGAGAAAGCACTGAGATAATTATTGATCAATTCTCATTTGGATAGGGTTTCTTATAGTTGACTTGTTTGAATAAAAATTTGTTGTAATACCTCCGATTTGTTAAACTAGCAGGTCAAAGAGAAAAATAGATTTTTACATGTTAGTCAACTTCCTAGAGAACCTTTGTGAAACCTATGCTCTTCATGTGTATTCCTCTTGATCAAAGATCTCAGGATCATACTTTTTTTCATACTCAAATATATACACTCCTAGTTTTATGCTTATCTCACTTTTGTTTGTCAATTGTGGTTTATTATCCGCACATCCTTCAACTTGATTATTTCCTTAGCTCTAAGTTCATATGTTTTACTAGTTCATTTTGAACACCAATACCCTTATGGTAATTCAAATGAATGGTGATGATTTGATGTAATTGTTGCACCAATAATTATTTTTATTGGATTGAATTGGTGATGTCTTATGTCAGTTAAACTCTGAATTACCCCCACACTGGCCCCACCCCACCCCATCACTAACTTAATTAGGTTCGAGCCCCACCTTGGTAAATGTGATTTAGTTTGATTAATGATAATGATAATTTTATAGGTTATACCATGCATAACGTAAATCACACTTGAGTTTGAAGGAGAGGCGACATACCTTGTTTTGTGACACTGTATGGATTTTTTTCACATGCAATGTTCTTGACATTTGTAAATCATATTTTGAAGTAGAATGGGAAAAGACTTTTTGATCATGCTTGTAGACATACTATCTTTTGAGGTAGATCATTGTATAATGCAATGTGTCCATTCTTTTATGCATAGCATATTGTAAAACAATTGTAGGCAGATCATTTTGTTCTTGTAACTTGAGTCAAACTACCCTCTATGTTGAAAAACAAGAGGCATACCATCTTGTAGAAACATATCATTGTTTACGTGAAAGTTGGAGGCATAAATTCTTGTACAATTATTTTTGCATGCTTTGTTCAAGAAATATTGCATGTAGAGTTCTATAGGTCCTTCTCGAAACATGTGTAAATAGTCTCTAGTAGGACCCTGTAGAAATATGGAAATGTAGACCTCTATAGGAACCTATAGAAATTTGGGCACATAGTCTCCTGTAGGTTTTTGTGGAAATCTAGGAATGTAATCTCATGTAGTTTACTATAGGAGTCTATTTATTTTTGTCCTTGTAGATTTCATTGCAAATTTTCATGTGAACTTTTTTATATCATTTTGTACAAAAATATGGAGTATGTTTATATATGAGGTGTTTGTTTATATTGTGGAAATGGATTTGAGAAATGAGATTCTAGAATGGTAAAATGGTATTTTTTTTTGGGTGTAAAGTATATAAATGAAAAAGGAATATGGATGAAAAATGAAATGTAAAGTATGGAATGAGTGTAATTTAGGCGTGAATGAGCAATTTGGAAATGATATCAATCATTGATTAGACTTGCAGCTTGATATTTGAAGTTTGAAGCCTTTGTAGTATGATTTGAACTTTCTAAACTTGTATCAACGAATATATGAATTTTCACTATTGAAGAACATCATAAATTGTGATATTAATGTCTCTTTGATTTCCTACCGTTATCATATAATTATGAAGATATATTGTTTGCAATATTTGTATTCTCATCTATGGTATGTGCAATATTGAAAAAATTGTATTGTATATCACTTTGAAACCATCATAACATTGCATCAATGAGAGGTCTCTTTATGTTGTGCAAATTTGTTTTGAATATAGCTTGCAATGATGTTCATATATCATTTTTGTGATTGCCAAGAGACTTGTAGATGAGGCTTGATGTAAGATATAAATATTTTTTTCTTTGTATAAATGATAAGCTTGAGAGTTATAAAACCCGATCCATTAACTTTGCTTGAAAACAAAGTTGTGAGATATGGTTTGAAAATTGTAAATATAGTAAGCGACTTGTGGCACATTAGCTTGAGCTATGACATGTCGCACATTCCTAGGAGTTGATGGCGCTGTGACATTTTGACTTGTATATTGTGTTTTAACCACTTCTGTCATGTCATCATATGTGACATGATTTACAATTTTTACTCTCTTTTCTATACTTCCATCCAATGCTTCATTTTCCACAAATTGAACTTCACAGCTGATTATAACCTTCCTTGTGACAGGGTCATACAATTTGTATGCTTTTGTATCTTCTGAATACCCAACAAATATGCATTTTTGTCCCTTGTTATCTAATTTCTTTCTCAGCTCACCTGGAATGTAAGCATATACGACACAACCAATTTTTTAAAAATAAGAGACAATGTGTTTCATACATGTCCAAGATTCTTGAGGAACTTTGTTCTTCACACTGTTCATTGGGCATCTGTTCATAATGTATACAATAGTTGCTACTATCTCAATCCAATATTCATTTGGCAAATGCTTGGCTACCATCATACTATGTGCCATATCCATAATGGTTCTATTCTTCCTTTTTGAGGGATTAAATTACCCTAATGACTTTTTGGGAGCAGTCACCACAGATCAAAGACTTTAAAAGAAAACACTCACCAATCATGCACAAAATAGGTTTTTAATATTTGTAGGTAGAATTCTTTATCAAACAAAAGAAACAAGTACTAGAAAATGACTAACCTGGAACCCAGCATCTAATGAAGATATCCTCACTGACAACTTCAATCTTCCTTGCTATCTTCAGAATTCAACCTAAAATACAACAAGATCAAGAAGAAAACGTAGTTATTGCTGCAACCGATATTTGATAAATCTACTATAAATTGTAAATAATCAAGTTACAAGAAAATACAACTTGCATATAAAATATTGAAATTGGATAGGAAAGAGTGTTATTTTATATTAATAAACAATAGAAATACAAATTGGAATATTTCACCTGATTTCTGAAGCAAGCACCATTCTAAAACTAGCTTTCTGGGGTCCTCAAGCCAAAGTCCTTCATTCACCCACTCCAAACTCACTTGTGAAATCTATTCCCAAAGAATCTCTGTAAGTATTGGCATAATAAGGGCTTCCAATAAAGGATGAGAAACAATGTCTCATATAAAGGAATGGAATTTACACACAAAAGAACAAGGGTTTCAATATTGACTTGATTTCAGCAGCATAGGGTATTCTCTTTGATCTTTCCATATGATATTTTTTCTTCCTCCTTTGTTTCCTTTATATGATAAGGGATCAGTTAGGGAAGTTATTAGGAGGTTATTTTACGGGAATATAAGTTAAATAATGGAAAAAAAAGTAAGTTTCTTGGAATATCACTTATTTGTTTACCCTTAAACATACAAGTACGTGAGTTGGACACTGCTAGGTCGCGTGGACGGGGGTTTTCCATGAATAGGTCGTGTACTTCTTACAAAAATTGGGTTTTTAAGATGTTTTCCAAGACAAATTTCTATATAAGGGACCATGGATGTCTGCAAAGAGGTAAATGGATGATATTGTTAGAGTAAAATAACCCCATCTAGACTTAGGATATAACTTATTATACATTTTTAATGTTTTCCTAGGTGTTAGACTTAGTTGTTGGCTCCATTATGCCTACTTGGCCCACTACTTGTCATACTTATCCACCCATGCGCCCTCAGTAGCTTTATGCCTGCTTTTATGACAATATAACTTATTAAGAGCGCTTATCTCGCTTTTAGCTTGCTTTGTCCTGCTTTTCTGCTCATAAAGCAGCATGCTCTTTTTGGCCACCACATCCTCCATGATTTTCTCCTCAAAATCCATCACCTTACTACTTTTTTGTCACTCATAGACTGCGATATCTGATTTTTCCAATTCGTGACCTCCTTGACTGAGTTAGAAAGTTGATGTTGCCTTAGATGGGGATTTTGCTAAGTTGTAATCCTGATTTTTGTGACAAATTTGAATGCCTCCTTAGGATTTCAAATATCAAACTTATGTATATATTAAAAAATCCATCTCAGTGCCTAATTTTGGTTGATGTACAATTATGCAATAGACTTTTATTCTATGCATCTATTCTGTCTCATTGTTTAGTGCATTGTGCAATCTTTGCTTAGCAATTTCGTGAGGAATTTTTTGTGTGCATAGATATACCTATGATCATATTTTCACATGTTATAAGAGCACAATTGGCTTCCAGTATCTCTCTGATACTTTCTATGAGTACCAGAAGCACTAGAGGTTCCAAAGTTGTCCTAGGGCTAGTGCCTTGAAGCCATTGGAGCAATCCTTTGGATTCTGCCTAGGTGTGATATGCTCTCGAATGTGCTCAGTGTATAAGTAGAGATTGCGTGTGATAAAAAATATTCCTCCTGAGTGAATTGTTTTTCAATTTTACAAGTTCAAATCCAGTCTCACCAAGATCACAATAGTTGATCATGGAGTAGTCTCAGTCTATCATTCTTACTCCATTCAATTACTTTGATTGGAAAGAAAATATGGTAATTTTGTTAAGGAGAAAGGTCCTTTAAAGAGTTACTATGGGAACTGAGGTCGAACCTACATCATATGTAGAGAAGGCCAAATGGCATTATAGAAGAGATGAAGCGTATGGTCTACTGTGCATAAGCACTTCCAGAGATATCTTATTCCATCTGGATGGATTATCCACACCGAATGAAGTTTGGGTCAAACTTGAATCTTTGTTTGGAAAGAAATATGAGTTAAGAGGCCATCAACTGGAGAATGAATTGATTTCTCTGAGTCCTAGTAATTTTGAGTCCTTATAAGAATTCTTCAAAAAGTTAAAGTATTTGGTTCTTCAACTCAAACAATGTGGGATTGAAAAGAAATATGAGCAGTTGATCTTGTCAATACTCTCAAAATTGGGTCCAAAACACTCAGTTTTTGTTTCTATGTTCCATGCTACCAAGTTGATAGTTCAAAGCTAGAATATTTCTTCCTTGGCAGAGTTCATTGAGTGTCTAACTCAAGATCAAGACAAGCTGGTCCAAAGGGGTGCCATCAAGCAATCAAAATACCATGCACTATCAGTTGTAGATTCTAAGAGTTCCAAAGGGAAGAAGAAGGCCAAAGATAAAAAGCCTTCAGATCAGAGGAAGGAGAAATCCAAACCACTTGAGGAGGATTCAAATTCCAAGAATGAGAAGGAGAAGGAGAAGGAGAAGACTAAGTGCACATACTTCCATAAGGGTTGGCACCCTGAAAGTGCATGTATGAAGAAAACCATAGACATGATGGCTCATCTTCTGGAAAATAACAATATTCTAGTTCATGAAGGTGCAAAGAGGAAAAATGGAGGTTCAAATTCAGAAGGTAAATAAAGATGCCATGCTATGATGGAAATCACATCAAAGTCTTCTTCATTCATTATTGATTATGGAGCATCTAGGTATATGGTTTCTACAAGAGATTCCTTCTCTATTTTCAAATCCATGGGTGGTCCCTTAATCTTTTTGGGAGATGACTTAGAGACTACATCAAAAGGTAAGGGTATAATTTATCTTGACCATGGTTGTTTCAAGGATTTCTTGTATGTGCCTAGTCTTGCTGCAAACCTCCTTTTTGTGTATCAATTGGCACACACTGGGTCTCATAATAAAGTCACCTTCACCCCCAATGATGTGGATATTTATGAAATTTCCATTGGTAGAATTATTTCCTTAGGTGTTGCAGACCATGACTCAAAAGTATACAAGTTTTCTCATTTTATGCCCTACTCATCACCCAATTCCCTCTTGAATCATGCCAATGAGACCAACAAGCTGTGGCATGAGATATTTGGCCACCTTAACTATAATTATTTGCAATTTTTGCATAAGTTTTCTATGGTTGATTGGATTCCAAATATTAAGTTTTTAAAAGGAATTTGTCAAGGTTGTATCCTTGGCAAGCCCCCTGAGCACAAGTATGAGAGAGGTGGAGTAGAGAGAACTTCTTCACCCCTTGAGTTGATCAATAGTGATATCTTAGGTCCCTTCTGTACTTTTTCCTTGAGCAAGGAAAAGTATGTGCTCACTTTCATTGATGACTACTCAAGATACTACTAGGTTTACTTTCTCCAGTATAAGTCAGAAGTCTTCGGTTTTTTTACTGTTTTTAAAGCCTCCATGGAGAATTTGTCTGGTAGGAAGATTAAAGCCTTTTGAATAGAAAATGGGGGGGAATATGTCAAGTATTATTTGCAGCAAATTTGTGTTGATTCTAGCATTCAAATGCAACATACTATGCCCTACACACCTTAGCAAAATGTTGTGGTAGAGCGCAAAAATAGATCCCTCAAGGAGATGGCCACCTGCATGTTAGAGTCTAAGTATTTCTCTCCAAGAATGGGATGAAGCCATTAATTGTGCAGCCTATATTTCAAATAGAGTGCCTCATAAATATTTGAAAGGAATGACTCCCTTTGAAGCTTGGAGTGGACACAAGATAAATGTGTCACATTTCAGAATTTTTGGCTCAAAAGCATGGGCTAGAATACCTCCTGCGAAGAGAAGGAATTTGCAACCCCAAATCCAACCATGCATCTTTGTTGGATATCCTGAATATTCAAAGGGTTAAAAATTGCTCAATATGACCACTCAAAATACCTTCATTGAAAGGAGTGTGCAATTTGAATAAGAACCATTGCAGACAAGTCAATTGGAAGAAGGAGAATGCTCACATCCACCACATGATGAAGTAAGTTATGCCTCAAGTGAATCTCTTGATTCCGAGTCTGATGATGATGAATAAGATAATATTATTTCAGATCCTAATCCACCTAAAATACCAAAGTGGGATGCAAAAACCATTGAAGTAGCATGAGAACTTGTAGGTGATCCTCAAGATACTAGGAAGACTAGGTCTCAATTTGATAGTGCACATTGTGCATTTTCTTCCAGTGATCCTTATCTTCATGAGAGATGTTATTTGATGATGGGATTTGATACAAAATCATATCTTGAGGCCTCAAAATATCCCATATGGAAATATTCCATGGATGAAGAGTTCCAGTCTCTTCAAAATAATCAAACCTGGGAACTAGTTTCACTGCCACCTGTCAGAACATTGGTTCAATGTAAGTGGATATTTCAGACAAAGATGGATGTTGATGGTGTAGTCAAATGAAGATAAATATTGGTGGCTAAGGGATTATCCCAATTCCAATGTATTGAATAGACTGAGACTTTTTATCCGGTAACCAAGATGGATTCAATCATGCTAGTTCTGGCTATTGCAACATCCAAGCACTGGGAAGTTCATCACATGGATGTTAAAAGTGCATTCCTCTATGGATATCTTGAGGAGGAAATTTACATGCAGAAACTAGAAGGTTATGTTCATTACCCCTCTCTTGTGTGCATATTGAAAAATTCAGTGAATGGTCTCAAGTAGGCTCCTAGAGCTTGGTATGCCAAAATGGACAGCTTCCTTTTATCACAAGGTTTCACCATATGAAAATTAGAACCTAATGTTTATATTAAGCATGTTTGTGGTTCTCTTTTACTTGTTTTTCTATATGTTGATGATCTTTTGATCATTAGGAGTTCCATTGTTGAGATTGCTTCATTAAAATATGCTTTGCACAATGCTTTTTCAATGACTGACTTGGGATTGTTGAGACAGTTTCTAGGACTTGAGATCTCTCAGTACACCTAAGGAATAAAGGCATCTCAATCAAATTATGCTTAAAATATTCTCATGAAGTTCATAATGCAAGAATTCAAGCCAACCAAGTCTCCCTTTCTCTCTAAAGTAAGACTTGAAGATGGTGACTCTTCCCCACTGGTGAACAAAACTTTGTACAGGAAGTTGGTTTGGACTTTGTTGTATCTTACACACTCTAGGACTAATATAGATTATGTAGTAAGTGTTGTATCAAGGTACATGCAGGAGCTACATGAGCTCCATTGGAAGGCTTCCAAAAGGATCTTGCATTATGTGCAAGGAACCAAGTCTTTTGGGATACACTATGTTGTTGATTCTTCATTGGATCTCATTGGGTTTTCAGATATTGATTGGGTTGGAAACATCTCAGACCAGAAGTTAACTTCCAGATATGTTTTTATGCTCGGTAATGGAACTATTTGCTAGTCAAGTAAGAAACCGAGTGCCATTGCACTTTCATCTACTGAGGCTGAATACCGAAGAGTTGTAAATGCAACCACTCAATGTGTCTGGTTGCAAGGCATACTCTTAGAGTTTGGGATTGAATTTAGTACTCCTACTTTCATATGGTGTGACAATCAAAGTAACATAAATATCTCAACTGACCCAGTACAGAGGAAGAGAACCAAGCACATAGAGATTCACATGCATTACATCCAAGGACTCATGAATGATCATATCATATCTCTGCAGTATTTTCCACATTCATAACAGATTGTGATATATTCACAAAATCATTCACAGAGAAGACTTTCAGACATCTTAGATCACTACATAGGGTGGGTGAAGAAATGGTGAAGACATATTGCAAAGAAATTGTTTTTTTTTTTAATAGCTTTGTTTATGTCCATCTTTAGAGGGGAGGTTTTTCCCATGACGTTTTCCTCTTTTCCTTGTTTGTTGGACAAATAGATGTAAAGGGTGACCATATCCTTTGTTTTTGGGCCCTATATTTTCTGATTTTGTACTCACATATAGTCAGGCTTAAGGGGGGGTGTTAGAATAAAATAACCCCATCTAGACTTAGGATGTAATTTATTATACATTTTTAATGTTTTCCTAGGTGTTAGACTAGGTTGTTGGCCCCATTATGCCTACTTGGCCCACTACTTTTCATAGTTATCCACCCATGTGCTCTCAGTAGCTTTCTTCCCGCTTTTATGATATTTTTACTTAGTAAGATAAATTATTCTGTGTTTAGCTTGCTTTGTCCTGCTTTTTTGCTTGTAAAGCAGCATGTTATGCTTTTGTGATGGATAAGGATAAGGAAAGGGTGCTTTGTTGGTTTTGGAAAGTTACCATCATTTTGGACACCACATCCTCCATGATTTTATCCTCAAAAGACATCACCTTACTACTTTTTGGTCACTCATAGGCTGGCATATATGATATTTCCAATTTGTGTCCTCCTTGACTGAGTTGGAAAGCTGATGTTGCCTTATATGGGGATTTTGCTAAGTTCCAAGCCTGATTTTTGTGAGCAATTCGAATGCCTCCTTAGGATTTCAAATCTTAGCCTTATGTATATATTCAGACAACCATCTCAGTGCCTAAGTTTGGCTCATATACAATTATGCAATAGACTTTTATTCTGTGCATCTATTCTGTCTCATTTTTAAGTGTATTGTGCAATCTTTGCTTAGCAATTTTGTGAGGAATTTATTATATGCATAGATATAACCGTGATTATATTTTCACATAGATCAACCATCTTAATGCCTATGGGAACAATGTGGAAAAATACACTATAAAAAATTCCCCCTAATGTATGTGGTCAGAGGAGCAAATGATGGCTGAAATACATTATAATCCATAACATAAGTGAGTGAAGAAGAACTTCAAGTGGAGATCCCCATAGAACTGGCCATATGAGGCACCTACAATGAATCAAAGAAGAACTCTCTTTCTAAGGAAGGCATACCCATGCTCAGAAGTAATAACAACATGACTACAAGTCAAGTACAAAGCATATCTCTAAAGTATATGTAGAATAGTGATCATAGCCATAGGGATACAGAGTGGATCCATGTCTCAAGATGAGATGAAGATATCTATATGTATGGAGAGATAAGTAGAACAATATTCATCATACTCAGTGCCAAATGTAAATAATGGTAATCCAACGCAACCCGAGTCATAGAAAAACTTAAAATAGTACTATATAATCAACTTGGGGTATTCAAACCAACTACCAAAGGTACAAGCCAAGACTACATGAATAAATATGTTGAATTCGAACATAGTAATACATCGTTTGATTATTGCTCATAGATTTATACCATTAAAAAACGTGATCCAGTTCACCAATAATGAAAATGAACTACAAGGTACCTATTACACTCTAATAAGTGTGAATAGATTAGTTGACATCGAACACTAATCTACTCTAATGATCAGGAGACATTAATGTATTCTCACTGTCAATAGAAAGGAAACCTGCCACTGATGACTACAAGTTACAAGGTACTAAAAGAACTCTAGATGACGATCCAAGAATAAAGTTCTTGGAGTGAATGGGATGTGACATTTCGGAAGGAAGGAATTAAGGAATATCTCATCATCGGACACGAGGATGTAGTAGAAGGCCAAATATTTGGTGAAATCACTGATGATCATGAGACATACTTGACATGGGAAGGATGATATACAAAGTCAAGAAAGTTCTGCAGAATGGATTACATAAGTGAAAGACTTCATCTAAACAACAACACGACACAAAAGTGACTGAGGAAACATAGACTTAGAAAGGAACATGACATAAGTCATCAATGTATGAGACATTGAAAACAATCTCCATAATGATTGGAAGATTAACCGATTGGGGGAGTAAATGCAGATACAAGTTCAACTTCCTAGGCCATACTAAAACCCAATTGTAGAGATAAGACTCGGAATAATGTGTTGTATTCGAAGGAGACATAACGTGCTGCCAAATAACAATAAAGACCATGACCCTTTCCCATCCCTCTTTTTGGAATATTTGATTTTTTGTCTTTTTCATATTATAAAAGTCTGAAAAAAGAATAAAAGAATGCTATAGTACATTAGATTAAACAAATACCAAGACAAGATAACTAGTTACATAAGGTATAGAACATGATCTAGATAATAAAAAAGCTTCGACTTATTATTTTCAATTTTTAAAGAGTTCGAAAATGTAAAAAAAGACTCTATAAACACTATCTCTTCGATTTTTCCTGAGCCCGTGTTAGTCAACTCAATAGTGTTTTCATATTTAAGGAGTCTGAAAACTTAAAGAAGAATCCACAATGTTTCTTTTTCATAAGGTTAGTATCCCTTTCCCAAAAAAGAATAAAATAATACAAGGAGAGAACTCTTCTGACCATATATACTAGAGTATTCCTTTTTTGTAAATAATCCAAACGGTTCAGAAAAGGGTTAAAATTATACCATTTGAATGAACTTTTCAACCCATTTAACGAGTGTGAAAAGGACAAGCATACTCAGCTATCTTTTCAATCTTAAAGAGTCTAAAAAGAGCTTAAAGATAACTCTATAATGAGAATTCGCTAAGGGTAATAGCCAACATAAAGATGAGATGGGTAGTATGAGGTTCCAACGCAAAGTCAAGCATTGTTAAAGCGAGATTCCCGGAAATTAATACATCATGAACACCAACGATAAATAGGATCTAAACTAGAATTCTCATGTAACAGGTAGGTTCTAAATACGACATTAAAAGTAGGGATAGAAAAGGTATCGTCATAATTTTAGAAAAGGACCTAGGGTGTTCTCTATCTAAAGGATAGGTGCAAAAAATACATAATAGGAAAGAAAATTACCCAATCTTCCGGTAAAAGAACATATACCTTCTATGAGAAAAAGTTCGTGACCGACAAAATTGCTTTTCCCTACAAGAATAAGTCAAAATATGTCAATAACCCTAGCAAAAAGCCACCATTAGTTCAACATTTTCCCAAAAAAACTAACTATAGTAAATTGGGTAAAAATTAAAAGTGATAAAAGTAGGTTAAACAACACAATTTATCACTTCATTTGGAAAAAAATGAGCTTTGGAGAGTTTTATAGTGCAAACTTGCCTCGATCTTCAGGAGCCAAATTTGGGAGCTACGAGCCATCATTTGCAGTTTCGTCAATGCCAGGTAAGAGGTCATAACCTACTCTTTCATTTAATATCATTTTTGTTTCATTATTTTTCAAGTTTTTGATGACTCTTGGGGAGGCCATAATTAATTGCGGCGAGGTACATGAGTTGTAATGGTGCAGGTTGCGTGGACGCGGATGTCCAGTGGCCAGCTTCCGCACCTATCCACAAAAAATGTTTTTTTAAGATGAAGGACTGAAAACTTCAAAAATTTTGTAGGATTCCTCTTGAATGGAGAGAGAGGGACCATTATGTAATAGAAAAAAAAGTTTTAGAGAGTGACGAGGCCCTTCGACAATGTGGATTGTAAAAATTCTTTGAGTGTCCCAGCATGCATGCTCAAAGAAGATTACTTGAAATGCTCATAGGCTACTCAAATGAGGATGTTGAGGCATTCATATTGGACGACCAACCATTGAAAATTGAAGTGGATGGAATTTAATTCCTCACTAGTTTATCCCGTAGGGGTGATATTCCAAGTTTCAATCCCTAGAGTGTTGGAGGGATTTCAACCGAAGAATACATAGATATATATTTTGTTCCAAATTCACAGAAGAGTGGCTATTACACCCTAATACGAGATATTAGCATCCTTAGTTTGAATATTATAGTTCTTACTATCGGGAGAATCCAAGGGGGAGCCTCACAACACCAAGCTTCTAAGGTGCAAATTTTTTATGGAGTGCGGTGTTTGGAACCAACAATCTATGATTGGTGTACATGTTTGTTGGGATGTATAAAATCCCAATTGATGGACATGAAACATTAAGGTAGAACCCAACACTTTGGATTTGAAAGTATACTTTACAACTTGTTCTTTGAGAGGGTTCCGGGACTTAGCCCTCAAGTCTCAATCGAACCCCACACTCGGTTAGACCTTGCCATGATTCAATGGACATGATTAATGGTTCGACTTGGAGGAGGGTGAGTAGCCAGTCCCTTTGATGATGACTACTTCTCATGGTGGTCATGACATATAATTTCCATTGATGAATATCCATATTTCAGGATAGATTTTAGTAGGGACCCATACATGGTAGTACCGCTAGGCAGCGCTCTTGGTGCCATTGGTAAGTTTTACTTGTTTAAATTAGAAAAAAATTTGATTTTTATGTTTTGTTATATGTGAAATTAAAAAAACATATTTTTTATAGATCCCAACACATGCATTGTGATCTTGTAGACATAGCTCCTACTCGACTTGTTGGAATTCCCCGCTACCGTAGGAGGTTACGGGAAGGGGAAGGTGCAGATGCACGGATTGTTCTGGAGAATGTTCTCTAGAACTTGGGTAGTTTGACCATTGGAGTACCCTTGACCAACATAGGGAACATGCCCGAAGCACTTCAGTGACAAGTGGTTGGGGTACCTGGAGAGTGGCTCCAGTATTTCTGGAGAGTGGCTACACTACTGATGTGCTTCCATAGGGGACAAGGCCTTGGTGACCCGTAGTCATAGGATAGTAGCATATTGCGAGTTTTATTGATGCCTTACTTGTTGGAAATATGTTGGATCTATTTTTTGATATGTATAAACTTTTTATATTTTGATACTTTATGACTTATTCATATACATGATGGATACTATTTTCGGCTTTATATTATTACATGTTGTTGTTGTTTATTAGTATTGTGTATGAAACAAATGTCAACCAAGAATATAATTAGCATAAACATCGGTAATCAAGTTTTGATTTCTTGAAACATGATTGTATGTGATAAAAAATGAAATATCGTTCAAGTAATCGAACTCTTAAGAACTGACATAGCAAAGTAGGATCACGAACTCTATACTTGCCATTTATATGGGATACAATTAGCTAAGAGTCAAGTCTTACTTCAAGATATAAAATACCATGGGATAAAGCATCTCAAAGTAATTTGATGATAACACTATACTTATACCTATTGTTAGTGACTAACCCAAGACAAATGCCTCCTAATGAGACTAGACCCTAGGGTGAGTAAATCACCCAAGAAGCTCAAGCAAGATGACAAGTATGGCGACTATTTCCATCGGTGAATCCTAGAAAAACGTGACTTGACATATGGAAACAAAAACATATCTATATGAGATTAACGTCAAAAGATAAGCTATACAAATGTACAATTATTTACAGGAAAAAGTACATGATCTGAGCATAATACTTCTTCAAAGAGATCCCATTTCTAGGATCTGACAGCTTATTCCCTCCATAGTCCATTAACTCATAGGATCCTTTTGTTAAGACACATATTACAACATAAGGACCAATCCACATGGGATTAAATTTGCATGCCCCTAAAGGTTCTTTATCCTAGTCATAAACTAAGAAAAGATCACCTTCAAAAAACACTCTAGGTCATATAGACTTGTCATATTGACACTTGAACCTCTTTTTATGTGCCTCATTAGCCATGGCTGCATCTCGACGCTACTCATAAATATGTTCCAAATTGATTAACCGTTCCTCCAAAACAAGAGTGTAGGGTAGGAGTTGTACAACTAAATTCAAGGAAGGGATTTCAAACTCAATTGGAATTACTGCTTCCAAATCATGTATGAGTTGGAAAGTTGAAAAACCTGTAGAAGTTCTGATCTTGGTTCGATAAGCCTAAAGAGCCAGATATAACATGGTATGCCAATTAGATTTTATAGAATTAATAGTACATTGAAGAATAATTTTAAGAGTTTTATTTATAGCTTCAACTTGACCATTAACTTGTGGGTAAAATGGAGATGAATGGTCTTGTTTAAAACCCAACATGGTGGTTAATTCTGACATCATGTAATTTTGAAAATAACTGCAATGATCAGTGGAAATATCTTTCGGGATACCAAACCATGATATAATTTGATTGAACGTGAAATATGTTGCAGTTTCCCCATCAACCATAAATGTAGGCAGAGCGTCTTCCCACTTAGTAAATTAGTCGATAGATACTATAATATATTTATTCCCCCCTATCGAAGCTGCGTTGCAAGTTATAAAATCAACCCCCCACTTGGTGAAGCGGCCTACGAAAATAATGGGAAAAAGAGGAGTTGGATGCACCCGCATATTCTTAGTGAATATTTGACATGGATGACATCGTTTAATTTCTTCCATACAATCTTTAAATATTGAAGTCCGAAAATAATCGGCACATAAAATATTCTAAGTTGTAGCTAACCCAGACAAATGACCCCCAGATGCCCACTAAGGGCATCATTCAAAACCGATTCTGCTTCTTCATGGTTTAAACATCGACGAAAAATGGAATCAACCCCTCTTCGGTACAAAGTGTCATCGATGATGAGGTAATTCTTTGCATTATGATGTAAGCATCTTCATCCATCCCTTGAAAAAGTATGACACTTCAAATTCTAAAGATAGATCAAAATATCTCCATACCAGGTTCTGATGAAGAAATAAAAAATATATGCTCATCAAGGAATGAGCATTCTTTAGTTTTATGATTTTCTTCACTTGGAAACTTTGAAATTAACTCTGCGAAGACCAATGATTTCTTTGACTTTGCAGATTGAAATTCAAGATCATACTTTTGTAATATAATAATCCATTTGTTATATTTCCCCCCGATTATTCATCAGGTTAAAACGAATTGAAATGCATTAACATCTGCAATCACTGTGGTTGTTCGCAATAGAATGTAATGACGAAGCCTTTGGACAACATAAAAAACTACCAAGGCCAACTTCTCAACATGAGAATAACCAAGTTCAGGACTTATCAATGAACAACTAAGGTAATAGATAACATGCTCTTGGAGCTGGTCATCTTCTTGAACTAAGGACTATACCTACCATTGAATTTGATGCAGCCAGGGATAGAAGGAAATCCCTCGTATAATATAGCACGCTAAGTAAGGGAGTTGTTAATAAATATTTCTTAAGAATTTTAAAAGAATTTTGAGCAGCTTCATCCCAAATGAATGGGACACCTTTCTTTAGCAGTTGCATGAATCGTTTGGTAATTTTAGCATAGTTTACTATAATTTGTCTAAGAAAATTAGCCTTCCCTTGGAGTCTCTAAAGCCGAGGAATAGTACGAGGAGGAGGCAAATTTACAATATCCTTGACTTTCAATGAATCAACCATCATCCCTTTGTTGGATACTATGAATTCCAACAAGCGTCCAGAATCAATGGAAAAAATACACTTTTTGGGATTCAAACGAATTTTGTAGTGTCTGCACTATTCAAACACAAGGAGAAAAATGATCAAGATGATCTCATCTCTTTCGAGATCGAGTAGGGAAATAATCCAAATAAGGATATACAATGTGCTTGATATCTATCGTGGAAGGAAAAACTCATAGCACGTTGGAAAGTGGCTCTGACATTTTTCAAATCGAAGAGCATCTTCCTATAAGCGAAGGTACCCCGAGGACAAATGAAAGTTATTTTATGTTGGTCCTTAGTTTTAATTTGGATATGATTATAAATTGAAAATCCATCCATAAAATAGAATATTTCACTAGCAGCAAATTTATCACTAATTTGATCGATAAATGGTGTGGGATAGTTGTCCTTGGGACATGCTTTGTTCAGATCACAAAAATCAATACAAACTCGGATTGTACCTTGATTTTTGTATACTGGAATAGGATTGGATACCCATTCCATCATAGCAATAGGATAGATGAAACAAAATTTTAAGAGTTTCTCAACTTCAGCTTTAACAACTGTTGCCTAGGGTTAATCAGATGAAGTTTTTGTTGAATAGTTTTAGCGTTGGGATATGTTTGAATTTCATGTTCCACAATAGATGGGTCGATTCCTCACATATCCTCATACGACCAGGAAAAAACGTCGTGGAATTCCTTAAATAGATTTGTATAAATGCATATCCCTTCCTCATAACAATTTGCACCAATAAAAATATTTTCCATAACATTAGGGTCTTTGGAAATATTGATAGGTATAGTTTCTGAAATATTTGACATATTTCCTTTAGCATAGATTACATGCTTACCTATAGGATTTATGAGCCTATCATCATTCCCAGGTAGTCTCAGATGGAACTCCTCGTTCTCAATTTTTTCTAAGGATAGAAGAAAGTAAGATCTATGACGCATATCCTCCCAAGGTTTCCCAGGCCCTACCATATCTTCTAAAATAGCCTCATCTGTAGGTAATACTATGCCTAAACAATCTAAGGAATGAGAAGAATCGGTAGCCCATGCAGGCTCATAACCAAGGTCCAACTCTTCTGAGACTAGAAAATTTGGAGTGGAATCTATAGCAGTATTAAGGGTAGCTTGATAAGCAATTTCTGCCATGGATAAGGGTACAATGAGCTGACTGTGTTGAGAATATTATGCTAACTTAGATAAAGTCGACAGGATCCAAGGATCACTTCTATCAGAATTTAGATGTGAGGGATCTTTGGACATAGGGTCAATATTCTGAACACTAGTCGAACTAATAAAATTAACAGGAGCAGGAGGTTGCATGTGCCCATAAGCTATGGATACATTCCTGCACCTAAAATTTCTGTAGACAGATGAGTCCGATCAATCCAAGGAATGTTCAAATCTGACAGAGTTGAAGTAGTACTTCAAGTAAATTTCAATTGATCGAGTGTAACAATCCTTCCTTCACGAGGAAATAATAAAACTTGAAACACAAAATATGGGATATCTTGCATAGCGTATGTCCAAATTCTCCCTAACAACAAATTGTAGTCAAGGGGAGCATCTACGACTTCAACTTCTACTAAAACTCTTTTCCATCCTAACTCAATGTTAAAAGATAGGAGGATTCCATGAGGTCTAAAAGACCTTCCGTCAAATGCAGTGAGTAAAGTCTTGGAGGGGGGAAACTCTAGGGATCCCAAAGCTTTCCAACACGAGATAGCCATGACACATGTCTATGCACGTTCATCGATAATAGTTCGTCCAATAGTTTTGGAACCATGGACTATGTCAATATGAACGGAAACATGGTAAGGTAATCAGGGTTTAATTTCTGCCATATCAAACTTTGCCACTAAATTATTTGTGGAGTCAGTGTTTCCTATAGTATCCAAAAGTGTGTTATGTTGTAATGGGAAAATATGTAGCACTTCTAGAGCAAACACCACACAAAGTGTTTGAGCCAAATCTTCAACAATGGAATAATTGGTAGCTACCTTATCATTAGGGTTATGTGCAACTCTTTTGTAGACACCTTTTGGTATCTTTGGCATGGGATCCACATGTTTCTCTATGGGAAGAGGAGTTTGCAATTTATGATTCTCTTTCTCCTTAAGTGGTGGTTAATGACTATAGTTTTTTGCTCTTGTTTGCAATAAAGTGCTTGAATTCACCATGTGAATGTATGATTGATCAGATGACGAGGCATTTTGTGTACCTCCATCCGAACTAGAGTTACCAGAAACCATATGTTGTCCTTTAGGAAAATTATCCTTTAATACATTAGGTTGTTGTTTCTGCAAGAGCTTTCGAGCTTGATCAATCAAGGGGCATTGGTGTGTGAATTGATCTCCTTTGCAAAGTTTACAAGAGAACTTAACCTTTCTTCATTCTTTCTTACCCCTTAAGCATTATTAATGGTTTGGGGCTTGTTTTGATTTCCCTCCCCTTTCTTGTCATTGTTGTTGTTTTTCTTTCCTCCAGGTTGCTGAGGACCTTTTGGATTGGACTGTACATTGTGTACAGTAGCAGTATGAGAAGGGGAGGTAGTAGTTTTAGTTGCGCTCGCTGTAAAGCTTTTAACAAAGAAATATTTTATTTCCTTTGCAAGTGCTGCTACAGTAGGATTATCAATGGAACCAACAATACCATCAACATGTGGTCCATGTTTTAGTTTCGCAGGATCAATGTTTAGCCTAGGTGCATCAGGAATAATGTCATACAAAATTCCAGATTGTGAATATATTAGATCTAATTGTTGGGATTTAAAAATGGCCTCCTCTTCATTAGTAACTCCTGAAGTAGATACATCTTTCGAAATATAAGCTAAAAGAGATTTTAGAAACCATTCCAGTAAAAATTCAGGAGCTATATTAGCTTTTATCATTGTCTTCCTTCTTTCCCACTCTTGGATATGATCTGAAATATGAGTGGCTTTTTGTTTTCCCTAAAAGTAGACAATAGATCTGTACTAACATCATACCGAACAAGAAGTTGGAAGTGATTGAGAAAAACCATAGCCAAATAATGGAAACGATGATAAGCAGATGATGGCAGTTCAATGTACCATTTAGCTACCACCCCTATAAGGGTTTGTTGAAATAAACCTAATCTTATCAAAACATCATTTAGCGAGTTTGAAGAGCACCACAAATGGAAATTTGTGACATGGTCCCCTAGATCCTCTTCGATTTTTCCTTTGAATTTTGGGATATCCGAAGGAAACTTGGTAGGAACAGGAGGCCAAACTAGATTGTGACACACTAGCTCATTCATAAGTTTTGACAAATTTGAAAGGTTCAAAGATTCCAAAAAATACAGTTTAGGATGGGTTGCAGATTATATGGCAGGTGGTCCTATATAGGGAAAATTTCCAGTTCCTGTATTTCCAAAAAATTGTGAAGGTATGCCCCCATACATTTCTTGTGAAGGGTGTACCCCTTGCAAATGATTTGATTGATTATGGAAAGGGTTTCCCCCATACATTCCTTATGAAGGGTGTAGCCCTTGAAAAGGATTTGGTTGATTTTGGAAGGGGTTTCCCCTTGTAATGTCCCCATTTTGACCCCATTACATTCAAATATAAATGATGTAATATTGTTATAAAATCATGGTGAGGAGCTCAAGGCTAAGGCCCCGCCATCGATTTAGTGATGCATATGGTTTACATGCTAGCCAGGCACATTGGAATTTCAAACATCATGTAAATATGCATTTTAATAAAATACCCACAACTAGCTATACAATGCAACAAAGAGATGGGGGCATGATTTTATAAGGAATTGGGAGGGAAAATATTCAAACCCTTGATCCAACCAAGTCAAGCCAAGTTTCAATGAGAGAACCCATCAAACCCTCAACTACCCATGTTGACTTTTGTACCCAATCATTGATTTCTCCCAAGAGTTGGTTGAGGTAGTTAATGCCTTGGGGAATGAGAGGTATGGTTGTCCAACTTCGGGTATGGGCAAGCCACCCTGCATGGAAAATCATGTTTTTCTTCTTGGGCAAGAAAAGAGCGATGAATTGATCCCCAAGCCATTATCCATCAACCAGTTTTGCTCTCTCACGAGTTGGGAGCCTGTTGGGCATTTTTCCCATCAAAAGCTGTGTGTTTTCCTTCATTCTCGGCTGGGAGAAGGGAATTTTTGTGTTATATACTAGTGGGGAAGAAGGGGAATCGAATTGGGGTTCCATAGAGACTGTTTGGGTTGCTAAATGCTTAGATAGTTGGGGAAGAAATTTTTTTTCCTCCCTGTGATTTTTTTTCCCCATCCCACAATCCGTTTTTGGATGGAAACATTTTGGGGAAAACCCATGGCCATCTTGTTTGTAAATCCCATTGTTAAACAAGTGTATCCATTGCTTTGGCTTGAGCTGGAGTGTAAGCATCCATAAATGAAGAGGGTGCAGTCTTAGCCTGATAAACCCAGCTGTAAACTGGCTTGGCTTAGATGCAGTGATTATTTGGCTGTGTAGGAGGGTGAATGTCCTCTTTTCCTTGTAAGAATCATGCCTAGCTCGCGGGTGGCAGTTGTGTTGAGAGAATTGATGAACACAAATAGCCTATGGTTGGGTGGAACGTTGCAGCGACATAGCTATTTTTCTGGGACAATTGCACAATGAAGATAAGTTTTTTCTATCTATATATTTACTTCTGCAATGTTTAAATTGATGACTGTTTTGATATGCTGTATGCATATGATATGTGTGTGTATGAGTTTCAATTCCGCTGTGCATATTGCTTAATTTGAATCTGCACACTTTTGAATTTATGTGTATGAATCTAATGAATGGGATGAGTTTTATGTAAAGCCCCATAGATTGTTAGCATGTTCCCTTTGTCGAATTGGGTCTTCGGGAGGGTACATTACACCCCCAGTCAGCATAAGTTGGGAGAAATTAAAATTTTGTCCCTGACCACCAAAAGGTTGGGCAGAGCTAGTCCTTGCCGACGTACTAGAAAATGGAAAAGAATTACTTTCCATACCAGTATTAAAAGAGAAAGGATTCACACTAAAAGGTTGAAAAAAATTATTGGTTTGAGGATTCCATCCCCCAAAAGGATTGGTTCCAGTTGTGAATCCAAAAGGAGGTCCACTTCCTAAAGAAGGAACTGAGAAAGGAATATGAGCACCTCCCCAACAATAAGTTTGGAAGGGTGTAGATGACATTCTTATTCCCATACTAGACGTAGAAAACATGGGGAAAGAGGTAGGTTGAGTTTGGGGAAGACTAACAATTGTCATCCCAGATGAAAAACTAGCTAAAGGAGTAGTTGTTGAATTAAGAGTTGATTGGTCAACAACAAACAATGGTGTTGCTGAAGTATTTATAATTGTATTAACAATTGAACTCATATTAATAAAATTAATATGATTCAAACTAGGGTTCTGGGTAGACACAATAAGAGGAGAAAATACCCCTAACACAATAGCCGAAGTGGGAGTATGAGGTTCAACACTTCCTGAAACTTCTCCAGTGTTGTCCATTAGAAATCCTCCTAAGTGATTAAAAACAGTTGAATCAAAATCCAGTGTAACTGAAACATCTACAAGGAGAGTATGGTTAATATACACTAAGGGTGAATTATAAGGTCTAAGGAAACCTTCAGTTTCAAGATATTCAACCCGAACTTATTCTTGTGATGAAGTGTTTCTTTCCAAAGGTAAAATTATTTCAGAAGAACCCACTGGTTCAAATTAACGAGATGTATTCAACTGGCACCTCCGGTTGGGAGGTGGGGGCTCCACTCTGAAAAGTGATAGATTCTGTAATCATCTAGAACAACAAATTAGAGGATCTTCCACACTAAAAGAGACAACAATCCTAAGGTCCAACTACAATACAAAGAGCAAACAACAAACCTATAGAATATGTCCTAAGGATATCAAACAAGCACACAAATAATGCTCTCGAATTTTTAGTGTGGGTTGATTAAGTTCCACAACAAAAACAATGAAGGCTAAGAGCAATTACCAAGGCCAAGCGTGTTTCCCTTCTTGGTGCAAGTGTCTTTACAGATAGTATACACCTTCTGTAAAAATCACCCTCCAAGGGTACTAATGCTTCGTACTCAAGGTACACTCAAGGTGTTCGCAAAAAATACTTTGCTAGCACATGTGTATGAATCCTAGGACAAGATAATAAGGCTAACGATATGTAATCTACGCCCGAGGGAACGGTTGTAGGTCGGAGTTGTATGTATGGGGAAGGTAACTAAGCCCGAAACTCTACAACGACACTCCGTGTTGATGAAAGCCCCTGTACATGTAAAAAACCTAGTAGATTTTTTATTAGGAATTGGAGGGATCTCTCCACAACCTAATGTCACACTACCTCGTGCTTAAATCCTATTTGAGAGCAGATTCCCAACCACACTTCTTACAAGACTGGATTTCACCTAATGAAAGGCCACTATCTTTAAAAGTTTAATCTGCTTTGGGCAGTTTATGGCAGTCTTATCCCAAAGCACTAGCCTAAGCTATTTGGTGAATGCCCCTAGAATTTTTTTTTTTAATAAATTTTAATTTAAGTGTTCTTCTTAAGTGACTGTGATTACTCAACGGTGATGGAAGGTGAAACTTGTGATGTTTAATGACTCAACATTGAAAGAAAATGCATTTAAGATTAAAAAAAAAAAATTAACACTTGCAAAAGAAAAAATGATCTTCTATGAATGTAATGCAAATCACTTCTTTTTCAAATAAGCAAATTCAAGATGCAACTTTTTCATTTTCTTTTGAAACGAATACTGAAAAACTACTACAAAAGAAAATCTTTTTCTTTTTTTCTTTTCTTCAAATGAGAAAGAAATCAAAACAAATCAAAGATGCAACCTAACTTTTCTTTTTTATGTTACTTTTCGCAAAAAGATAAAGAATCTAAAACAAGAAATGCAAATTTTTTACTTTTCTTTTCTTTGAATGAAACTGAAAACAACCCCTAAAATTCCTTCCTAATGCAAAATGAAAGCCAAGTAAAAGTAAAACATATAAACAGAGATTTTAAGTTTTATTTTAATGATAAAAGCATAAAAATGAAAACAAATAGAAACCCTTTATGCAATGAGATTGCTTAATTTTTTTTCGAAAGCAATAACCAAAACCACAAACTTGGGATCAAACCGAAGTTCAAAATATTTCTGAAAGGAATATTACTTTCTAAAACCAGACAACCAACTTGACCTACAGTAGAACCCACAACCCCAATTTTTCAAAAAGAAATTGAAAAAAAGAAGAAAAACTGATGTACGCGACCCTGAAACAGGTAGCTCACGTGCATGCGACTGTCTAGTGGGCATCTCGTGTACCTAGGAAAAACAATATTTTCCAAAAAAAAACAACCAGTAACAACCTTGATACGCGAATGTGTGTACAGTAGGTCACGTACCTTCATGGGAAACCAGAAAGATACTGAAAATAACGCCCAAACACCAAAATATTTACTTATAAAGGTTCTAACAGGATCATCTAATAGGATGAAATTGAACAAATTAAAGAGATCAATAGTAATAAAAAAACAAACAGAATTCAAAGAGAAAAACTAGAAATCCTGACAGCTTTAGTCTTCCTTGCTATTTTCAAAATTCAACCTGAAATACAACAAGATCAATAATAAAATGTAGTTACTGTTGCATCATAACTTACTATAAATTGTAAATAATCAAATTACAAGAAAACACAACTTGCATATAAAATCTTGAAATTGGACAGGAAATAATGTTCTTTTATATTAATAAACGACATAAATACAAATTGGAATATTTCACTTGATTTTTGAAGCAAGCACCATTCTGAAACTAGCTTTCTGGGGTCCTCTAGCCAAGGTCCTTCATTCATCCACTCCAAACTCACTTGTGAAAGCTATTCCTAAATAATATTTGCAATTCTTGGCATAATAAGGAATTCCAATAAAGGTTGAGAAATAATGTCTCAGATAAGGGAATGAAATTTACAAACAAAGGAACAAGGGTTTCAATCTTGGCTTGATTTCAGCAGCATAATGGTATTCTATTTGATCTTTCCATATGATCTTTTTTATTCCTCCTATGCTTCCTTTATATGATAAGGGACCAGTTAGGGAAGTTATTATGATGTTATTTTATGGGAATATAAGTTAAGAAAAGGAAAAAACCGTAAGTTTCCCGACATATCACTTAATTTTCACTTTTTATAGTTTTTACCCTTAAACAAGTAGGTACGTGAGCTGGAAACTGCTAGGTCGCGTGGACGCGGGGGATGTCCATGAATAGGTCGCACACTTCTTACAAAACTTGGTTTTTAAAGATTTTTTCCTAGATAAGTTGCTATATAAGGGACTGAGGATGTCTGTAAAGAGGGAAATGGATGAGATCAATCATCTTAGTGCCTATGGGAATAGTGTGACAAAAGACAATATAACATTCCTCTCTATGACACCATTATACTGAGGTGTATAGCGTCTAGTAAATTTCTTGCGTATGCCATGATATTTACAAAAACTTGGAAAATCATTTGATACATATTCACCACCTTTGTTTGTCCTAAAAAAATTGATGTAGTAGCCACTTTGCTTCTCCACAAGTGCCTTGACTGTTTAAAACATCCAAATGCATAAGATTTTTGTTTCAGAAAATAAACTTATGTTTTTCTTGTGAAATCATCAATGAATGTGAGAAAATAATTGCAACCACCTATGGATGGTATTTGCATTGGCCCACAGATATTTGAGTGTACAATTTCAAGTGGTGCATGTGTAATATGACTTGCCAACTGAAAATGACTCCCTATGATGCTTGCCAAAAATGCATCCTTCACAAATTCTTTCCAGTTTTTCAATCCGATGGAAAACCTTTCATCATATTCTTTATGTGAAGTAGCTTTAGTCGACACCAAAATTCAAATGTCCAAATATGAAATGCCACATCCAGGTTTCATCCTGTACCTCTAATTGAAATGTTGCTTGTATTTATTTCCCACTGTCTTTTTCTTCCTTGGAGCATGGCTTTTCTGTTTCTTTACTTTTTGTTTTAAATGCAGCCCCAAAGTGTGCATTGTTTGTGCTTTGTGGAATCTTTCCTTCATATCAGGCCTCATTCTTAAAGGAAACAAGCAATTGCTTGTCATTTGCACTTTAGCTATCAGTTGTGTACTTGGAAACTTCTCCATGATCACACAATGGTTGTCCTCCATATATTCTTTGTAGCCTTTTTTCAACAACTTCCCAATACTTAATAAATTATGCTTTAGGCCTTCGATATAATATACATCATGCATAATTTTTTGCTCTGCCTTTTTGGTTAGAATACCAACAATACCTTTGCCTAAAATAGTGACTTGGATATTGTTTCCAAGTGTAACATCAGTTTGAACTTATTTATCCAGACTGAAAAACAAATCTAAATTTCTAGTCATATGATTACTACAACCTGAATCTAAATACCATATATCACATGGAATTTCATGGGAAACATTAGATTCAATTAGGGATGCACATGCCATGAACATTGTGTTGGTGGAAGTGCTAATGTTGCTTGACTAGTTTTGACCTTGCTTACTCTGGTCATGTTGTTTCTTCTTTCATTCATATATACGCATAATGCCCAAATATCTTACAATAATGACATTGTATTTGGTATTTATCAAATCTTTGGCCATTTGACTAACCGGAATTCTGCTTTTGACCTCTGCAAGCAACATTTGCAGGACTACTGTTGCGTCCTCCTCTAGAAAAACTTCTTCCTGTGCCTCTAAAGTTAGATCTCCCCCTTCCTCTTCCATGGCTTATAGGTGTTTGTGTAGCAAATGCATTTTTTAATGATGCATTTGATCTATTTAATCTATGTTCATGGTTGATGAGAGAATCTTGCAGCTCATCAATAGGAAATTGACTCAGATATTTGTTTTCCTCCAAATTCAGAACTAAAGATTCAAATCTTGGGGGAAGATCCTAAGCACCTTCTCAACATCCTTCCTGTCATCTATGGCTTCTCCATGGGACTTAATTTGATTGATTAGGCCAATAACTTGAGTATAAAAGGATTCTATTGAATATGTATCTTTTATTGATAGAGTTTCAAGCTACAAATACATTTTTTAATGATGCATTTGATCTATTTAATCTATGTTCATGGTTGATGAGAGAAGCTTGCATCCCATCAATAGTAAATTGACTCAGATATTTGTTTTCCTCCAAAGTCACAACTAAAGATTCAAATTTTGGGGGAATATCCTAAGCACCTTCTCAACAACCTTCCTATCATCTATGGATTCTTCATGGGGATTAATTTGATTGATCAGACCAATAACTCGAGTATAAAAGGATTCGACTGAATTTGCATATTTTATTGATAGAGTTTCAAAATCTCTTCTAAGAATTTGTAATTTTGCAGTCTTTACTTGGTCCATACCTTGGTAGACATTTTGCAAAGTATCCTATAAATCCTTGGTGGTCTTTGCTACTGCTACTCTTAGGAGTATGCTTTCATGCATTGCTTGATGTATGTAAAACATGGTTTTCCATCTTTTTTCCTTTGTTTTTTCAAAATATCATTCTCAGCTTTTGTGAGAGCATTATATGCTTCCTGATTTGATTGTTCTACATATCCATTTTCAACTATGTCACATACATCTTGACCTATGAATAGAGCCTTCATAGTTAATGATCAATATTCATAATTTTTTCTTGTAAAAATTGGAGTTTGCAGACTTGACATTTGTGCACCAAAAGTGGAAGCCATTTTTTAAAATTTTCTTGATCACCTTCTTTTTTCAAAACAGAGTTTCTGCTCTTCCTGAACCTGTTCTGATAACATTGCTCTGATACCAAATCAAGGGAGTTGCACAGTAAACATACTCTTACCTAAGACCTTCGCAGTAAACTTATTTGACTTTGAACTACGTCGCAAAGCTTTCGACACATCCACAATATTAAAGGTTATGTATTTATTGCGACGTAAAAGCTGTTATTCACTGCCTGGTAAGATAGAAAAGAAAAAAAAACTTCAACACAATATAAAACAAGGTCTTAGATTTTCGCGTAATGACTATGGAACCTTTCACCCTTTAGAGAAAACTTAATGATTAGAAATGCTTGCAGTAATAGGGCTTTTACAAAGTGAAATGTTAAAAGTTCTCTATTTTTTATAAAAGGTAAATGTGAATATCCTTCTCATGGATGAATATGAGGAAAGTGTGCAACATGAGTCACCTTATTAAATAATACTTGGGAAAAACAATTACATGTGCATAGCGTGAATTCTACACAAACATAGAGTTTGGGCTCTCAACTATTTCTCCACTCAACACACTTTCTCAAGTCTTTCTCTTTAACTACTGAGCTTGTGCTCTTGGACTTATTCTACAAATCTCTTCTTCTCTTCCCAGCTCTGTCTCTCTCCCTTTTTATATACAAAAACTTGATATTGGCTTCTCTTGAGTAACATTAAAGATTGTAATAATTCCTAAGTAAAATCTATCTATGAACTTGACTTCTAAACTATTATGCAGTTGCTTACTTAAATATGGTGAGACCTGAGCACCATATCATGAGAGACTCACTGACATTGCAGATGATTGACTAAGGTGGCACAAGCTAGATACACAACAACTCTTAGTTAATATTTCCAACGTGAAGTTGGTTTTCACCTATGGGTTCGAAGGTAAAAGTTGTGTTGTCCATTGTGCTTAAATTGTTTTCTATTGTTGTGAATTTAATCTGGTTTGATTGCATGGTTGAGAGCCACACTCCATTGAAATGTGATAAATTATACACAATAAAGTACATTCACTGCTTTCTAAGGTGGTTAATGTGGCTAAAGTGCCAAGGGACAAGCACTGTACACGGCTGCAAGTTGCAAGCTGCAAGGTCACATGTCATTTCAGTTTGGGTGTGTGAAAAAAGTCTAGAGTGAAAATAATATAAAAAGATGAGATAGAAGAGGAAATTGATTGTGGATAGTATTGAACAAAATGGAATAGTAAAAAAGTGTGAGTATGAAGAAGTGAGCAAGTCTTAAAGGAACACACACAAGGAGAAACACAAAGAAAGGTACGCAAGAGTGTGGTATAAATGAATTAGGGTTTCTCTCAAGCAAGAGATGAAGTTTGTGGATGACTCCTTTAACAAGTAATTTGAGAAAAGTCTTATAGAAGATTTGAAGACAACTTGTGGAATGTTAGATCATATCTCTTTTGTGATGAAATAGAGAATTATTTGAGGACACAACTATATCATCTTTTGTGAGCTGCATAGCAACAATAATCAAGAAAGAAATCAAGTAATCTTCGATCCAAAAGCAAAAGTAGATAAACTGTGGGAAGAAGAATTAACAATAAGCAACTATTGTTTGTGGGCAGAGAAATAACATTAGGACAACCATTGCTTGTCAGTGTAGAAAATAAGCTTTGAGAAATCATTGCTTGCGGAATAAGAAGTTTAAGTAGTGAGAAATCATTGCTTGTGGGATAAGAAGAATAAGCAGTAGGGAACTACTCTTAGTAGTAGAAGATAAATGGTGGTTTACCATCATCAGTGGCTAAGAAGAGGGATGAAGAAAATCAGAGATTACCATTGATCGTGGTTGACCAGAAGACTAAGATGTTCACAACCCAGATGTAATCTATTGAGTTTACCGATATATATATAATTACTGAATTTCAAATCTATCTTATGTCCACATTTGTACTATTTTTTGATGTGGTGGTTACTTTCATTGATTAAGGAATGATCATAATTGTTAATGAAGGCATAAATTTGTTTGGTGAAGTTCTAGACTGAACAAAAAAAAAGGTAAAGCGTAGGACACTGATTACCTTCCCCCCTCAGTGTCTCTAGTATGTTCATCAATTGGTATTAGAGAAGGCCTTCATACAAGTCTAACCAACTTGAAGGATATCATAAAAACACACATGGCTAAGTGTGAAGAATCTGAAGAAATGGAACAACTCACAAAGAAGCCAAAATAAGGTGCAGGTAAGTATAATGACAAATTACCTTTGAAATGCCTTAAATGTAGAAATATTGGTGATTTTGCAGTTAAGTGTTCTCTCTATGAAAACAATATGTTTGAACATTACAAGACAATAGAAGAAAGTGACATGAAGAAGAAGAATAAGTGCCTAACTTGAGAGCTGAGTTAGAGGCTGCTCTTGAATAAGTCAAAAATTTGACAAAGATTGTCAAGAAGCAAGACAAGAAGATTGAACACCTGAAAAAAGAACAAAAGGAAACAAAAATAAGAGAATAATTTTTGACAAGACAATTGAAAGAAAAGGATGAGGAGTACAACAAGTTTGAAATAGAAATTGATCAAAAGCTAAGAGACCAAGAAAGAAGATTTGAATAAGAAATTATCTCCTTGAAAACCCAACTTGAAGAAGCAAAAGGAACTGAAGAAGTAATGAGGTACCACCTAATGATTAAGGATGAAAATTGTAAGATCCTTAGGAGAGAATTTTCTCATTAAATATTGAAGTTGACAAGCTTAGTAAGAATTTGAAGAGTTCTCATCAAGTGTTGGATGACATTCTCAATTATCAAAAATCACCACGGGACAAATTAGGTCGTGGTTATACATGTATGTTTCCATGCATAGAGGATATAAGATCCAAGTATCCAAAGGTTAAAGTTGAATAAAAGCTTGAAAGCAAAGTTAGTATTATTCAAATACCAAATCACAATGAAAGCAAGAAGGTTGAAAGTGTTGCAACTGCAAGAAGCCCAATCACGAAGATAATAGCAATGTAATCAAGAATAAAGAGAAGAAAAGGACTGATCCTGCTCTAAGGAAAAATATCTTCATAAGATCAACTTCAATAAAGAAACCCTACTCATATTCTATGGCTATTGTTTTTTATGTACTAATTTTGGGCATAAAGCAAGAAATTGCAAAAGTAGCATGAAGTGGGTTCCTAAGCAAATCAAGGAAGAAAAGGTATCTATCAGGAATAAAGTAAAGCACATGAAGGTATGAAGAAGAAAAGAATGCAATGATTCTCATAAAGATAAATGACTAAACAAGAAAATGAACGAGCTGCCATTTGAATACCAGAGAAGGGTAGTAGAAGACAACGAACTAGTCACGTGGGCTGCTGGAAGACAAAGTACTGAAGCTGAGCATTTTGGTATTAACAACATGGCTACTAATTTGGAAGATGAAGTTGTGGAAATTTAATCATTTCATAGATGTTTGTATGCAAACAAAATACCGTGGTAGCTGAAGAGCAAGAAGCGTTACATGTTATGGAGATGTGGAACTTGAAGCTGAAATATTTTGAAATTCTTGATTGTCCATCTTCAAGAACTTCAGGAGGTGAAAGAAATCTCTCAAGCGACTAAAGAATAAGTTATCGAAGTGAAAAAGAATTGGAAAATAGAAATTGAAACCTTGGAGAACCAACTCACGGGATTAGCAATTTCTACATCTAATTATCACAATGTTCTTGCAGAGAATCAACAATTATACAATGAAGTTCAAGAATTGAAAGGAAATATTCGGGTGTACTGTAGAGTGAGGCATTTTTTTCTTTCTGTTCAGTATCGAAAACAAACTAAGATATATTACATTGGTAAAAATGAAGAGTTATTAATTATTAATCCCAAAAAACAAGGGAAAGAAGCCCAAAGAATGTTTAACTTCAACAAATTCTTTGGTCCTTCTTCATCTCAAGAGCAAGTGTTTCTAGACACACATCTACTGATAAGGTTTATTCTAGATGGATACAATGTATGTATTTTTGCATATGGTCAAATTGGTTCCGGAAATATTTTTACAATGATGGGTTTAAATTCATCATCGGAGGAGGGTTGGGGAGTTAATTACCGAGCATTGAAATATCACAATAGGAAGAGACTTATTTAAATATGATGGTTTTCAAAAGATAGAATTATATAACAAGCAAGTATGCGATATATTTATAAGTGATTGTAATATCTTTCTTACTCCCCTAGGGTTTCTGTAACAGAAAGTGCATTTGTCTACATGCTGATGTCAAGGAGATCAAGGCAGAAGCTTTGCAGGTAAAACTTTGTAAGTATGATTATGTTTTCCTAAGTTGTAAAGTGAATTTGTAGACTTAGGAGACTCAAAAGATTGACACAATGAAATGAAAGGGGCATGGAATCCACTAGGGGGAGAGGGTGAATGGCTTGGTAGCCATGAGTTTTTTATGACAGTGGTCAACCTAGTGCCGTGTGAACTTGAAGGGAACTATGATGTTCACTGAGCAAATACTTAAGTTTATAAGTGTTATTAACTATTAGTCCTAGATAAGGGTGCCGAAGAAACTACTAGTCGCTGCAAGGTAGTAACAAGTTCCTATGACCTAACTATTAACATGAGGCTAACCAATATTGAGTGCCATTAAGTAAAAGTAAGGAGTTAACCTAAATAACATTGATATACTGGCCTCGACAAGGGTTTTTGTTAAGATCCTAACTAGAAAATGGTTAATATTTTTCCTAATTATAAATTAGGAATAAAGATAAAATGATTTATTATACCAAGAAAACATATTGGCAGAGTGAGCCTTTATGAATAACTATTTATTGCAAATAAGTTAAATGAAGTAAGTTAGATTATTATTGTAAAAGAATGACTAATTTTCTTTTATTAAAAATAAATGCTTTAAAATATTAAAAGGCTATAAAAGCTTATCTGCCAAAGTAGAAAAGATATAACTAATAGCTAATGCGTGGGTATGCATGAAAAACTAGTAGCTAATGCATGGATATGCATGGAAAACCGACATCTAGTACATGGATAACTCTTAGCTATTAATGGATAACTATGTGAGATGGAAGTTAATGGTAAGTTAAGATAATCAGTTATGTTAAAGATAAGTTAATTATTTTAAATTTAATTAATTAAAAATGAGCTAAGTTAAGCTAATTAGTTAAAGATTGGCTAAGTTAAGTCAATCAGTTAAAATTTAACTAAAATTAATAAGTTAAGTTAAAGATAAGATCAAGCAAGAACTTATCTTGGAAGTCAAAGAACACAAATTAATTTTGGCTATAAAGAAGACAGTGGATGTGTTCGTAAGGGGGATTCTTGGAGGCGGAGAATCCAAGGAATGAGGAATAAGATAGATTAGAGAAATGTTATGGAAAAGGGAGTAATACTCTTGCGCCCTAGTGGATTCGTGCCTAGCTCGGGGGTGGTCTCTCGACGGGAAAACCTACGTTGGACATAGATCAGTTGGATGGGTGGAACATTTCAGTCAAGTTTTTTAGTCACTCCATTCTAGCTGATAAGATAAGTGTCTTATCATTTTATCTTTTTCAAGTAAGTAATTTCAATTCGTATATGCTTAAATTTCTTATCAATGGCAGAAAGTATTTTTGAATAGATTGTTATTCTGGATTATTCAGTATTGGAAAGCTTTCATGGATTTAGATATGATAAATATAAGTAATGCGCGTTTAGTCAGAATTGTCGTACTAAATTATAGTACCAGGGATTTCATAACTATAAGCCATAATTGTTAGGGACAACCCTAGTTTACGTGTCAAATAAGTAGACTGTGCATTATATATTACTATTCCTTTCAAAATGAATTGGATCGAAGATCCATTATTCTTTGAAATAAACGTTGTAAACTGTATTATATAGTAGCATACCCCAAAGGGGGGAAATGAAACGCCAAGAAAAACTTCAATATTTTGTAAACTGAGAGAAAGTTGTGTGTACATGGACAATATAATTTTATATAAATACAACAATGTAAAATGATATAATATTGAATTTGAATATATAAAGCATCTAAAGTAAAACCATTTTAATTATATATGATAAAACAATTTATATAAATAAAATTATATATAATTGATAGAATGAGTTGAGGTTCATATTATATCACTTTAAATAAACTCCAACATGATATGATATCATATAGAACAATTAGAAAATCCAACCAACCAAAACGTTATGACATTTGTATCATCAACAATGCCAACAATGTCTTACATATCCTTTGTATTGTACCTTCAACCTATTATCTATTTAATTCTTTGTATATCCTCCACTCTCTTTCCCTTTATTTGTTCTTCTTCATTTGCTACTTTTCATGCTTACATTCTTCCATTTGTTGAGAATCTTCAAAATGTGTTGTTTGAGCCATTTGTTCAATGTGCAACTTGACGAGTGTCTTCATAACGCAAATAAAACCAATAGACTTCAAAGGGCACAATTGATGCATTGAATAAGTTTTCATCTCAACCATAGTTCCCCAACTCCTTGACCCCTCTTTCTGGTCCTAATTTGAGCCATTTATTCAATGTGCAACTTAACGAGTGCCTTCATAACGCAAAGAAAACCAATAGACTTCAAAGGGCACAATTGATATATTGAATAAGTTTTCATCTCAACCATAGTTTCCCAACTCCTTGACCCCTCTTTTTGGTCCTAATCCTAATCCCGATCGGTTAGTTGATTCTTTCATCCATGAGTAATTTAATTTCCCCAATAAAGCTCATCAAAATGGGATGAATTGAGGAGATGAGATCTTTTAGTCCATATACCAAGAAATGCACCTCTTCAATGAATTGAGTACATTGGCATAGGATATTGTAGAGAGTTTGAAAGTCAATTAATCGCACAAAAGAAGAATTCCGAAGCGATCTCGATGACTTGAAAAAATGGCAATTTTGAATTGGTTTTCTTGAATAATATGATGGGTGACTTTTTTAATTAGTAAAAACACCTTAAGCCGTAATTATTAAACTTAACCAAATTCAATGCCTTAACCCAAAACCATATACTTTATCAAATTCAATATCTGACACGTCATGCAAATGAGCAATGCGTTTAGACACAACAATGTGGGCTCTTTTCCATATTTTAACAGGTGTTAGATGAATTTAGAAGCTATGCTCATACCAATCCAGCTGGTAGCTAGTTTTAGCTTGTTCTCAACATTTGTTCCCAGCCGAGCCATTTTCGTGCACGTTAAGGAACACGGGCATAGTAAATATGGAGCTCCAAAGAAAGTACTGTGCATACCGCTTAATTTCTTTGTTTCTGCCTCATTCTCTCATGCATGAATTCTGACATATTAAGATTGCTTTAAAATGTTCTGACTCATATTTTACCTGATCAATTGTCTCTATAAAACATCTTGTTCCTGTAAGGTCGGGGTCATACCACACTGCAACCTTATCTCCATTTTTGTTTATTTCCATTGAATTTTCCCCAGGTAATGCTTGTAAAGAAAGCTCAACGGTCTTCATTGCTTCACTAGAATGGACCTCCTGAAGGTTTAAGCTCAAATTTTCCTTGTCCTCCCCTGTATTTATCGATTGAGCTATGAAACCCATCTCTTCAAATGCATCTTATAACCATATGCAGGTAATCTGCTTAACATCATAATTTATTTCTTCTTTTTCTGTCGTTAATGCCACAGAGCATTTATGGACTCTCGCTAACTTTTCCAGTGCCATTTCCACTAACGAAGAACAAGCTCTGCAAGTCATTCATGTAATGCGAAGACGACAAATCTTTGCAGACCTCTCATTGATGTCGTACTCCTGCAATGTGTGTAAAGCCTGCATCTGCTATGGCATTAACCATACTCCAATAAAATATGTTTATGTACTCGCGCTTACAGAAAAGAAAAGCGAGGTGCATTCTACATGGGTTTTGGAAGTCATTTATCATTTTTTTTTTCCTGTTAGGAAGGGGTTGTTTAAGCTCCCTCCCATATTTATGCACCAAGCCTCAAGGGATTGTTCTGAACAAGCTACCTCATAATGAAGTGCTAACAAAAGCAATACCAACTCTCAATTCGAAAGCTCTCAGCTTGTTTAATGGCATTTACAAATTAAATCACATCATTAATAATCACTCATTCAAAAGCTAATTCATCAATCACCTTCCTACTTGCAGGATTCGACACCGCAATAGAGAATAAGATCGAAGAGGTCTGGAATAGAAAGACAATAATGAGGCATTGTTGTTGCAGGATTACTGCAGTGGTGCTCTTGCAGGGAGTTAAAGAATTCACAATTCTTGTATATTGCCAGCTGACACGAACTAACCACATTCTTGGTGCTGAGGCATATTCCTGCAGGAATTGAAGCTGAGGATCTTCATTAGGTCTAGCCGAAGGTAAATCTTGAATGGTAAAATTGTAGAATGGAAAAGTTGATTTCCTTTTGTGATTAGTTGCAGTTCCTTTCATGATTAGTCGCAATAACTGGTATTTTTTCTCCATCTTAAGATTGGCTTCAGTGCGGCCTAAAAACTCACTTCAGACAAAGCGGCGAGCTCATCTATCTAGCTCCATAGCAACGGAGGTCGAGCTTTCTAGAAAGTACATTATACTTAAACTTCACTACATCTTCACTACTTGTTTACTTCATTATACTGTTTCAAGCTATGTACATTTTGATTACCTCTCTTCGAAAAAAATTCAATATTTTGGAATCAAAGTTTAATTAACCAATTTGAGTATACCAATCTACAGCAACTGCAAATGAGATCACTGAAGGAATCCATACAATTTCTGCGACATTTTCTTGGCGTTCGTTTGTTACATTTCATTTCTGGAATTTCTTCTCACGTAACTGGCAATAGCAGCAACCTAAATATCAACCATTATCCAGAGACAGCCTTTTTGTTATAGATTTCATAGAAAAACAAGTAAAATTGAGTCTCGACATCAATAACAAATTTCCATCAATAGTCTTCAACAAAAAAAATTGTCCAAGCATCATACACAACCACAAGCTGGATAACAAATGTCTTCATCAACAGTTTATAAGCTTAACAAATAACAACAAATACAAAATGACAACTAATGAAACAATATAGGTCGCTTATCTTATTATGGACATGTCCTGAAATGTTATTTCTGAAGCCCTAGTCTCCAAGCCTGTTTGGGTCCAGCCAGAATTCCAGTCGCCAATACATGAAAACCGGAAGAATAGATCCCAGAAAAGGTGGGTATTGCGTTGGCTCTGTCTGGTAGGTGAGTGAGGTGTGTTGTGTTGTTTGAAATATATAACTATTTTTTAATATTGCAGCCTATAATTAGCTATTTAACTGGAGAAGACAACCTTCCCTCCTTCGATTTCGATCTCTATATTTCCGATCTTATCTGTTTTGGTTTTCCTAGAAGCTAACGAGTCTTATCATCTGGGACGAACATGACCCTGCTTCATCATGGACGATCACAGGGTTGATATTCTCTTTCCCTCGGCACATCAAACAGAAAAGGTAGAGGAGCAGGGTCAGACAATCGCCAAACGCGTCTCGCGCATACTGGATCGTCTTCCTACTCTAAAGTCGAAAGCAACTTACATGCCCCAGGTGGTTTCTCTTGGCCCTTTTCATTTTGGTAATCCCCAACTTGCCAAGTATGAAACCTTTAAAAACAATCTCACTGACATACTCGCCGACAGACCAAGCCGTCTTCCCTTTGAGAAGCTTGTTGTGAGAAGCTCATATCAACATCTATGGATAACAGTAGCACAATAGCCTTCATGCCTTCGAAATCTTTTCCAGTGCTATTTCGATGGAAGATATAAGGGTTTCGACAGACTGGACTATGGCCTAACATAGACAACCCTCGTCATTGTTTACAAGATCTTATTTCCTCTTGTCGTGCGCAGTCAAAAGATTTGACCTGCGCAGTAAATAAATAATATCCTTCTTTTTCTTTTGCTTTAGAGCTGCGCTACACTTAGCAAATACTTTGCTCTAAATATATTTCTAAACACTTTTCTTCACAAATTAAGTGCAATTTAGCCTTTTACTCGACGCATTTCTACTTTTTACTGTATGGTGATTACCTGCTACTGTGCAGGTGAACTTTGTTGCTCATTTCTCTAACCTCGCGGAAATTCTCAACTTCACGAGTTTTTTTTAAACTAGGGATTTTACCACAGTGAAATACTTAGAAATCTTGATTTGATTTACAGACCATAAATGTAAACAAGATTTACACAGGTTAATATGAAGTAGATGTGCGGGATGCATAAACCAACATTCTTGCATTCTCTTAAGGACTTATTTATATTACCACCATAAAACAGAGTGTAACTTTGCCGCACTTACAAAGAGATGAGCTTTTACTTCAATCTTTCACAATTTTACAGAGCCTGGGCTCTTCATACATTTCACGAGATGGGTTTCTCCTTCTTTCACTCTTCTTCCCTCACATACATCTCTTTCTCTCTATCTAATCTTCTGAGAGTAATTTTCATTTATACACAAACGATTGGCTGCAAAGTGAAAAAATGACTAACTAAAGTTTCACAGAGCTGGCGCATATCAGATATGTTATCAACTCATAATTCGCGGTTCTTACAAAAGATTTCGAGTCTAGAAATGTCAAGCATGAAATTTTAGTTGTTTTCAGTCGTCTTGTCAAATTTACAACTCAACATCTATTAAATACATGTTGTCTTGTGGATACAAGAGTGACCGATTTGAAATTGATAGTGAATAAGAGGATGATCTATTAGGAATTGACCCTTAACAAGGGGCGGCTCCTCATAGGCTCGTTTCTTCGTAGGTTCGTGATAGACGACGGAGGCCTGAGAGGAACCACTCCCTTAAAGAACGCCTTCGGCATAATTACTATCCCCTTTGGATGCAACTTTGGTTCAAATTTATTTTTAAACTGTGTAATGGGTATATTTATGCTCAGATCTTATTTAGACCGTGTGGATTGCGATTATATTATTTTAAGCACTATAATAGTTTTTACTTTGGCTCTGATATCATCTAGAACAAGCGGATGCAAAAACGTTGATTAAATTTCATTTAAAAACTGTGTAATGGTTTTACCTATCCTAGATCAACAGATTGCTATCTCTCAGATAATTTCTGTTTGTTTGTTTGATCATGCAAGTTTTAGAGTGCGTCTAATCTCTATGGTATATATACCGAGTGCCGCTCCCCTTTAGAAATTGATCCATGAATTTTTGTTTAAAAACTGTGTCTGCAAACGCTAAGGCGTCACGCCTTATTTATGACTCCTCTCCTTTGTAAGGAAAAGGAACAAGCCCAAAGCTAAAAGGCAGTCGAAACCGTTTTGGTGATGAATATCCGACTACAGTCGGTAGTTGTGTGAAAACTTATTGATGCGTAGTATGTACATGTTAAAACAATCGAAAACATAGTATAATGGATTGTACAGAGATCGAGTTCTAATATTAAATGTTATTGCTGTGAAATAATTGAATCCCATTAAATTTTAAATGTAATACAGAGTTAGTACATATATCGATTTTTTGTGGGTGGAGATCGATCCTATGGGGATTAAATGTAATGTAAAGAAGTGTAATATGTGTGAGTGCCCATATCAGTATTTTGTAAGTGAAAGTCCCAAGATCCTGTGTCTGAATTTAAATCCTATTCGAATGCCATCGCCCTGTCTATAATTTATATCGATTTCTGGTTGCATAGAACGAAATATAAACCTGTAATTAAACTCAAAACACACAGATTTTGATACAATTTGGAATTAAATCACATTGCCAGACTATCCCAGAGCTGTTAGTAAACTCTTGTGGCACAGACTAGAGTTATTGATCTCAGATTGATTTCATAGTTAGTGAACTGGTAGTTCGGGCACAAAGACCCTCTGACCGATGAGGCGCTACTATGTAAAATCACATGTTTCCATTCTTAGCATCTCTAGCACGCCACTTCTTGTATATTAAAACCTACCCTTGGATTTACTCGGCATCTGCAAGATCACTGCTACTTTTGACTATCCCGCCCGCCAAATCTTTCGGGCCGTATCTGCTTCAATCTCCCTACTCCAAAATCCACTGCTAACGTACAACAAATCTCACTTCAAATGAAACGCAAAGTATGCTATTATAGGAATAAAATATTGTCTCAAGTGAATGAAAGGAATCTAGGTATATTTAGTTTATAATTTTAGTAGAATTACATTTATTATTTCAAATTCCTAATTGTTTTATTTTATTTTCTTTACATATAACCGTCATATGTTTTTAGGAAAGAAAAAGAAGCCATTTATTATAACCATTCAAATATTTTTGATGGGGAAAAAGTATTGTTTCAAGTTTGGGAAAAGCAAATGATCATTTAATTATTATGATATTAAAGAGAGAATTATTTGTATATATGTGTGCGTGCGCACCTGTGTTGTGTGTGTCCAATGTAGTCATGGATAGCCATGCTCCTTATATGCTTGAATATATAACTAGCAAGCCATATCAATATTAATAATATGGCTTATATACGTCGATCGGCATATAGCAACCACATTTAAACAATAGATATACGTTGATCGACGTATATAAGCCATATTATTAATATTGATATGGCTTGCTAGTTGATGGTCGGCCTACGAGGAAGAAGGATTGTTCAATTTTAATTATTATTATTATTATTATTATAAATGTTAATATTAAAGTTATAATTATAATTATAATTATAATAATAATTATTTATTATAATATTATTCTTATAATATTGATTATTTATTATAATATTTAGTGTAATATTTATTATTTAATTAATATTTATTATAGTATTTATTATTTAATTCTTAATTATAATAATTTTTATTTTTATTATAATAATAATAATAATAATAATAATAAAATATTTCAATACTATAGTTAAAGTTATGTTATTATTATTTTTATAACAAATATTATTAAAATTGGAACGATACAGAGAAGATTAGCATGGCCCCTGCGCAAGGATGACACGCACAAATCGAGAAATGGTCCAAATTTTTGGAATACTTTTCGATTGGGAAGGTGTATCAGGGATGACTAGGGTTTTTGGCGTTTCTGCAGGAAATACTGATTTTGACGGCTGAGCTGAAGAATATGTGGCCTTTGGCGACTTGGAGTCAAGCTGATTTAATGAATCAGCCTAGTACCCAGCCAAGCCTAAAAAAAGTGGGAAGCTACACTTCAGTCGGAGGCTTCTATTCTTCAGTTCTGCTTGATTTTTCGGTATTTTCTGTATTGAATCAGGTTGATTTTATTGGTGTTAGAATTTGATGTGTATTTGGTCTCCTTCTTTTTTAGAATCTCCTCTATTCTAGGGAGCACTACTGCTATTTTTGGGGGTGGCTGCTTGGCAGCTGTCTTGTCCCTTCTACGGGCTACTGACAGCTGTGGTCCGCTTTTTTCTTGAGCTTGATTCCTTTTATGATGAATTCGTGTCATTCTCAAAACCCTATTCTTTTGGAGTCTGCTCCAGTGTTGGGTGTTAGAGCAGACCGTATCGCTGGGGAGGATTCTCATCTGGGTAGTCTGTGTGGTTTGAAGGATAAACGGAGAAGACTTTTGAAAACCTACAAAGCGAAGAAATATTTTTTCAGATATGACATTGATGCATATTTTAATCTTGATCGGATTCGAACCCTAGCAAAGAAAGCTTTGGTCGGCAGGCTCGAGTTCACTTCGGGATCCAAACTTGAAATCTCTGAGTGGGTTATTAAACATTGGGTTCCTATCACCGGTTTGGCTCCTCGCATCAATTTATTAGCTAACAGGTGGATACTTTTCACCTTCACGGAGGTGGCGCATTTGGATATGATCATGTCTTCATTTTGGGAGTTTAAGCGTGGTTCCTTGTACATCAAGCGATGGCATGTGAATTTCGACCCCCTCACTGAAATTCAAACCCTTCGTCATTTGTGGATGATTATTCCGGGTCTTCCTATAGAATTGTGGTCGGAGGAGGTCATTATGGGGCTTGCAAATTCAGTTGGGAGGTTCATTCGCTTTGATAAGCATAATCTCTTTGGAATTGATCGTCGTTATGCAAAAGTTATGGTTGAGATTGATATGAAAGGAGGATTACCCGCTGAAATTGTGATTTCATGGGGAGCTAGGGTTTGGACTCAAACCCTGGATTACTTCAAGATCCTGTTCCGTTGCTTTTTGTGCCACAAGTTGGGACATGTTAGGGCTACTTGCCCTACCCGCCGAAGACATTCTCAAGCTTGTTCTGACTCGGAATCCTCTTCTCCAAAGACTGGAAATCACATTTCATCTTGTGAGTTTCCGGGTAAGTCTTTGAATGAAACTCCATTAAATTTTCCTGAGTTGTCTAAGGCTGAACTTGATTTTATCGAATCTTCTGAACTACAACTCTCTAAACGCATCTCAAAGGGGGAAATTATGCTATGTCACGACCTTGTCACGGGGCTTCCTGTTAATAAATCAGTCATTTCTTCGTCTGGTCTGAAAATTGGGTGTAAGCTCTTTGATCACCTGTCGCCAAAGGAGCCTGGGTCTTTGCTCTCCCAGTCTGTCATGGCTGTTTCGAATGTCCCTAGTTCTGACCGACTCCCTTCCCCAAAATTTGTGGGGGTTTCTTCCCCTCCTGCAGAACCCTTAGGGTCTGGTCCAGTTGCTGACGTGAATTGTTTAGCTGAAATTCCCCAGCAATCAGGTCATTTCAATGAGGAGAGTTTGGATAGGCCTCGGGTTAGGGCTGATTCTGATGTGGGTTCACAGTCATTGGAATTAGGTTTTTTACCTGTTAAAGACAACCATTTTTCAGGGAATGATGTAGATTTTCCTCCTCTAACTTCCTACACCAAAAACCCTGGTAGTGGGTCTGTGGCTCTACCTCTTCAAACTCTGAATTTTAAAAATGTTACCATCAGGAGGAATAAAAAGAAGAAAAATGTTGATTCTCTTTGTACTGATTCATACACTCCTTTATCAAAGAGATTGGATGAGGCGGACAAGAAAATGATGGCTGATTCTATGGGGCTTAGAGCTTTGTCCCCCGGTGAACTTGTTCCTTGATGTCTTTTCTTTCACTGAATGTACGAGGATTAGGTAAGGCATCTCGGGCACAGGCCTTATCTAATCTGCTTAAAGCTACTGAGCCTGCTATCTTGTTACTACAGGAGACCATGTGTGAATATAACTTGGCTATCCATAAACTATGTAAAATTCTTCCAAATTGGGAGGTCACGGCTGTTAGTTCTTGTGGTTTATTGGGGGGGCTTGCTGCCGCCTGGGATCCAAATGTATTTGATTTAAAAGCCTTTGTTACCCAGTGGAGCATTCTTTTGAAGGGATTTTTTCGAGGATGCCAGCATTCTCTTTCCATACTTAATTGCTATGCTCCTTACAAGGATCGACAGATCTTTTGGACATCTCTGCAGGGATCTGGTATTTTGAACTTTAATGATTTGATTATTGCTGGAGATTTAAATTTTACTTGCCATGCTGCAGAGATCTGGGGGTCCTCTTCCAGGATGGACGAATTGGCAGATTTTTTCTCTCAGTTTCTTTTGGAATCAGATCTTGTGGATGTGGTGCCACATAAGTTGGTTCCCACCTGGTCAAATGGTCGTTTCGGAAATGATGGTGTTCACAAACGCATTGATAGATTTCTGGTTAAATCAGATTTGCTGAGTCTCTTTCAGAAGCATCGATCCTGGGTTCATAACAACAAATTTTCTGATCACTGGCCCATCGTCTTACAGTTAGATGAATTTGCACGTCCTCGGGGCTTTCCCTTCAAGTTCAACGCATCTTGGCTCAGTGATGATTCCTTTTGTTCCATGGTTCGATCATTTTGGATAAACTGTGAAGTATTTGATTCAAATCTGATTCTGAACTTTTGTCTCAAATTAAAGGGTTAAAAGAATGCTCAATTAAATGGATCAAGGATAAGAAGATAGCGGACAAACTTGAAATGGATCTGCTTGAAAGGAAACTTCAGACAACAATTGAGGCTAATATGAACAATTCCCTGACTTTTGAAGCTTTTGAAGTCATGAAACAGCTAGAACTGAAAAAAGAGGAATTACTCCTACAAGAAGAAAAAGAGTGGCGTCTCAAGAGCCGTGCAATTTGGGTTTCTCATGGTGACAAAAACACCAAGTTCTTTCACGCTTTTGCATCTGCCCGGCGAAGCTCGAAATTTATCTGGGAAATTATGGATGGTATGGGTAATCAGATCAAGGGTCTTGATGGTCTCAAATCTGAAGCTGTTTCATTTTTTGGCAAAATTTATGGTGACCCTGGTGAATGTAGTCTGACTGATCAGATTAATGTTGCATCTCTATTTCCTCGGTTTTTCAATGAATAGGAAGCTGACTGTCTTCAGGCAGAGATCACATTGGAAGAAATAGAACAGACTTTGAAAATTTTCGAAAAAGATAAAAGTCCAGGGCCTGATGGGTGGCCAGTGGAGCTGTACTTACATTTTTTTGATCTGATGGGTGGTGAATTGCTTGATCTGGTTAAATTTTCCAGAAACAGTGGAAGTATCACAGGGGGTCTAAGTTCCACTTTTGTCACTCTTATTCCGAAAAAAGATAATCCTTTATCTTTTAGTGAATTTCGCCCGATAGCACTTTGCAATATTTTATATAAACTTATTGCCAAAATTATAGCTGACAGATTGAAGCCTGTACTTTCCAAGCACATATCTGCTGAACAATTTGGATTTTTAGCAGGAAGGCAGATTCATGATGCAATTGGAATTTCACAAGAAATATTGCATAGCATCAAGATCCATAAGAAGAAAGCGCTCCTGCTTAAGATGGACCTGGAAAAAGCCTACGACAGGGTTAATTGGTCTTTTCTCAGAATGATCCTTATCAGAATTGGTGTTCCTGCACAATTTATCAAGTGGATTATGGCTTGTATTACCTCCAAAAATATCTCAGTTCTTGTCAATGGTAGTCCTTCTGATTTCTTTAGCTGCTCCAGGGGGATTAGACAGGGTTGCCCATTATCTCCTCTCCTGTTTATTTTGATCATGGATGGCTTCAGTAGATTGGTTAACAATGCTATCATGAGTGGTCAGATCAAAGGTTTAAAGCTTACAAAGGATTGTGTGATTTCCCACATATTATTTGCTGATGATGTTCTTGTGGCCGGTGCTGACTCATTGGAAGAATGGACAAACTACAAACTCATCATTCAGACTTTCTGTAGAGATTTTGGAATGTTAGTCAGTGCAGCCAAGTCAAATTTTTATCATTATGCTCTAAATGATGATCAGCTCAGAGCCTTACATTTGATCCTGCCATATAATTGCTGTCATATAGACCAAGGTTTTAAACATCTTGGATTTATCCTCAAGCCAAACAACTATCAAATTAAAGATTGGTTGTGGATCCTGAAGAAAGTAGAGGCTCGAATAACACAGTGGTCATATAGACTCCTGTCCATCGGTGGTAAGCTCACCTTAGTAAAGTCTGTTCTTTCCAGTATACCGGTTTACTGGTTTTCCTTACTTGAAGTGCCAACTTTTATCATTAAGACACTTAAAAGGTACTTCTTCAACTTTCTTTGGTCTGGGACAATTAGCTGTGAAAAGATTCCAATGGTTGCTGCTGATACACTTGCTAGGCCTTACCGCTTCGGTGGTTGGGGCATCATAGACTTGGAAGCTTTCAATACTGCCCTTAGATTGAAAAGTGCTTGGAGGGGCATTTTTGGAAATACTCTTTGGTCTAAAATTATTCATAGCAAATACATAAAGATGGATATTTTCTGCTGGATTAGGAATCCAAAATTGACAGGCTGGAACTTTTCACCCATGTGGAGGGGGTTTATGAAAATATTTCATTGGATAAAGAATGATATTATATGGCAGGTAGGCTCTGGTAGTCAGATCAGGATTGGCATTGATCCGATTATTGGCTTGGAACATGATTTCTCTCTCCCTGATATTATTCCCCAGTATCTACATATTATTGGGCTTCCCACTCTAAATAAAATCTGTCATCGCAACTCTGGGAATATGTCTCATAAGTATTGGTTTTCTGCACATGATATTGGCCTTTCGGGTCACTTAGTGAGAATCTGGGAAGATTACACCAAGAAATTAAGTTATGCTGGAGTTTATTTGAACAACATGGCTGACAAACTGCTGTGGGGCGGCAATCCAGTAACTGGAAATGTCACAACTCGTTCTGCATATTCCAGAATTATACAAGCTAAATTGATTTTTCCTCAATATTGGTGGTACAAGAGGATTTGGCAATGGGATATGCCTTTGAAACTAAAGTGTTTCACTTGGCTGCTGATTCAAAACAAGCTAAAAACATGGGATAACTTATGTAACAGGGGTTGGAGTGGACCCAGCTGTTGCTATCTCTGTAGATCTGCTGCTGAAACTAGACAACATCTTTTTGTTCACTGTTCATTTTCTCGCAAAATCTGGGATGTGGCATCTCATGATTTAAATGTAACACAGTGCTGGGAAATTGGGAGTTTTGATCAGTGCTTTTTAAACTGGTTCAGACATGTTAAGAAACACTTTTTCCTTGCTGTGTGTATTCCATGGGCCATATACTATACTAGAAACAGTGCTATTTTTCAGAATACTCTGCCAGATCCTACTCAATGTAGCCTAATTGCTTTAAAAATGCTCTCTCTATGTAAGATTGATAAGCAAAAGTTGAAGACTGACAGAGTTAGTATTTTCAATCTCATAGTGGACCAGCCTGTTCTTTTCTTTGACGGAGCATCACAGTCGGGTATTTGTGCTGTTGGGGGCGTAATATATCTCAATGATTCTCATTTTTTCACTGTTAAGCTTAACTGTGGACCAGGTACAAACATGAAGGCTGAATTAATGGCACTCTGGTGCGTGCTAAGGGTTGCAAACATTTTTGGTTTGGTTAACTTAAAGGTATATGGTGATTCAAGGGTCACCATCAAATGGGCGGCTGGCGAATTTAAGCTCAATGTTCTGAATTTGAGACATTGGGCATCCAGGACTCTTCATGAAATCTCAAAACAGCAAAGCATTAAGTTTGAACACATTTTTCGAGAACAAAATTCATTAGCTGACAAGCTCTCAAAGCATGCCCTGGCAGGTTCTGAAGGTCAATTGATATGGGAGGAATGGTGTGATAACAGTATGCTGGATTGTGGCTCCTTTTTCTTTCTGGACTGATCACTTCTTCTTTTTTTGTCTTCGGTTTATGTCATTTTGAAGACCTAGTTTTTGTATGTCATATGTTTTGTGACCTCTGCACATTCTCTGAGATTCGATGACATCCTGGTATGCTCATGTAACGGTCTGTCCTGCAGACAATTTTTGTTGGAACAGTATATGATTCATTTGATATGAATCAGGATTCTTCTTTGTACTATTTGATTCACTTTGAATATCAATATTAGTTTTTTTTCTCTGGAAAAAATAATTATTTAATATTAATATATATGATTATTTATAAATATATAATAATAATAAACCAGTTATAAATAAGTAAATAAAAAATTATTAATATTTATTTTTTAAATAAAAATAAATAATTAATAAGCAATATTTCTTCTCATTTCTAAATTAATATTAATTATATATATATATATAACATTGATGGTTATAATATACTAACAAAAATTAATGTGTGAAGGTTTCATAAATAATATATTAATATTAAGGTATTTTATATTATATATATTAATATTATAATATAATATTTATATTTGTGTTAGTAATGAATATTGATAACATTAATTTTAGATATCATACATGTTATTATTAAAAATGTTTAATAATGACAACATTACAAATAGTATTATTAAAATTAGGAAACATTATTAATATTAATATTAATATTAATGTTAACAATATTAATAGGTTGAATATTATTCTTAACATTAAACTTCTTAATAGTTGACATTAATATTAATGAGGTTAATATTAATGTTAATCATGTCAATATTAGTATTAATTATGTTAAAATTAGTATTAAATGGCTTATAATTTATATATGATTGAATTTATAATATTATATGACTTATAATATTGTATAGTCTATTGAATTTATTTGGCTTGTAGACTATGGTCTATTTTTCAAGAATAATCAAGAATAAATGGCCATTTGACGATGGTTGTCTCTTTGTTGTGCATGTTTGATCAAGGTTGACTTGTGGTTGCAAATGTTTGACCATAGTTGACTGCAGGTTGACCATGTTTTCACATGTTTGACTTATGGTTCTCTATGTTTACGCATGGTTGACTTTTGGTTCTCAAAGATTGCGCAAGCATGACAATGGTTAACTTTTGCTTCTTTATGGTTGCGCATGTTTGACTCTCGTTGTCTATGGTTGAGCATGGCTCTCTATGGTTGCGCATATTTGACCATGGTTGAATTTTGGTTTACATTGCTCTACCATGGTTGACTTTTGATTTACAATAGTCGGCCATTGTTCCTCATGTTTAACAATGGTTGGCTTCTGGTTGACTATGGTTGCATGTGTTCAACTTTTTGGTAGACTTTTTGTTCTGCATGTTTGACCATGGTTGATTTTTAGGTTGTACAAATTAGACCATGGCTAACTTTAGATTGTGCACTATTGGAATTCTGGTTGACTATTGTTGTACATGTTTGACATTAGTTAAACACATTCACCCATGGTTATGCATGTTTGACCATGGTTGACTATGGATATGCATGCTTGAACATGGTTGACTTTTGGTTATGCATGTTTGACCTTCATTGACCATGGTTGTGCATGTTTGAACATAGTTGAGTATGGTTTCACATGTTTGACTTCTAGTTGTGCCTGTTTACCCATGCTTGACTTTTCATTGACTATGGCTTCACATGTTTGCCCTGGATTACTTTTTGTTGCGCATGTTAAATCATGGTTGAGTATTGACAATGAATCTTTGACAATGGTTGACCATGGTTACGCATGTTTGACTTTTGGTTCTCTATGTTTATGTGGGTGTTGACAATGTTTGCGCATTTTTTACTTTTTGTTCTTATGGTTACAAAGGTTTGATAATGGTTGACTTTTGGTTCTTTATTTTTGCACATGTTTGACTATGGTAGACGATCATTTGGCATGGTCGTCTATGGTTGAACATGGTTTACTTTGGTCGACAACAATGGTTGAATTTTTGTTGACCATGGTTGAATTTTTGTCGACAACCATTGAAAACCATGGTTGTGCATGTTTGACCATGGTTGGTTTTTGGTTAACAATGGTTGATCATGGTTATTAATATTAATATTGCTACCTTTGGTTGACAAAGTTATTATAGTTCATTACAGTTGACTTTGGTTGACCATAATTGACTATGGTTGACTTTAGTAGACAACCATGGTTGACTTTTTGTTGAAATCCATGTTTGACCATGGTTAAATTTTTGTTGGAAATTGTTGACAACCATGGTTGTGCATATTTAGCCATGGTTGACTACGGTTAACCATGTTTGACTTTGGTTAACCACGGTTAGCTATGGTTGACCATAGTTAACTTTGCTGACCCTATTTGACTTTTTTACTATGGTTGACTTTTGACTATCATTGATTAAATTATGGTTGAATATGGTTCGCTAAATGGGTATGGTTGACAATGGTTGGTTATGGTTGACAATGGATGACTATGTTTGGCTGAATTTGACTTTTTGGTTGACCTTGTTTGACTTTTAACTATGGTTAACTAATCGAATATGGTTGACCATGGTTGACTTTGTTTGTATGTAAATGACTATTGTTTGACTTTTGACTTTGGTTGACTACCGTTGACTTTGGTTAACTATGGTTGACTTTGGTTGGGTTTGGTTAACTATAGTTGATTGTGGTTAGCGCTAGTTGACATTGGTTGATTTTAATATCATCTGGTTGACTTTTTGACATGACTTCTTGATAATAATTATATTGTTGTTTGACTGTTGTTGAATATTGTTGATTTTTGGTTGACCATGGTTGACTTTTAGTTTACTTAGTTAACTATGGTTGACTTTTGGTTGACCATGTTTGATTTTAGTTGACCAAGATTGACTTTTGATTGGATTTGGTTGATTATGGTTGACCATTAGTCAACCAAAGGTCAACCATCATCAAGGTTGTCTTTGGTCAACCATGCTTAACTATGGTTGACCATGGTTGAATTTGGTTGAATATGGCTCAACGTGCTTGGCCATGGGTGACTTTGGTTGACTATAATTGCATTTGGTTGACATGGTTGACTTTGGATAACCATGGTTGACTTTGTTTGACTATGGTTGAGTTTGGTTAATAATGGTTGACTATGGTCAACTTTGGTTGACATAAGGGTTGACTTTAAAAGCATATGGTTGATTATAATTCCAATATGGTTGACTATGGATGACTTTGGTTGAATATAGTTGATTATGGTTGAACATGATTGACTTTTGTTAGCTTTCGTTAACCATGGTTGACTTTTTCTAGCTTTCGTTGACCATGATTGACTTTTGCTAGCTTTCGTTGATTTTTTCTAGCTTTCTTTGACCATGGATAATAAAGTCTTGCCATGTATAGCTATGATTGACCATCGTTGACCATGGTTTTGTTTGGTTGAATTTGGTTTACTATGGTTAATTGTGGTTGACCATGTTTGACTTTAGTTAACTATGGTTGACTTTTGTAATTGACTTTTGTTTATCATGGTAAACCATGTTTGACTTTGGTTGACCATGGATCACTCATTGACCATGGTTGACTTTGGTTCAGCCATGGTTAATTACGGTTGACCCTAGTTGGCTTTGGTTGACCATGGTTGACTTTGGTTGACCATGGCTGAAAATGGTTTACTATGGTTAACCATGGTTGAATTTGGTTGACCATTATTAATTATGATTTACCATGGTTGACCATGGTTTTCCCTAGTTGTCTTTGGTTGACTATGGATGATTATGGGTGACCATGGTTGACGATAGTTGACTTTGGTTAGTAGACCATGATTGATTTTGGTTGAACATGGATGAACATGGTTGAACGTGGTTGACTATAATTGACTTTGGTTGACCATGGTTGACTTCAGCTAACCATGGTTGACTCAGGTAGACCATGGGTGGATTTGGTTGACCATGTTTGACTTTTGTTGACCATGGTTAATCACGGTTGATTATGGTTGACAATGGTCGACAATCCTTGACCATGGTTGACTATCGTTGACCGAGGTTAAATTCGATTGACTATAGTTGAACATGGTTGAATTTTGTTGTCCAAGGTTCAGCATGGTTGACTTTGGTTAACTATGGATTATTCTGGTTGACCATGGTTTATTATGGTTGACCATGGATGATGATGGTTGACCATAGTTGACTTCCACTAACTAGTGTTTAACATGGTTCACCATCGTTGAATTTGGTTGAACATGGCTCAACATGGTTAACCATGAGTGGATATGGTTGACTATAGTTGACTTTGGATGACATGGGTGACTTAGCTAACCATGGTTTATCATGGCTAACTTTGGTTGACAATGGTTGTCTATGGTCCACTTTAGTTGATCGTGGTCGACCATGGCTAACTCTAGTTGATTGTGGTTGACTTTGGTTGACCATGGTTTCCGTGGTTGACTGAATGACTATGGTTGACTGATTGACTATGCTTAACAATGGTCAACCATGGTTGACTATGGTTAACTTTGTTTTGCCATAATTTACTTGATTTGGCTTGTTTGACTTTTGACTTTGGTTGCCTTTAGTTAACTATGGTTGAATTTGCTTAACTATGGTTGACTATGGTTGGATTTGGTTGACTATGGATGACCATGGATTACTATGGTTGGATATGGTTGACCATGGTTGACCTTGATTGATTTTAATATAATATGGTTGACTTGTTGTCTAGGTTGTGGGTAACATAAGGGTTGACATTAGAATCATATGGTTGATTATAATTTCACTATTGTTTGACTATTGTTGAATATGGTTGACCATGGTTGACTATGGCTGACTTTGTTTGAGAATTGTTAACCATGGGTTACTATGGCTAATTATGGTTGGATTTGATTGAACATGGTTGACTATGGTTAATTGTGGTTGACCATGGTTGACTTTAGTTAACTATGGATGACTTTTGTATACTTTGTTTGACCATGGTTAACTTCTGGTTGACTTTGGTTGACCATGGTTAACCTTGGTTGTCTATGTTTGACTATGGTTGACCATGGTTGCTTTTGTTGACCATGGGTTACTATGGTTGATTATGGTTGACCATGGTTGACTTTGATTGACCATGTGTGACTTTTGTAGACTTTGGTTGGCCAAGGTTGACCATAGTTGACCAAGGGTTAATATGGATGACTATGATTGGATTTGGTTTACCATTGTTGACGATGGTTGACTTTGGTTAACCATGCTTGACTTTTTGTAGACATTAGTTGTCCATGGTTGATTTTTGGTTGACCATGGCTGAATTTGGTTGACTATGGATGAACATAGTTTACTTTAGTTGACCATGGCTGACTATGTTTAACATTCTTTACCTTTGGTTGAGCATGGTTGACAATGGTTGAAGATGGTTGACATTGGTTGAAGATGGTTGAAGAAGGTTGAAGAAGGTTGACAATGGTTGAAGATGGTTGAAGAAGGTTGAAGAAGGTTGACTTGAAATGAAGACATTTTATGGTTGACTTGAATTGAAGACATACCGTGGTTGGTTAGCTATGGTTGACTATGGTTGACTATGGTTGACCATGGTTGGCTTTGTTTCACTATGGTTGAGTTTGGTTGGCCAATTCACTATGGTCAACTATTATTCACCATGGTTCACTATGATTGACCATGGTTGACCATGGTTGACTATGGTTGATATGTTAGTAACATTAATGTTCTTAGCTTCAATGTTCTTAACATTAATTTGTTCATAATAATCTTGTTAGTGTTATTATTAATATTAATGATATTATTAATGTTGATATTATTAATGTTAATATTATTAATATTATTCATATGTTATCTAGCAATAATTAAGAAGCAATAATGTAGAAATAAGACATTTAATAAGTCATTATGTAAACATAATATTTCAATTTGATGTCAAAATGTGAAAGTTATGAATAATAATTTTATAAGGTTGTCTTTAATATTTCATTAACACTAATGGTAATGGTATAAGGATTTGGATTTGATCTATCATCTTTTAATGATTTTTTGTTTTAAAGAGAAAAAGATTAAAGAAAATAGCATATCTATATTCCATCCAACTTAGACATAAAACATCATACAGCATTATCACACAATTAAATCAAAATGAGTTGTATGTATGTTTTGATATATAATAGAATTGTAAACTAAATAGTATCAATGTTGCCTGATAAATTATATCCAATGGTCAAGTTTGAATAAGGAATGTTTAATGTTGCACTATGCTTGCATTGTGTTGGTGGAGAAATCATAGATGATTCTATGGAGATCTAATGTTTATTTTTTAATATTTGTGGCAATTACTGTCAAATTTATTTTAGTTGAGCTAAAAAATTTGAAAATTAAATTTATTTTCTATAATTATTTTAATATAGCATTATAAATAATTATTTTAATTTTTAAAAGTATTTTTAAAAAATTATATTTAAAAAAAAGAAATATTTATAATAAAATGTATATGAAATGATAATGAAGTACATTAATGTTAACATTAATTTTAATTAATATTATTAATATTGTAAACATTATGTTAATTATTAATAATAACATATTGATATTAACATTAATCTTAACCTTAACTTTAATCTTAATCTTAATTATTATTATTATTATTATTTAATTGATTTTGTCCATAAAATTATTTAGATAACATGAAATTGTATCAATTGAAACCAATTTTCTTTATATATAGATAGATATATATATTTCTTGTCATGTTTGTAAAAATGTGAATATATTTTGTTAATATTACTATTATAATTATTAATATTAAAATTAATATTATTAATTATTATGAATAATAATTACTTTTTTTTATTTAATTAATTGATTTTGATCAAATAGAAAAATGAATAATATTTTTTTTTTCATTTGCTTTTGCTTATAAAAATAATTAGATAATAAAAAATTATATTCATTGACAAAACTTTATATATATAATAGTAATATTAATATAAAGATCATATATATAACATTAACACATCATTCTAATGTAATAATTTGTTGTAAATAATTGTAATTCTTACCATAATTCCAATCTTCATTGCAAAGCTTTTTTTTTAAGTCATGAAAAAGCCTTGATTTATCAAACAAATGTTGAATGTTATACTTTGAAATGGAAGCTTTCTACAATCCAATAATATGAAAGAGAAGTTTGATATCTTTCCACACAAGTGGTTTGTTTTCTCTGCGGTGGTGCTCCAATCAAAATAAATGTTAACCCTCATTTTCAATTGCATCAAGACGGCCATATTCAACAGAGTTTCTGAAGCAAACAGTGTACTGTAGAACGTATGTTTCTATAATAAGAAAACCGCTAATGTTCATGGGAATTAACACTCAAGGATAACAACGTATAAAGCCTTGTTTGTAAAAATAATCTTACTGGTTTTATTCCAATTTGATCTGACCACCCACACTCTGTGATTGAGTTTGTTTTATGTGCTAACGCTCATATCAAACTAAATGCTAACCCTAATTTTTTTTCATTTTAGACCTATTCTACATAAACTCATGTACCAAGCCAGTAACCTGCATTAAATGTATGTACGTGAGCAACACCAAATTTTGCAACATTCCCAAGATATTTCACCTCCACAAGCGGTCCTTTGAAAAGCTTACAAAAATATGCAAGGAACATACGCGCAGGTCAACTTTTAGAAATAATCTTTTATTGTATATACATGTCTCAAGACTGTCAAGCTCCCTGCATAATCAGTATCAAGAATTCAGATCTTGTTTAACCTTATATATATGTTAATCCTTTCATGGATCAATGTAATTCTTACTATTCAGGCCAACACAGATCCTTGTAAAGGCCATAAATTCCTCCTTGTCCTTTTTTTTCCTTCTATTAAACTAAATATAGTACACATTTGCTTATATCATGTATCATATTTTTTCAATGTTATAAGTATTTTATAAAAGATGAGCATATATATATATATAAAATTCATTCTAGTAAGATTCAAAGCGATTGTAATAATATATTTATTACTAAGAGCCTTATGAAAATAAAATATCAAAGTTATGAACTTTATTGTAATTTGAAATATTATATTGTGTAAGCTTCACATTGAAAGTGAAAAGAATGTAAACCTAATTTGTTATTATACATTAAGATCGGCTTGGATTCGGTGATTGAATGAAAATGATCCGTAAACCCTTCAGATCGATCAGATTCCGCGAAGCACCAATCGCACAATTCAATATGATCTCCAAAGAGATATCCTCTGCTACAATATCTGCAAGTCCATGATCGAAACATAAATACTATTTAACCTAAAAAGAATGTGTACATATCATATATCCAAATCAACTGAATTAATCTAAACATGTAAGCTGAATTAATTTACCTTCTAACCATACTATATTTAGCCATGATGGTTCCAAGCTCAACGTTTTTAAAAGACTACTCTAACATCCGTTATTAACCGTTTCACATTATAAGCCATGACATTTAAAAACTTAGCATTAAAAGCTAATCTAAACACATACTGTCTAAACCTAATCACTTCCAAGCTGATGCTATATTATCCATGATATTCCCCAGCTTAACATTTATAAGGATTCAAATGATTTTACCCATTAAAATTTAATTAAATAAACAATTCTCCATCACTTCGCCAGGGTCTTACTCGCTGTTCATATTTCAAGCTTTATACGGCGTTGGCTACATGGAGGTTTAACAATCAGGCCACAATTTACACTACAAAATATGGGAGACGCCATTCAATTTCGAAGTAGATGCACATGGCTATTGATAATCACACCAGAACTACAAATCTAGAAGACGCCATGGTATTGGATCAACACGTTTTCCCCCAGTTTTTTTTTAAGCTATTATAAATTTGTTAAGGAATCTGGAGATGCCACATAGAATTTTAAAGAAAAATTATGGAGTATGGAAATACCAGATCGAAATGGGTAAACACAGAGCTTAAGGAACAATTTAAAAATCAATTTGAGATCTTGAAGTATCACTTAAATTTCCAAACTAAATTTATAGAGCATTCAAATCACACTTAGCTTCAAGATTTTAGAGTGCAATTAATTTTTCAAAAACAAAAAGAAATCGAAATTATAGCGTATAGGGAATTCTGGAAAGACGTCGTTTTAGGCATACGGAGAATAAATTCACTGCTCACCGGTTGGGATGGATTGATCTACGCCGAGTAGGGAGAGTAAGCTTTGGGAAGAAGGAATATAAAGATAATATTACAGTTCAACGTGAATCCTGGAAAACGTCCTACGGTTTCCAAAAGAGTGTATTGATATTTTAAAAGAACAATTCAAGATTAATGCCGAGTCTAGAATTTCCAAATTGAAACGCAGAATTTTAAGAACTATTTAAATTCGACTTATGAGATTTGGATACATCATGTCGATCGGGTAAACACCGAATTTTAAGAAAACTCTTGAGATCTGGAATCATCATGTCGAATTGGGTAAACACGGAAATTAAGACTCAATAAACAAAATCTGAAATCGTCATGGATTGCAAGATTTGATCTCAAACAACTCCTTGATGAACAAATTTGGAGCGTTCGGTGGAATAGCTACGCAGAGACTAAAAAGGGAAGAACACATTAAAAAAAAATTGCGAAGCCTGGAAACATCGTGGGTTGCAAAATTCGAAGCTTTCTGTAGTAATATTTGTACCTGTGTTGGAAGCGGAAGCGGCATTTGTTGCACTGAAACGGATGCTCTGCAAAACCAACATTGCCGCACATACTGAAATAGATGCTCTGCAAAACCAACATCGCCGCACATACTGCAATGCAATCCATTCGGTATAGGCTAGAGGTTCTAGGCTCAGTCCGGACCACCATTTGAAACACCAAAAGAAATGGTTCTCATGCAAAATAGAAACCGTTCTCATGCACAATAGAAACTGTGTAACGCCTGCACTAAAAACGTTGAAGGATTAAAAAAACAGAGCGCACATCATTCTTTATCTGCTTGTCCATTCAATTTACTTTAATTATTTTAAATAAACAAACTGGTGTCATTTGGATTTAAACCTGCTTGTAGGTTAACTCACCAAATCTGACGCATTGATCTATGCACCAGACGAAGCATATTTCCGTATCATCAAGATCAAGCCAGTGATTATTAAAAATACAATAAATCAGCCACCCCCTCTCCACCCCAAAATTTAAAAGAAAACGCCTATCGGCGTAATTAAAGGAAACTAATTGATAAGACCTTATGCTAATAATTAAAGAGATGACTAATAGATTATTCCTTTAAAATATTGTTATTATTTCAAAGGGTGGAGATTAAAGGATTTATACTATCTTGACACATTAGTTATATATACCTTTATATATGTATGCAAACGATGAGCCTTACTGACCATGAGTCTAATAATTAGACTTGGTCTCACTTATTAGGGTAAATATGGTATGGTTACTTTGTGGTAATAATTGCGTTAGGAGGTATTTTCATAATAGGATGACCATATCAACTATCATGTGATTGGGAAATTACTATAAGTAACATTAGTAGGATTTATTTCATCATGAAAAAGTAAATATGATATACAAAATAGTATTTATTGAGAATGATTTCAAGTGTGTATTAAAATACCCTCCTTGTGCTTGAATGGTTAGATAATATTTAATGTATGGACTTTAATATAGTGAATTCACAACTAGCTTAAGTTTGATCATAGCTAGCTTAAGTGTGATCAACGATCTACTTTTGTACTAATCTTTAAGCACTTAGATGATGATCTCTATACAAAGAATGAATTGGGAATTGTTATTATATGCTTAAGTCGAGTTAAATGTAAATAACCCTAGTGACAATAGTTATTTGTCAGAACGACTATGTGGTAATTAAGGTAAGAAACCCTTATTAAGAAATTAAAGTAAGCCTTAGTATGACGCACAAGTATTATGAAGTACTTATCTTCCAGTTGATATAAGAGCAATTGATTTTATATCAAGAATGTTAGACACTAGTATGATGATGTTATCATAATAATATGCTCAATTCAATAAGTCAACAAATAGAACTCTTTGGATGTAAGTGAAATTATCAGGATACAAACATGAGGAACATCAAACAATCTATCAGTGCCAAAGTTAATTTGCATGATTACAAGGAGAATGTCTACTGAAGTTAATTTACATCATTATGTGTACTACGACAATATTAGGACCCTTAAGAAAAAAAAATTTAGGGTGTATTTTGAGGGACATTATAGTGATGGTTCACACAAAAGGCTTATGATCTGAAGCAATCCCAGCCCAATGGCCTCGGTGTTAGTGTTACTAATGCTAGTATGTTTCCTATTGAATCAACACCGGTGTTATAGATTTAATCAAAATCGGACAAAGGAACATGACAATAGGTGCTACTGTTCTTAATGAGAGTAGGTTCCACTCTGAAAAGGAAAGAGTTTGGATTGTAGAAAAATCTATGTGGCATATGCTCCTTCAATAATACATGCCGCTATTGCTTTCTACTAAAATGATACCATCAATACGTTGGGATCCACAATCCTTGTGAATAATGGTAAAACAACAATATATTAGCTAGGATGATTAGAGAGACTTCTTCGAGATCAAGTTTTGCAGAGAGACAGGGAAAGGAAGTTTTACGATAAACAAGAATCCCAGAAGGCCATTGCAAAAGAATCACGCCAGCAGAGGCATTACTTAACGAAGAGAGCAGGTGCATGCGTCTTATTTTATTAGACTCTTTTGTATAGGGCTGGTGCAAGCTAATGCTGGCCACTCATGACGCGTTAGTCGCAATGAACTCCTGGAAAAACAGAAATCTGAATGTCAAAAAGCAATATTAGAGCTACCTACACAACTTTTTGGAATATGGCGCAAGAAGATGAAACGTAGACAATCGGATTACCTTCCGGAATATATAAATATTATTTATTGAAATTAAGTATAACTCCCCAAAAATGGGGTTCTCCTAAGGTTGGTATGTTATTTTTTAAGAAAACATAATGAATATGTTTGCGTTAGTTCCCTGGTTCGGTATGCAAATGGTGGAATTTTGTGAAAAAAACTATATACAGTCATAGTTAATATGCTGTTCTAGTGCAGATCTATTTTTCCATATTTATTTATTTTAGTTTTAATTTTTTTTTAATTAAGGAAGTCAACCAAGCCCTAGAATGACTAGGTCGAGCGTTAGTCCACAACATCATGGTCTTAACATAATCAATGAACTGTTTTTTTAGGATGTAGGTATTTGTGTGTACTTATGTGGGTTCTTTTCCGTTTTAAAAATAGGTGAGCCAATCAAAAGTTATAGACGAAAGAAATAACCTACTTTTTGTGTAAGATTGACGTTAGTGCAATTGAAATTAATTAAAAAATAGAAACAAATAATAGATTTAATAAAAAATTACATATTCGGAATCTGCACACATAGTTCTACAAGTGTGTGCAATTTCATTAGCAGTGCACTAGTGTAGCATACGCAGAATCATACTCGAAATAGAAGAAGTTATAGAATAAGATGTATTTTGTTATAACACAATCCCCCACTTGGTTTGGCAACTCGAACGTAAAACCATAGCGTCCAAGTCATCCACCACATTGGTGGGAAAGGAATTACCCGCCAAAACTTTAAAATTTAAATGGCGCGTGCGAGTTGTTTTAAATGCGCATATTCATAAATAGCGCATATGCGCTATTTAATAAAATCAAACCAAACCATAGCTCAAGCACATATGAATCCATACAAAAATCCTATTGAATGGATGAAGATGATGATGATGAAGATGATGACCAAGATGATGATGATGATGATGATGAGGAGGAAGAGGGTGATGACGACGATGATGATGATGGAGATGATGATGATGATGATGATGATGATGATGATGTTGATGTTGATGATGATGACGATGATGATGATGTTGATGATGAAGATGATGACCAAGATGATTATGATGATGATGAGGAGGAGGAGGATGAGGATGATGATGAGGAAGTGGGTGATAACGATGATGATGATGATGATGGAGATGATGATGGTGACGAGGATGATGACGATGGTGAGGATGATGATGATGAGGATGATGATGATGATGCTGATGATGACGAAGATGATTATGACGATGATGATCATATTCATCATCATCTTCATATTTGTACTCGTCTTCATCATAATCCATTATCTTCATCATCATCATCATTATCATCATTATGATAATGATGATGATGATGATGAAGATGATGGATTATGATGATGATGATGATGAAGATGATGGATTATGATGATGATAATGATGATGATGATGATGAAGATGATGGATTATGATGAAGACGAGTACGAATATGAAGATGATGATGCTGATGATGACGAATATGATCATCATCATCATAATCATCTTCATCATCATCATCATCATCATCCTCATCATCATCATCCTCACCATTGTCATCATCATCATCCTCATCATCATCATCCTCACCATTGTCATCATCCTAGTAATCATCATCATCTCCATCATCATCATCATCATCGTTATCACCCACTTCCTCATCATCATCCTCATCCTCATCATCATCATCATCATCATCATCATCTTGGTCATCATCTTCATCGTCAACATCATGATGATGATGATGATGAAGAAGATGATGATGAAGATGATGATGTTGATGATGATGATGATGATGATGATGATGATGATGAAGATGATGACCAAGATGATGATGAAGATGATGACCAAGATGATGATGATGACCAATATGATGATGATGATGATGATGAGGATGATGATGAGGAAGTGGGTGATAACAATGATGATGATGATGGAGATGATGATGAGGATGAGGATGATGACGATGATGAGGATGATGATGATGATGTTGATGATGAAGAAGATGATTATGATGACGATGATGATCAGGAGGAGGAGGAGGATGATGATCATATTCGTCATCATCAACATCATCATCTTCATCTTCATACTCATATTCATCATCATCCATCATCTTCATCATCATCATCATCATCATCAACATCATCATCATCATATTCATCATCATCATCATCTTCTTCATCATCATCATTGATAATGATGTTGATGAAGATGATGACCAAGATGATGATGATGATGATGATGATGAGGATGAGGATGAGGATGAGGATGATGATGAGGAAGTGGGTGATAACAATGATGATGATGATGACAAGGATGATGAGGATGATGAGGATGATGCTGCTGATGATGAAGACGATTATGATGATGAGGAGGAGGAGGAGGAGGAGGAGGAGGATCATATTCATCATCATCAGCATCATCATCTTCATCTTTGTACTCATCTTCATCATCATCCATCATCTTCATCATCATCATTGATTCATCATTATCAATGATGATGATGAAGAAGATGATGGTGATGATGAAGATGATGATGAAGATGATGGATGATGATGATGCTGATGATGACGATGTTGATGATGAAGATGATGACCAAGATGATGAGGAGGAGGATGAGGAGGATGAGGATGATAATGAGGAAGTGGGCGATAACAATGATGATGATGATGGAGATGATGATGATGATGAGGATGATGACGATGATGAGGATGATGATGATGATGATGATGCTGATGATGACGAAGATGATTATGATGATGATGCTTATGAGGAGGATGATCATCATCATCATCATATTCATCATCATCAACATCATCCTCTTCATCATCATCCGTCATCTTCATCATCATCATATTCATCATAATCTGTCATCTTCATCATCATCTTCATCATCATCATCATCGTCGTCGTCGTCGTCGTCATCATCATCATTATCATCGTCATCGTCATCATCATCATCATCATCATCATGTCGTCATCATCATCATTATCAATGATGATGTAGAAGATGATGATGATGATGATGATGATGAAGATGATGATGATGATGTTGATGATGATGATGGCGATGATGATGATGGCGATGATGAAGATGATGACCAATATGATGATGATGATGATGATGAGGATGAGGATGAGGATGATGATGAGGAAGTGGGTGATAACGATGATGATGATGATGATGGAGATGATGATGATGACAAGGATGATGATGATGATGATGATAATGATGATGATCATCATCATCATCATCTTCTTCATCATCTTCATCATCTTCATTGATAATGATGATGATGACGAGGATGAGGATGATGATGATGATGCTGATGATGACGAAGATGATTATGATGATGATGATGATCATGTTCGTCATCATCAACATCGACATCTTCATCTTCGTACTCATCTTCATCATCATCCATCATCTTCATCATCATCATCATCTTCGTCATCATCATCATTATCAGTGATGGTGATGAAGACGATGATGATGATGACGATGATGATGATGATGGTGATGATGATGATGATGATGATGATTATGATGATGATGAAGATGTTGATGATGATGACGATGATGAAGAAGATGATGTTGATGAGGATGATGATGAGGATGATGATGATGATGATGATGACGATGACGACGAATATAATGTTGATGATGAAGATTATGATGATGATGATGATGATGATGATGATGATGATGATAGTGATGATGGTGACAACGATTACGATGATGATGATGATGATGAGAACGATGACGACGATGATGATGATGATGATGATGATGAGGATGAGGATGACGATATTAGTCATGATCATCATCATCATCATCTTGTTTAAGGCATGCAATGTAGCCTAATTGTTGATGTATATGTAACTTCGGAATGTATTTCATAAATATATTTATTGTACCCTTATAAGAGATGTGTTATTCCTCTATAAGGAAGTGTCGTCATTTGTATTGACAAGTGTCGCAAGTGGATTAAATTGCCGATGGGTTATTAGACTACTTGATGTGGGTGTCGGCACGAAATATATGTAACTGGGGTTATTAGGCTGAGTTAGACAAGTTGGACCCATAAGTAATTAGGCAGGTCGGGACAAGTATAAATAGAGAGTCAGGATTCTTTATTTTGATCATCTCATATCTCACTCTTCTCTCACTCAGAAAGTGGTGCACATTAGAGGAGGAGGATCAGCTGCATCGTAGGAGACTATCTATTGTATTTGGTTGAGCCATTGCTCTATCTATCTCTGAGGAAGTTGTGGGGTTTTTCACCTTAGGGTTTTCCCCATGGAAACTCTGTGTGTCCATTGTCTCATGCTTTTGATTCTTATGATGCTTGGAATGCTTTATATGATTGTTATGCATTGATATACTGTACAGCTAGAAGCTCATTGGAAAATCAAAATTTTAGAGCTTTGAATCAAGAGTTTTGGTTGGGTAGATCTCCGGGAAACTCAAACCCTAATCCGGCACCAGATCCAGTTTTCAGAAAACAAGTGGTAAGACCTAAATCTCTTCTATTTCCATTTGAAGTACTCTTTAAAGATGTCTCACCACACCAAGCTTGAGGATAAGCTTGAAGGAGCTGATAACTTCCGAGCATGGAAGTATAGGATTGGGTTAATCCTTGAAGAAAATGAGTTGGATACTTATATAAGTGAAGAGGTCCCTGTCCCAGAGGGAGAAGAGGCTAAGGCTCTTCACAAGAGGAATTTGGTTAAGGCAAAGAGGATCATTGTTGATTCTATTAAAGATCATTTCAATCCCTATGTGTCATCCCTAAAGACACCAACAGAGATGTTTGATTACTTGACCAAATTATTTGAAGGCAAGAACATAAATCGGAAGATGACCCTGAGGAATCAATTGAAGAATATCAAGATCTAGAATGCAAAGACTATGCAGTCATATTTCTCAAGGGTCTCCCAGATAAAAGAACAACTTGAAGCTGTGGGTGACATTGTAGAAAATGGAGAAGTGGTGATGACCACTCTTAATGGCCTCCCTAGGTCATGGGATTCCTTCATCCAAGGAATTTGTGCTAGAAAGAAACTTATCTCTTTCACTAGACTGTGGGAAGAATGCTCACAGGAAGAAGCTTGAATTGTAGCCAGAGAAGAGAAGATGGGGAGTGAATATCAAGCACTCACAGCTCACTCCAAAAGGCATGGTGACAAGAAATCTCACCATCATGGAAAGAAAGGAAAATATCAGAATCAAAGAAGTAGTCCCAGACATCGAAGGGACATGACCCATGTTCGTTGCTATACATGTGATGATAAGGGACACTATGCTAGAGATTTTCCTAAGAATAAGAAAGAGGGTTCTCACAAGCAGAAGAACTTCAAAAGAAGACATCATGCTCATGTTGCAGAGGATGATGAACCTCCTAGGAAGAGGGCTAGAGAAGATAGTGAAGATTCTTCAAGTGATGAAGAATATGTTTTGATTTCTGCTCTCACTGGAACCATTACTCATGGAAGTAATGATTGGCTCATAGATAGTGGGGCTTCTAAACATATGACAGGATTCAAAGAATCCTTTGTGAATCTATCTGAACATGATTCACCCCACAAGGTGAAGCTTGGAGATGGCTACCAGTATCCCATAAAAGGGAGTGGTGAAGCCTCCTATAAACTAGACTCTAGAAAGTCTATGAAGATGAAAGATGTACTCTTTGTTCCAGGACTCAAGAAGAATCTACTCTCAATCTATGCATTGGATGCAAAAGGCATGAGGGTTGCATTTATAGATGGCCAAGTCCTAATGTGGCCTAAAGGCAAGACTATAGATGATGCAGTTGTGATTGGAGAGCAAGAGGGAGGATTGTACAAATTGAAGGGCCATCCAGAACAAGATATGGTCCATGATTCAGTAGAGCCAAGTGAACTTTGGCACATAAGGCTTGCACACATGCATTACAAAGCATTACCAATTGCATATTTATTTTATGATGTATTCTTCATGTATGGGCAAGATGCCAATCCAAAATGTAGTTAGCTAATGAATCGGCCACGTAATTGAATTCTCTTGGTATGTGTTGATATGAAATATAATCAAAAGATCGTTCCAAGAGGCGTACCCTTCGAAATATGCGAAGTAAAATGGGATCGTGGACAGTGTAGATACGATTTAGGTGTGACACCACGAGTTAAGAGTCTAGAAAGTCTGACAATGAGTCAATTCCCAGGGAAGCAACCTCGGTTGAGAGTCCAATGACTGCATGGTACTCTGCAATATTGTTGGTCGCGGGGCCCAAGCAAGTGCCTCCTAAAGATATCAACTCGCCATTGGGAGAATAAATTACCCAAGCTGCGAAAGCAAGGTTCCGGGTTTGTCGACTCGCACCGTCGGTGAATCCGTAGTAGGTAGTCATCTGCGCATAGAAGTACAAGTCGAGGTAAACAGGGATACATAAGATCCATGCATACATACATAAAAGAGAAATGAAAACAAACTAAGTAGATTATGTACAAAAGTGTCTCGCACAGGATGAACCTACGCGTAGAAGCATTTTAGGTACAGCTCGTTGTAGGGCCGTGCCAACGGTATGCTGTCACAGTCGACGAGTTCATAAGCTCCTTTCTCCAAAACATGTTTTACAACAAAGGGGTCGTACCACATAGACTCTAGCTTTCCTTTTCCAAGTTTATCATGCATCTGGTCATATGTGAGTACGAGGTTTCCTTTGTTGAAAACCCGAGGTTGAATGGATTTGTCATACTGTGCTTTGACGCACTTTTTATTGGATTCATTAGCTAAAGGAGCGTCTCGGCGGGTTTCATCTAGCTTAGCTAGGTATAGAAACCGTTCTTCTTTAGAGGTAGTATTGGGAAGTAGCTCTATGGCTATTTTGAGTGATGGGATTTCACATTCAATTGGTAAGATGGCTTCCAGGCCATACACCAGTTGGAATGGTGTGAATCCGGTAGCACTTTTTACTGAGGTTCGGTATGCCCATAATGTCGAAAAAAGAGTTGAGTGTCAATTGGACTTATGGATACCGATAATGCGCTGAATCATAGGTTTTAGAACTTTGTTAATGGCTTCGACTTGGCCATTATCTTGTGGGTAGTACAGGGTTGATTTTTCATGATGAAAACCCAACTTGGCGCTCAATTCTTCGATCATATGGTTCCTGAAGTGGGAGCCATGATCGGTCACGATGGATTGTGGGACTCCAAACCTAGATATGATGTGGTTGAATATGAACTGTGTTGTTGTTTTACCGTCTTCAGCATAAGTAGGCATCGCTTCAGCCCATTTTGTAAAATAATCCACAACTACTATGACATAGCTATGCCCCCCGGCTAAAGTGGGCTTACAATGCGTGAAATCTATACCCCATTTGGAAAGGGGCCGACGGAAATGATAGGATGAAGTGGAGAAGGACGCGAGCGTGTCTTACTGTGAAAGAATTGACAGGGTGGACATTTCTTAACCGTTTCAATGTAGTCTTTGAAAATCGAGGGCCAAAAATATCCCACTCGTAGTATCTTCTGGGCCGTAGCCATCCCAGAGAGATGACCACCACATGCTCCAGCGTGGAATTCATTAAGAACATTTTCATCCTCGTCTAAAGTTAAACAACGTCGAAGAACGATATCAACACCACGACGGTAAAGAGTATCATTGATTATAAGGTAGTACTTGGCGTGATGTCAAATACATCGACGTTCATCGCAATTGAGGTCGGGGTGAAAACGTTGGGTTTGGAGATATAGTATAATATCCCCGTACCATGGGTCGGATGTGCTAATGAGGAACAACGATTCATCGGGTAGAGAATCGATGGGCTCAGGTTGCTCAATAGCATGGGGCAGATTACAAATCAACTCGACAAATACCAAAGATTTATTGGATTTGGCTTTGGAAAATTCCAAGTCAAACTCTTGTAGGATGACAATCCAATGGGAATATTTGCCCCCAAGTACTTGACGTGTGAGGATATAGTACATTGGATTGAAATCCACTATGACAGTGGTCTGGCAGAGGAGAATGTAGTGACGGAACCTATGGACAACAAAGACTGTTGCCAGAGCCAGTTTTTCAACATGTGAGTATTGAGTTTTGTAGTCAAGAAGACTCTTACTAAGATAATATACTACCTGTTCTATGCCATTGGTATCTTCTTGGACTAACACCATGCCAATGGTGGAAATCGAAGCTGTGAGATATAGAATGTAATCCCGTGTGTAGTTGGGGGATTGAATCATAGGATCTTTAGTTAAGGCTGCCTTCAGATTATTAAAGGAGCACTGGGATTCATCGTCCCAAAATAAGGGGGTGTCTTGCTTTAGAAGCCTCATATAGCCTTTTGTTATCTCGGCAAAATTGCAAATGAAACGGCGTAGAAAGTTTGCGTGCCCTTGCAAACTTTGAAGTTCTGGTATGTTCGTGGGGGAAGGCAGGGCTAAAATAGCTTCTACCTTCATGGGGTCCAATTGTATACCGTCTTTGGAGATTATGAATCCCAAAAAATTTCCGGCTTCAACGCAAAAAACGCATTTATGCGGGTTCAAACGAATGTTGTAGCGATGACACCTAACGAAGACGGCGCCTAAGTGATCAGGATGATCTTCCTGAGTCTGAGAATGAGCGGGAAGGTCATCAAGATACAATTCTGCAATATGTTTGATATAGTGAAATGCGTATGACGTCGCCCGTTGGAAAGTTGCCTCGACATTTTTCAGGCCGAAAGGTAACTTTCGATATGCAAAGATTCCCCATGGGTAGATAGGTTGTTTTATGCTGGTCCACTGGGAGTATCTCGATCTGATTATAGCTAGAAATTCCATCCATAAATGAGAAGATGACACTCCCGCCATAGTTATCGATGATCTGGTCGATGAACAGAGTTGAGTAGTTGTCCTTTGGACAAGATTTGTTCAAGTCACGGTAATCGATGCAGACTCTAATTGTGCCCTGTTTCTTGGCTACAGGAATGATATTAGATACCCATTCTGTTAGTGGGACAGGATAGATAAAATCAACATGCAAAATTTTTTCAACTTCTGCTTTGATAGTGTCAGCCTTACGGGGATGGATGGGTCTGAGTTTCTGCCGAACAGGTCGAGCGCCAGGAAAGGTTGGAATCTCATGGACCACGATAGAAGGGTCTATTCCTGGAATCTCTTCATAACTCCAAGCAAAAATGTTGTAGAATGTTTTAAAGAAGGCACCGTAGAACTCCATTTCAATGGGAGTGCATGTCTTTCCAATATGAATGTTTTCCATGACACTAGGATTCACTGAAATGTCGATGGGAGTGGTCGCCATGAGATTGGCCAAGTTTTCCTCAGAAAATATTTCATCGAATGAAGTGGGAAACTCGACTTGACCCATGCCAAGTGAAGTGTTGGGTTTAGTATCTGTCTCAATCGCCTGGATAGTGGGGAAAGAGGATCGATGATGGAAATTTCCCCAGGGTGGTTCATCACCGCACATAACCTCCATGATTGATTCGTCAGTAGGAAAAATAAATGTGAGAGGATTGATAAGTGGTGGGGATGAAATGGCCTTAGATGAGAGCTGTGCCACTGTTTGACGAATAGTAGGATTGACCCAATCAATGGCTGACTGGATCGCCTCATATGCTGCTAGGTTCCTATTTAACGTCGTGGAGTTGCCATAGTTTTCAATCTCGGTAGGACTCGGTATCACCCAAGGATCATTGAATGGGGTGATTCTTGATGATATCATGTTGATGAGCTGTACGGGGGATCCGAGCTCCGGGAATACTCCAATAAGGGAGGAATCCTTCATAAGACCAACGCCAACGTCTTGGAAACGATACCGAGGTTGATCCAATAATGGAACTGTGTTGGTGGGGTTCGAATGAGAGTCTGGGATACAGTAATCTAACTGATCTATGGTGACAATTTTTCCTTCATGAGGAAATTATACGATTCGAAAGATAGTAGATGCTATGGCAGTAATGGCGTAAAACCAGTTTCGACCAAGTATAAGATTATAATCTAATGGTGCATCTACGACTTCGATGTGGATAGATACTGTTTTTCCCCCCAGTTCAACATTGATCGTGGGAATGAGTCCATAGGGTTGAAAACCATTTCCGTCGAATGCTCTAAGAGTAGTGTGAGAAGTCGTGACTTTGGGTGAGCCTAAGGCTCTCCAAAAATTCAAAGACATAATCGACGTGGAAGCACCCTCATCTAAAACAGTGCGATGGATGCTATTTCCATGGATTTTTGTATGAACCTGGAAGGCTAACTGATGGGAAAGCCGAGGTTTGACATACTCCAAGTTAAACATGATGGTGTTTGAAGTATCCAGGTCTACTGCCCCCAGTGCTGAAAGTAAGGTTCTACGCTGCGTAGGCAAGTGTTGGAGAACCTCGAGAGTTGACATCGCGTAAGGTGCTTGAGCTAGATCCTCAACAATGTTGTAATTTTGGGCAGCGTGCACGTTAGGGTTGAATGTCGCCTTTCAGATAATGCCTTTGGGTGGGCGGAGCATTGTGTCCGTAAGCGGTCTCTCGATGTGGAGATGGCCGTTAGGGGGAGGCGTGAGAGAAGGATCTTCAACAAGAGACTTGCTTTTGGTTGTCTCTGACTGTTTGTTTGAACTTGGGGTCCCAGGAATGTTACCACTACTTTGAGTAGGTGGAGGATTTCACGTACTAGGGTTAGGGGGAGGCTGCAAGAATGGTGTCCATGGAATATGGGTTCCACCCTGATGAAGAGGTGGAGGTTGAAGGGATGGGTTCCATGGAGCTGTTGCATTCGAAGGATAGGGGAAGCCAGAATTCAAGTTGGGGGTGATGTGAGGTTGCCCCCTAGCTTGGTTCTAGTTTCCAAACAATGAGTACCCCCCGCTCTGTGGGATTTGAGATCCCCAAGAAGGAAGCATTCCTGATGAGGGATTTTGAGGATGAGGCCCGGTTGGAATACCGGCATAAGGTTGTCCGCTGCCAGGTGTGTTATACATACCGAACTGAGTAGATGTTGCTGGTTTGGAGGGTTGTTGAATGGTGCTAGTGGGGGAATTAATGAGTGGGAATCCTCCAAGTGAAGGGCCTTGTTGATCCAGTGGGATAGATGGAGGTGTTGGTTGAATCATCCTGCTTTGAATGGTACCGAGGGGTTGTCCGCCAGCAGGTGGATGATTGGATGGTCCTATGGGAGGGGGTTGGTGACTAGGAGCGGCATTCCCAACAAAAGGTTGTCCTCCTGTATGCTGGGTTGATTTCCCGCCAGGAGGGGGTTGGTTGTTGGGATTAGTGGTTCCGATAGTCAGTTGTCCACCTCCTGAAATGGTGTAGATGGTGGCCGAGGATGAACCTCTGGTCAGTATGGATGATCCAGTGGTATGACTTGATGTTCTTCCGACACTAGAAAGGTGAGATAGTGTCGATTGGCCAATGGCAGCAAAGGTGCCGATTTGTGGAGGGGGTCTTCCATATGTTACAAGTGGGGACAGAGAAAATACTGGGTTATCCCTCATAGAATGTGCTCCAAACATACTTGACGGTAGTAAATGTGGGGAATTTAACTGAGGGGTGTCGGGAGTTTAATCCATAGAGTCTTGAATAGTAGGAGGACCATCAAGGACTGGGTCCGGATTTGTATCCTGGAAATGGTTTTTGGGGTCCGGAGGGAAATGATGTATAGTAATATCTAAGGGTCCGGAGCCGTCTGCATAGGAGTGATGAAACTCTGTGCTAGACGGAATGTTGGGAGTTCGGTAGTTGGGAGGACGGGTGATAAGGGGATATCTAGAAGCCGTTCAGAGCATTTGCTCTGTATCACATTTAAACTGTGTCGACGCTAAAGGGGAGTTAGCTAGACTAACCATACTAGATTGGATCGATGCCATGATTTCGTGTCCCAAAGGGAGATTAGGGATGGATATCGTATGAGGTATGTTGCTGGAAGAACCGGTTTCCCGTGGATTAACACTTGATGGCGCAGTAATAGCAGGAGGAGGTTCCACTTGGGAAGCAAGAAAGTCATAGTTAGGTTCAAAAGGTGTATCAGGAAGTTGGTTTTCTTCGATAATTTCCACGTATCTGCCCGGGACTGTAATCAATTCGGATATATCTTGGTCGGATCCTTCAGTGGTGCCAAGACATCCTTTCGGAACATCATAGAAAGTATCTAGTGGGAGGGTAGTGTTGACATCGGGGAGGATGATGGCCTCCGGTCTAGTATCTTGGGCAATGTTATTTTCAGCCGCTGCAGTGTTTTCCACTATGGCAGGTAGATCTGGAATAACAATGGGTGAAGTGATAGTCGGAATCTCAGGTGTGTTACTGGTTGCAAAAACTACAAGGGGTTCTGAGATCGTACTGTGAGTAATAGTTATAGGAGGAACTGAAGATGTAGTGCGGATTGGTGGTGGAACGTTCCCTTGGCTGGCACCCCGGCCAGCAGGGACAACGATACGTGATGTAGGTGGAACAGAGGTCCTTGGCGGTGGTGGTGGGATTCATCCCTATACTCTTCGTGGTCTCCGTGGTTTGGACATAGTGGTAGGACTACAAATTCTGGGGGCAGTCTCGTAATAAAGAACTCAAAAACCCTAATGCAGCCGAGTGTGCAAAAGGGGAGCTAGAAAAAGCAAGGCTCTTAGGCCAAAAAAGCAAGCTCTAACAACTACACTGAGACTAGCGTCACAGTAAGCGAGCTAAAAACCAAAATGGCCAGAATGCCAACAAGCAATCACTAAAAGAAAAATGACCCTCTATGAAGATGAGATGATAAGCAAAAACCTCTTAACTAAGAGTTGGAGACGTCAACAAGTTGTATCCTTCGCAAGGTGATGAAATCCAAGTCGAACAATACAACGCGAGAGACCAATAATAGAAGGATATCCCTCTACTGAAAGGGATCCTAGGTAAAAGAGCCCTAGTAGAAAAGTCACTAAGCTACCTTGTTCATGACACGTTGGAAAAGGTTTTCGGTGCTTATGCCTTATCACCCTTGTATCACCAGTATGGTGGCCGGAGAATACAAGGAAGACAATGATCGATGTTTCCTTAGGGCTAATTGGAGTGCGGCATTCCACAGAGTCCGTCCAGTTATCAATCTCACGGTGGTTTAACCCCTGAAACAACAGGAGGCCCCTCCACAAACTGGTGTATGACCGTGTCAACAAATACTAGAGGATTTTGGTACCCTAGAAGACAACAACTCTGTCTCAGATGATAATGACAAGGGGGAATTATTTGGATGCCTATCCCCGGTGTCCTACCTAACTAACAATTTTTTTTCCTCCTCAAGTGAGGTTATGATGTGTTGAGTTAGGGGGTGTAAATTTTAGTGGTTGTATTACTGAATCGGGTAAATGGACGTGAAACTTGGTGACATTGTGACAACCCAAACCATGCAAATGAGAATGAATCGAAATGAGCCTTTTATTCGATTAAATCTAGCTACAGAAAAGAGAGAGTTTCTCGATCATTATGCATGAATCTTTTAAGAACAAATGAAAAAACCACAACAATTTTTTTTTTTTTTTTTCCAAGCAAACCAAACTGAAATAAACACTACCTCCAAATGTAACTAATCTTACAACTATAATAATTCAACGTGAGAGTTTATGTAGCAAATACGAATGGATGATTCACTCCAATATTGATTTTATAACATAAATGGAAAAGATAGCACTTGTAAGAATAGTGTGGTCTTCAAAATTATACAATCAAGGGAAAGAAAACAGTGACCAAAACCTTGATTATAATGAAAGGATCAAGATAATGCAGAAAATGATGAAAGGGAGATCAATGTGAAAATTGTGCCACTAACTCGACAAATTTAAACTCAAACCAACAATGTAAACAAACCAAAAAACTTGCAACTGGTTGATGGTGACAGTAGAAGTAGACAAGCAGCAATTGGGAATGAGGTTGTAAATATGGTGATAATGGCCAAACAAGAACCCAAGGTTGGGAGTTGTCTACAAAGCTTACACAATCAAGTGGAAGTACTGTGGCTAGGCAAGTTGCAGGATGTGTATGAGCAACAGGAAAACCAAAACAAGGCAAAGAAGGTCTAAATGACCTGTGGGAACCAAGAAAGTGTCTTTTTGTACAGCACTACCGCGTGCAGACCATACACCCAAGAGCGGTACTGTGCATGACCGTGTTCCAGAAAATGCTCAGAGCGCAGTACTACTGCGCTGGATGGGGTTATAGGGGCGCGGTACTGTTGTAAAAGATGGAACAGGGCGCAACTTTAAGAAAAGTTCTGAAATTTTCGAGGGTGTGCAGACCTAGAGGACTTACTGATAAAAAGTAGAGAGCTAATGCAGAGGGAAGGGGAATGAATGAAGGTCATTAAAGACCGAACTCTACTACTGGTTTGAAGGGAGAGAAAGATCACAATCAAAATGAATGAAAGTGAAAGAACTCAATCAAACAGGGTTCATCTTCCCCAGCGGAGTCGCCAGTTTTTGTTGTAGAAATTTCTCCCTACGAATAAAGAGAAATTTTCTTAGGATAAAGTAGATTATACTAGATCTAAGCTAAGACAAAAACAAAACAAATGTAATCTTGAATCCTGGATTAAACTAGTATTTCAGGGATTTTACATTAGAAGGAAAGGAAGAAAGTAACTCACCTCCATTCTCAGCTTTTGTCCTGCTTGTAGTTTTGATCTCGGAATCCTTGCAATAGATCTGTGGAGACAAAACAATACACAAGCACGTGCAATCTTCCAATGTCCTTGAATTACAAGTTAGATTCCAATCTATATAGACATAATTCATGAAATTGAAACATAATCAATACAAACGAACTAGAAAACAAGGCAAGTTATATTATTGAGAAGCTTGAAAAGTGCTTACAAAGGTTGCTTGATGTCCAAGCCAATCTTCCAGCTCTAATCACTTCCACCTCTAGATATCTCCACAAAAGGTTTGTGATCATAGGTTTTATGCCCCAAAAGTCCTCCCCTTGGCTCATGGAGGATCTCTCTCTTATAACATGTGGGAAAGTTAACCAACAAGAGAGAAATGTGGATCTATGGAGTGTTTAGTGGATCAAGCCATCCAAATAGGGAGAGGGTTAGGATCGAATCATAGGTAGTCAATCCCATCAAAATATCTCGAAGGTTGAGATCCCAACATCCATGGAAAAAGGGCTATAACTGGACTACTGCGCCCCTACAATTGAGCATAACGCGGTAGTACCATGCAACAGTAAAGGAGCATTACACGGTAGTGAGGACTACCGCGCAGTAGCAAGTGTGCAACACGTGGTAGTGTTGGAAAAGATGACTGGGTTGGGCTGGAAAATGAAAGGGTTTGTCTTCAGTGATCAATCATTAATCTTTTCTGGATGTTTAATCAGTAGGGGGAAGTGTCGTCGAAGTGTTTTGGTGTAAATATGCGACACTAGGTTGTTAGGTGCGATATTGAGGTATAACACCTCATCCATACCATCCTTGTGTGAAATCAAAATATACTCATGGTAATAATTATTGGTTTAGATTGCATACTTCATCTTGTGTAGTGTTCATATGATTTTTTTTAGATGTGAACTTGGGAATTCTTCTTGTCAAATTCATTGTTGTCTATGCATGGATATTGCTATAGGAATATGATAAAAAAAAATGCATGGGAGAATCTCAAATCTTGTGAATGAAAAGAATTATTTACAATTCACCATACTTATAGAAATGATCTCCACTTGCAATGGAAACTGGTAGCTTGAATGTATCCACTAGATTCGAAGACCAATGAAGATGTTTGTTAGATTCCAAGGGTGATTTTGTGTCCAATAGATCAATGAGTGTCCAAAATATCAATGAGTGTGAGCCAATAAGAAACCTGTAAGAGCTTGAAACCCGCGGAAGAAATGAAACCTGTGTTTTTTGGTACAATTCCCAAGAAACAGAGAACTCTATTTTTTTTAACTACTAACAGGCATGCGCACGCGTGTTTGTAGCACGTACATGTCACCAGTGTGCACGCGCTCCTATATAACGTTTACACCATTTATTCCCCAACGTTTACACCATTTAATGCCAAACCTTCCCCCACTTCAAAAATATTTGCATAAATTTGACTCGGTGATGAAGTTTGAAGGGTGGGTCTTAATTTTTATTGGAAGGGCTTACTCTTTCCGTCTTGACACATTTGATAATTTATGGTTGTCTATGTGCCTTGACCCAATTGATATTGTAAGGTGAGGATGTGCATGCATAATAATCCTTATTTATGACTATGTGATGAGGATTTAAATGGAAGAGGATGTAAAGACATGTTATTTTTATACGTATTTTGATGGCGAGTGTCGAAGAGAAATGTGGTGATAAACCACATATGTTTGGAAGGACAGAGGGAGGTTACATGATCATGATCATGCCACCCATCAAATTGAAGACAATTCCTTAGCCAAAAATTGTTTTTTTTAAATTTATTAATAACCATTGTGGTACTTTGGTCCAAATGTTTTTTCTAACTCATTGTTTCTCCATATTGTGTGCTTACTGCCACCTCTCTATATCTATGCATAAATCAACCTCTGCTTGGTTTGTGGTTATAGTTGCATGCCATTATTTGTAGTTGCATGCCATTGAGTGTTGTTTAGAGTTTTCGTGAGTTTGTGACATTCATGCAATAAATGAAGTCTTGTAGAGGGGACTCATCAAAGAGGCAATTTGAATTTCATTTTGACAAAAAACATATTTTGTAAAGATCAAATGCCATGAATGCATCCTCAGATTACCATGCAAGACCATGGATATGTTGAAAAGCATTGATCATCGAAGAATGAAAACAGGTTCCTCGAGATCTTATTGAAGCATATTGAGCTCAAATGAATTCCACTTGGGCATTAATTGAAAATTCTAGACCTCAAGCATCATCAATAACATATAGAATCCATGACACTATCCCTCTACAAGGAGTCTTTTGCATATGAATTAAATATTGCTGCCATTATAATGTCTTGGAAATCAAGGATTTATCTTGGCTCCTTAACCATGGCTCCTTAACCATGCCATTATTAGTCAACTTCAAGTGTGCTATGTGTGCAATGACTAGGTTATTGTGAACCAAAAATGGGTCTCGAGGTCTAACCAAGGTATATGGACAACAAGAAGTTTCTCATGCCTTAAATGAAGCTTCTCGGGCTCAATCACCATGAACAACATCTACAACTCAAGAAGCTTCTTAGGATACGATGTTGAATGCATCTTCAAACCACCACACATAACCCTTGTGGGGTATCTCTAGCAAATGTAGAGGGATACATATACCATGATTAGTGTTAGATTTTAAGCATTAATTCAATATGCTATAGGATCTTTACTGAGAGAATAACATGTACAGTATATCAATGCATAACAATCATATCAAGCATGCCAAGCATCACAAGAATCAAAAGCATGAGACAATGGACACACAGAGTTTCTGTGGGGAAAACCCTAAGGTGAAAAACCCCACAACTTCCTTAGAGATAGGTAGAGCAATGGCTCAACCAAAGTACAACCAAATACAATAGATAGTCTCCTACTATGCAGCTGATCCTCCTCCTCCAATGTGCACCACTTTCCTAGTGAGAGAAGAGTGATATATGAGATGATCAAAATAGAGAATCCCGACTCTCTGTTTATACTTGTCCTGACCTGCCTAATTACTTATGGGGCTGACTTGTCTAGCTCAGCCTAATAACCCCAGTTACATATATTTCGAGCCGACACCCACATCAGGTAGTCTAATAACCCATCGGAAAGTTAATCCACTTGCGACACTTGTCAATACAAATGACGACACTTCCTTATAGAGGAATAACACATCTCTTATAAGGGTACAATAAATATATATATGAAATACATTCCGAAGTTACATATACATCAACACTCCCTCTTAACTAGGAAGGTATTTCTTGACACAGATCATCGGGCACAAGTCTTCTTCTCTGGATCATCGTCATTGAATCTTCATCATCATCATCACAGCTGCTGCTATCTCATCCAATCTATGAATCTACTCGTCATAGGAATTTCTACAGAGCCAGTCCTTTTTTATACTGGATCTAGGCCCACCACCTGTAGGTCTTCATCATCATTGGTCATATTGTGGAATCCTCAGGACTCATCACGTGCGTCTGTAAAACCTTGCAAGAGCATCCCAGGCCTTTTACGAGCGCATAGCTCAACCTCTCGAATCTCCCAGGATCTTTTACATGCCACTGCACAACCTGTCCACGACCACAGAGTACCTGATACTCACTATACATCCAATTGATGTATATGATCACATGATCAACCTGATCATTATCATCATCTCTGCGAACAAGACATCAAGTAGGTACACCTCAGAACTGATTATATTGCCTATTCAAAACCTGCAAGATCTCTCAGGACTGATTACACTGCCTCGAAAAAACCTGCAAGAGCATCTCAGGACTGATTATATGCCTCTGCAAAACCTGTGTACCAAACTGTCACATCAATGTCTTCAAATCACCATGGAGTCCACAGAGCACAACCCAGATGCACACACACAGCACTTACACTCACCAGCATGGGAGGACCAACCTACTACCATCTGGGAAAGGCTAACAACACTTACATCAATGACCATGGGAGGACCAACCTACCACCATGTCGGAAAGGCACAGCACTTACATCAACGACCATGGGAGGACCAACCTACCACCATGTTGGAAAGGCCCATCACTTACATCAACGACCATGAGAGGACCAACCTACCATCATGTCAGAATGGCTCTAGCACTTATATCTCACCATGGGAGGACCAACCTACCACCATGTGAGAATGGCCCAACCCTTACAGCTCACCATAGGAGGACCAACCTACCACTATGTGAGAATGGCTCAGCCCTTACATCTTACCATGGGAGGACCAACCTACCACCATGCAAGAATGGCTTATCCCTTACATCTTTCCATGGGAGGACCAACCTACCACCATGCAAGAATGGCCCAGTGTGCATCTGTGTCTCTGGACTCATCACTTCCCTCTGGAAGGCATATCGATATGAAGTACACCAAGTCTCCCTCTGAAGTATTCAAACTTCACTCTAGAAAGCAGCTTGGTCAACACATCAGCTATCTGCTCGTCTGTCGCAACATACATGAGCTTCACAGCTCGTCTCTGCACCATATCCCTGATATAGTGGAACTTGATCTCAATGTGCTTCAACCTGTCATGAACACTGGGTTCTCTGACAACTTCACAATACTCTAGTTGTCGCAATATATATAGGTAGCACTCAACTAGAGATAAAACAAATCATACAGTAGCTTCCTAATCCATACTACCTCACAACTAGTTGAACAAGCTGTGACATACTCTGCTTCAGCTATACTTAGTGCCACATAGGACTGCTTCTTGCTAAACCAAGAGATCACACCTGATCCCAAACTGAAGCAGCACCCCGAAGTGCTTTTTCGATCAATGGCACTGCCTGCCCAATCCGAATCAACATAACCCTCTAGGTTAAAATTTTGATTCGCCTCATACTTGAGCCCATAATCCACTGTACCCTTCAAGTACCTCATAACATGCTTTGCAGCTATCAGGTGAACATGTCTCGGATCTATCAGATACTGGCTCAAGGTGTTCACTGCAAAGCAAATGTCTGGTCTCATATTCGTTAGGTACATCAAGGACCCAATCATCTGATGATACATTGTAGCATCAACCATCTCAGAAGAAGCATCACACAGAAGCTTCAGGTTCGATGCCATAGGTGTGGCCATGGCCTTGCATTCCATCATCCCAAAACTCTTCAGGATCTTTACTGCATACTTCCCTTGTCTAAGGAAGATTCCATCTGCACTCTGCCACACCTCCATACCAAGAAAGTAGTGCATCATACCCAAGTCCTTCATCTCGAACTCGGCATCTAGCTTCCTCTTCGTATCGACAATCAGTTTATCCTCACCTATCAGAAATAGGTCATCCACATAAAATAGTAGTATCATTGGATTTCCCTCCTCAACCTTGTAGTAAAGGTTGGAATCCGCTTTACTCTTGGTAAAGCCCAAACTAGATAGGAAGCCATCTATCCCGCCATACCAGGTCCTAGGTTCCTGTTTCAAACCATACAGTGCTTTCTTCAGTTTGCACACATGTGTTTCTCTATCATGTGTCTCAAACTCGAGTGGCTGCTCCACATACACTTCTTCTTCAACTACACCATTCAAGAAGGCTATCTTGACATCCATCTGGTGTACCTTCCATTTCATCACTGCAGCCAGAGCAAGTATTGATCCAATGGAAGTGTATCTGGCCACAGGAGCAAAAGTCTCTTCATAATCAATTCCTTCTTTCTGGGAGAAGCCACGAGCTACAAACCTAGCTTTGTATTTCTCTATGCTGCCATCTGCAGCATGCTTGACCTTATAGATCCATTTGGAAGTTACCACAGACTTCCCATTTGGTATTGGGACCACATCCCAAACATCATTCTTCATAATAGATTGGTATTCTTCGATCATAGCATCCTTCCATTCTTTCTTTTCTGCGGCTTCTTCATAACTGGAAGGTTCTTTATCCATGATGTCACAGAGTAAAGCGACATAACTAGTATGTGAACTTGTCCTTTTCCTTTCTCTGTGTTCTTCTTCTAGAATGTCAAATCTCTCTGCATCTTGGATGAGCTCTCTAGCCCATGTTGGTTTTCTCTTGTGAGGATTCTTCTCATGAGGTGGATCCACAGGTTCTTGTGGATCTTCCATTTCACGATCTTCTTCAGGAACTGTTTCATTCATTGTGGTGTCTTGAGTTCTGGATATTCTGGGATCTTCATTGTCTTCAATAGGTGTATTTCTCGATTTGTGGTAAGCTGAACTTTCATCAAATGTTACATCTCTGCTGATGTCAATCTTCTTGAATCCAGGGAAGTAGATTCTATAAGCCTTCGAGCTTTCACTGTAACCCATGAATATACCCTTCTTTCCTGAAGGATCCAACTTTGACCTTTTCTCTTTTGGGATGTGAGTGTATACTGGACAGCCAAATATTCTGAGATGGCTCACTTTTGGTTTCTTACCAGTAAACACTTCTTCTGGTGTTTTGTTGTCAAGTATCTTATGGGGTGTTCTGTTCTGCACATATACCGCTGTCCTTGCTGCTTCAACCCATAAGTGCATAGGTAAGTCTTGGTCATGAAGCATTGCCCTTGTTGCTTTCATGATTGTTCTATTCTTCCTTTTGGCAACCCCATTCTGCTGTGGATTGTAAGGAGTAGTCAACTCCCTCTTAATCCCTGAATCACTGCATAACTTCTTGAAGTCTCCTGAAGTAAATTCTCTGCCATTGTCAGATCTGAAGATCTTGATCTTCAAGTCAGTTTGGTTTTCTATCAAGGCTTTGAATTCCTTGAAATTGTTAAACACTTCATCTTTGTTCTTCAAGAAGTAGATCCAAGTCTTCCTAGAGAAATCATCAATAAAGGAGACATAGTATACATACCCACTCAGAGAACTGGATGACATGGGACCGCATACATCAGAGTGGATAATCTCCAAGATTCCTTCTGCCTTGCTTTCACTGCTTGGAAATGTCTTCTTTGTATTCTTTCCCTTTGCAGAACCTTTGAAAATGCCTTCATGCTTTGTATGGATTTCAGGAAGACCTTCTACCGCTTTGCTTGCAATGGTTAATGCTTTGTAATGCATGTGTGCAAGCCTTCTGTGCCAAAGTTCACTTGGCTCTACTGAATCATGGACCATGGCTTGTTCTGGATGGCCCTTCAATTTGTACAATCCTCCCTCTTGCTCTCTAATCACAACTGCATCATCTATAGTCTTACCCTTAGGCAACATTAGGACTTGGCCATCTATAAATGCAACCCTCATGCCTTTTGCATCCAATGCAGAGATTGAGAGTAGATTCTTCTTGAGTCCTGGAACAAAGAGTACATCTTTCATCTTCATAGACTTTCCAGAGTCTAGTTCATAGGAGGCTTCACCACTCCCTTTTATGGGATACTGGTAGTCATCTCCAAGCTTCACCTTGTGGGGTGAATCATGTTCAGATAGATTCACAAAGGTTTATTTGAATCCTTTCATATGTTTAGAAGCCCCACTATCTATGAGCCAATCATTACTTCCATGAGTAATGGTTCCAGTGAGGGTAGAAATCAAAACATATTCTTCATCACTTGAAGAATCTTCACTATCTTCTTTAGCCCTCTTCCTGGGAGGTTCATCATCCTCTGCAGCATGAGCATGATGTCTTCTTTTGAAGTTCTTCTTCTTGTGAGAACCCTCTTTCTTATTCTTAGCACAATCTATGGCATAGTGTCCCTTATCATCACATGTATAGAAATGGACATGGGTCATGTCCCTTCGATGTCTGGGACTACTTCTCTGATTCTGATATTTTCCTTTCTTTCCATGATGGTGAGCTTTCTTGTCACCATGCCTTTTGGAGTGAGCTGTGAGTGCTTGATCTTCACTCCCCATCTTCTCTTCTCTGTCTACAATTCGAGCTTCCTCCTGTGAGCATTCTTCCCACAGTCTAGTGAAAGAGATAAGTTTCTTTCTAGCACAAATTCCTTGGATGAAGGAATCCCATGACCTAGGGAGGCCATTAAGAGTGGTCATCACCACTTCTCCATTTTATACAACTTCACCCACAGCTTCAAGTTGTTCTTTTATCTGGGAGACCCTTGAGAAATATGACTGCATAGTCTCTGCATTCTAGATCTTGATATTCTTCAATTGATTCCTCAAGGTCATCTTCCAATTTATGTTCTTGCCTTCAAATAATTTGGTCAAGGAATCAAACATCTCTTTTGGTGTCTTTAGGGATGACACATGGGGAATGAGATGATCTTTAATAGAATCAGCAATGATCCTCTTTTCCTTAACCAAATTCCTCTTGTGAAGAGCCTTAGCCTCTTCTCCCTTTGGGACAGGGACCTCTTTACTTATATAAGTATCCAACTCATTTTCTTCAAGGATTAACCCAATCCTATACTTCCATGCTCGGAAGTTATCAGCTCCTTCAAGCTTATGCTCAAGCTTGGTGTGGTGAGACATCTTTAATGAGTACTTCAAATGGAAATAGAAGAGATTTAGGTCTTACCACTTGTTTGCTGAAAACTGAATTTGGTGCCACATTAGGGTTTTAGTTTCACGGAGATATACCCAACAAAAAATCTTGATTCAAATCTCTAAGCTTATGATTTTCCAATGATCTTCTAGCTGTGTCTTCAGATTTCATAAATTCCTATTTTTTAGGAAACCCTAATTTTTAGGGCCAAAATTGAAAGCGCTTAGAATTGAATTCTGATTGGAAAGATAGATTCACCTTGCTGAGGAGAGTCAATTCATCATATTTCTTTTCCAAAATCTATGGAGAGAAACCCAAAAACAAGAAGCCCTAGCTTCTGCAACTACACAGTGTCTTCTTCTCAGGTTAGCTCTGATACCATGTTAGATTTTAAGCATTAATTCAATATGCTATAGGATCTTTACTGAGAGAATAACATGTACAGTATATCAATGCATAGCAATCATATCAAGCATGCCAAGCATCACAAGAATCAAAAGCATGAGACAATGGACACACAGAGTTTCCGTGGGGAAAACCCTAAGGTGAAAAACCCCACAACTTCCTCAGAGATAGATAGAGCAATGGCTCAACCAAAGTACAACCAAATATAATAGATAGTCTCCTACTATGCAGCTGATCCTCCTCCTCCAATGTGCGCCACTTTTCGAGTGAGAGAAGAATGAGATATGAGATGATCAAAATAAAGAATCCCGACTCTCTATTTATACTTGTCCTGACCTGCCTAATTACTTATGGGGCCGACTTGTCTAACTCATCCTAACAACCCCAGTTACATATATTTCGGGCCGACACCCACATCAGGTAGTCTAATAACTCATCGACAAGTTAATCCACTTGCGACACTTGTCAATACAAATGACGACACTTCCTTATAGAGGAATAACACATCTCTTATAAGGGTACAATAAATATATATATGAAATACATTCCGAAGTTACATATGCATCAACAATTAGGCTACATTGCATGCCTTAAACAAGATGATGATGATGATGATCATGACTAATATCGTCATCATCATCCTCATCATCATCATCATCATCATCATCGTCGTCATCATCATCATCATCGTAATCGTCGTTACCATCATCACTGTCATCATCATCATCTTCATCATCAACATTATATTCGTCGTCATCATCATCATCATCATCATCATCATCATCATCATAATCCTCATCAACATCATCTTCTTCATCAACATTATATTCGTCGTCATCATCATCATCATCATCATAATCCTCATCAACATCATCTTCTTCATCATCGTCATCATCATCAACATCTTCATCGTCATCATCATCATCATCATCATCATCATCATCATCTTCGTCATCATCATCATTGTCTTCATCATCATCACTGATAATGATGATGATGACGAAGATGATGATGATGATGATGATGATGAGGAAGATGATGGATGATGATGAAGATGAGTACGAAGA
>BSBM01000761.1:4282500-4417500 GCA_027924585.1 Larix kaempferi | reverse complement strand
CATTTCATTGTGTCAATCTTTTCAGTCTCCTAAGTCTACAAATTCACTTTACAACTTAGGAAAACATAATCATACTTACAAAGTTTTACCTGCAAAGCTTCTGCCTTGATCTCCTTAACATCGACATGTAGACAAATGCACTTTATGTTGCAAAAACCCTAGGGGAATAAGAGGGATATGACAATCACTTATAAATATATCGCATACTTGCTTGTTATATAATTCTATCTTTTGAAAACCATCATATTTAAATAAGTCTCTTCCTATTGTGATATTTCAATGCTCGGTAATTAACTCCCCAACCCTCCTCTGATGATGAATTTAAACCCATCATTGTAAAAATATTTCCGGAACCAGTTTGACCATATGCAAAAATACATACATTGTATCCATCTAGAATAAACCTTATCAGTAGATGTGTGTCTAGAAACACTTGCTCTTGAGATGAAGAAGGACCAAAGAATTTGTTGAAGTTAAACATTCTTTGGGCTTCTTTCCCTTGTTTTTTGGGATTAACAATTAATAACTCTTCATTTTTACCAATGTAATATATCTTAGTTTGTTTTCGATACTGACCAGAAATTAAAAAAAAGATGCCTCACTCTACAGTACACCCGAATATTTCCTTTCAAGTCTTGAACTTCATTGTATAATTGTCGATTCTCTGCAAGAACATTGTGATAATTAGATGCAGCGATTGCTACTCCCGTGAGTTGGTTCTCCAAGGTTTCAATTTCTATTTTCCAATTCTTTTTCACTTCAATAACTTATTCTTTAGTCGCTTGAGAGATTTCTTTCACCTCCTGAAGTTCTTGAAGATGGACAATCAAGAATTTCAAAATATTTCAGCTTCAAGTTCCACATCTCCATAACATGTAAAGCTTCTAGCTCTTCAGTTACCACAGTATTTTGTTTGCATACTGACATCTATGAAATGATTGAATTTCTAGAGCTTCATCTTCCAAATTAGTAGTCATGTTGTTAATACCAAAATGCTTAGCTTTGGTACTTTGTCTTTCGATAGCCCACGTGACTGGTTCGTTGTCTTCTATTACCCTTCTCTGGTATTCAAATGGCAGCTCGTTCATTTTCTTGTTTAGTCATTTATCTTTATGAGAATCATTGCATCTTTTCTTCTTCATACCTTCATGTGCTTTACTTTATTCCTGATAGATACCTTTTCTTCCTTGATTTGATTAGGAACCCACTTCATGCTACTTTTGCAATTTCTTGCTTTATGCCCAAAATTAGTACATAAAAAACAATAGCCATAGAATATGAGTAGGGTTTCCTTAATGAAGTTGATCTTATGAAGATATTTTTCCTTAGAGGAGGATCAGTCCTTTTCTGCTCTTTATTCTTGATTACATTGCTATTATCTTTGTGATGGGGCTTCTTGCAGTAGAAACACTTTCAACCTTCTTGCTTTCATTGTGATTTGGTGTTTGAAGAATACTAACTTTGCTTTTAGGCTTTTCTTCAACTTTAAACTTTGGATACTTGGATCTTATGTCCTCTTTGCATGGATACATACATGTATAACCAAGACCTAATTTGTCCCATGGTGATCTTTGATAACTGAGAATGTCATCCAATACTTGAGAACTCTTCAAATTCTTACTGAGCTTGTCAACTTCAATCTTTAATCAGAAAATTCTCTCCTAAGGATCTTACAATCTTCATCCTTCTTCATTAGGCGGCACCTTATTACTTTTTCAGTTCCTTTTGCTTCTTCAAGTTGGGTTTTCAAGGAGATAATTTCTTATTCAAATCTTCGTTCTTGCTCTTTTATCTTTTCATCAATTTCTATTTCAAACTTGTGTACACTCCTCATCCTTTTCTTTCAATTGTCTTGTCAAAAATTATTCTCTTATTTATGTTTCCTTTTGTTCTTTTTTCAGGTGTTCAATCTTCTTGTCTTGCTTCTTGACAATATTTCTCATATTTTTTACTTCTTCAAGAGTATCCTCTAACTTAGCTCTCAAGTTAGGCACTTCTTCTTCTTCTTCATGTCACTTTCTTCTATTGTCTTGTAGTGTTCAAACATATTGTTTTCACAGAGAGAACACTTAACTGTAAAATGACCAATATTTATACATTTAAGGCATTTCAAAGGTAATTTGTCATTTTACTTGCCTGCACCTTATTTTGGCTTCTTCATGAGTTGTTGCATTTCTTTAGATTCTTCACAATTAGCCATGTGTGTTTTTATGATATCCTTCAAGTTGGTTAGACTTGTATGAAGGCTGCTCTGATACCAATTGTTGAACATACTAGAGACACTGAGGGGGGGAGGTGAATCAGTGTCCTACACTTTACCTCTTTTTTGTTCAATCTAGAACTTCACCAAAAAAATAGTACAAATGTAGACAAAAGATAGATTTGAAATTCAGTAATATATATATATATATATATATATATATATATATATATATATATATATATCGGTAAACTCAATAGATTACATCTGGGTTGTGAACATCTTAGTCTTCTGGTCAACCACGATCAATGGTAACCTATGATTTTCTTCATCCCTCTTCTTAGCCACTGATGATGGTAAACCACCATTTATCTTCTGCTACTAAGAGTAGTTCCCTACTGCTTATTCTTCTTAACCCACAAGCAATGATTTCTCACTAATTAAACTTCTTATTCCACGAGCAATGATTTCTCAAAGCTTATTTTCTGCAGCGACAAGCAATGGTTGTCCTAATGTTATTTCTCTACCCACAAGCAATAGTTGCATATTGTTAATTCTTCTTCCCACGGTTTATCTACCTTTTCTTTTGGATCGAAGATTACTTGATTTCTTTCTTGATTATTGTTGCTATGCAGCTCACAAAAGATGATATAGTTGTGTCCTCAAATCTATCTCTATTTCATCACAAAAGAGATATGATCTAACATTCCACAAGTTGTCTTCAAATCTTCTATAAAACTTTACTCAAATTACTTCTTAAATGAGTCATCCGCAAACTTCATCTCTTGCTTGAGAAAAACCCTAATTCATTTATACCACACTCTTGCATACCTTTCTTTGTGTTTCTCCTTGTTTGTGTTCCTTTAAGACTTGCCCACTTCTTCTCCTTGTTTGTGTTTCTCCTTGTTTTGTTCAATACTATCCCCAATCAATTTCCTCTTCTATCTCATCTTTTTATATTATTTTCACTCTAGACTTTTTTCACACACCCAAACTGAAATGAAATGTGACCTTTTTCTTATTTATATATATCCACCTTTGTTATATCATGGTATATCATTAGAGCCCACATTTACTTTTATAAAGATAATTTATCTTTTTATAAAATATCTTTTGTAAAGCCCACCTATCATTTTAATAATAACTTTTCTTTTTATAGTAATTATTTGTAAGGTCATCATAAGAGTTTTTGATATTTCAAAACTTCTTCAAGCTTTCATATTGTCACAAAGGTCTCCAAATCTGATCATACTCTTCAATCAATCTCGTGACTTAATCTGATCATTTGAGACTTTGACATCAATAACAACCACTCTCAACAATCTTCTCCCAGTTTGTGCGAGTAACCACATATAGTGGTGATCATATTCATAATACCAAGTCCATGTCAACAGGAGAATCATTTAGTTGTCTAGCATTCATTTTGGAACATCGTGTCTTAGGTTGCGGAAATGGATGTTGATGTAGGCTACAAATAATTCTACAAACTTTCAGTGGCTTTTCGAATTGGAGGGTACCATAATTCTACAAACTTTAGGTCTCATAGCTTGCTCTTAGTGTAGGGTAAAATCCACCCTTCATTATTACTGAAAATGACTGAAATATTGGAAATAAGAGACTGCAAATCTGTGGAAAGAAATCCAAGAACTCTCAAATTATAGCTTCGGATTTGTTTATTCTTATTAGTATTATTATAGAGAGAGAGCGTTACATAAGCCCATTTTGACTATTGAAATTTGGCAGCTATTGTTATGGAACTCAAAAAATTTGATGTTCGATGTTCCATAACAGCTAACAGAAAATGTTAATCTGTACATAGTGGACAACTTTGTGGGCTAGTTAACAATAACAAGAAGCTGTAGACCTGCTACCAAGTTGTCTTCTGCCCTTTCCAATTTTGGAGCATCTTCTGGCCAATGGCAGAACCGTATACAACGCCCCACTAAGGACAAAGACGGTTTTGGACATTTCAAAACCGTTCTTAATTTCATTTCATTTCAAAAGATGTTGATTGCTTGAGATTCCTTACGTACTTTATGAGAGAATGCAATTATGCATATATAGCGGTTATCTAGAAATAGAGTTCATCTTTACGGTTGGTATTTACGGGAAGTAAACGGTGGGCTTTATTTATCGATTGCCACCGTGTACTTGTTAGAATTACTGGCATTGCCATTTGCAAGTGTTCCATCTGGTCCCCCGCCGTTTCGCTTTCCTTCACCCTTTTCTGTCGTTTCAGTAGTGTCCCATGCAGCTTGCAACTTGCAGCCGTGTACAGTGCTTGTCCCTCGGCACTTAAACCACATTAACCACCTTAGAAAGCAGTGAATGTACTATCACATTTCAATGGAGTGTGGCTCTCAACCATGCAATCGTACCAGATTAAATTCACAACAATAGAAAACAATTTAAGCATAATGGACAACACAAATTTTACCTTCGAACCCATATGTGAAAACCAACTTCACGTTGGAAATATTAATTAAGAGTTGTTGTGTATCTAGTTTGTGCCACCTTAGTCAGTGATCTGCAATGTCAGTGAGTCTCTCATGATATGGTGCTCAGGTCTCACCATATTTAAGTAAGCAACCGCATAATGGTTCAGAAATCAAGTTCATAGATAGATTTTACTTAGGAATTATTACAATCTTTAATGTTACTCAAGAGAAGCTAATATCAAGTTTTTGTATGTAAAAAGGGAGAGAGATAGAGCCGGGAAGAGAAGAAGGGATTTGTAGAATAACTCCAAGAGCACAAGCTCAGTGGTTAAAGAGAAAGACTTGAGAAAGTGTGTTGAGTGGAGAAATAGCTGAGAGCCCAAACTCTGTGTTTATGTAGAATTCACGATATGCACATGTAATTGTTTTTCCCGAGTGTTATTTAATAAGGTGATTCATGTTGCACACTTTCCTCATATTCATCCATGAGAAGGATATTCACATTTACCTTTTATAAAAGGTATAGAACTTTTAACATTTCACTTTGTAAAAGCCGTATTACTCCAAGCATTTCTAATCATTAAGTCTTCTCTAAAGGGTGAAAGGTTCCATAGTCATTACGCGAAAATCTAAGACTTTGTTGTATATTGTGTTGAATTTTTTTTTCTTTTCTATGTTACCACGCAGCGAATAACACCTTTTACATCGCAGTAAATACATAACCTTTAATATTGTGGATGTGTCGAAGGCTTTGCGACCTAGTTCAAAGTCAAATAAGTTTACTGCGAAGGTCTTAGGTAAGAGTATGTTTACTTTGCAACTCCCTTGATTTGGTATCAGAGAAATGTTATCAGAGCACGTTCAGGAAGATCATAAACTCTGTTTTGAAAAAAGAAAGTGATCAAGAAAATTTTAAAAAATGGCTTCCACTTTTGGTGCACAAATGTCAAGTCTGCAAACTCCAATTTTTACAGGAAAAAATTATGAATATTGATCATTAACTATGAAGGATCTATTCATAGGTCAAGATGTATGTGAGATACTTGAAAATGGCTATGTAGAACAAACAAATCAGGAAGCATATAATTCTCTCACAAAAGCTAAGAATGATATTTTGAAAGAACAAAGGAAAAAAGATGGAAAAACCATGTTTTACATACATCAAGCAATGCATGAAAGCATACTCCTAAGAGTAGCAGTAGCAAAGACCACCAAGGATTTATAGGATACTCTGAAAAATGTCAACCAAGGTATGGACCAAGTAAAGACTGCTAAATTACAAATTCTTAGAAGAGATTTTGAAACTCTATCAATAAAAGATACAAATTCAGTTGAATCCTTTTATACTCGAGTTATTGGTCTGATCAATCAAATTAAGTCCCATGGAGAAGCCATAGATGACAGGAAGGTTGTTGAGAAGGTGCTTAGGATATTCCCCTAGAATTTGAATCTTTAGTTGTGACTTTGGAGGAAAACAAATATCTAAGTCAATTTACTATTGATGGGATGCAAGCTTCTCTCATCAACCATGAACATAGATTAAATAGATCAAAGGCATCATTAAAAAATACATTTGCAACTTGAAACTCTATCAATAAAAGATACATATTCAATAGAATCCTTTCATACTCGAGTTATTGGCCTAATCAATCAAATTAATTCCCATGGAGAAGCCATAGATGACATGAAGGATGTTGAGAAGGTGCTTAGGATCTTCCCCCAAAATTTGAATCTTTTGTTTTGACTTTGGAGGAAAACAAATATTTGAGTCAATTTACTATTGATGAGTTGCAAGATTCTCTCATCAACCATGAACATAGATTAAATAGATCAAATGCATTTGTTGCACAAACACCTATAAGCCATGGAAGATGAAGGGGGGCATCTAACTTTAGAGGCAGAGGAAGAATTTTTTTCTAGAGGAGGACGCAACAGTAGTCCTGCAAATGTTGTTTGCAGAGGTCAAAAGCAAAATTCCGGTCAGTCAAATGGCCAAAGATTTGATAAATCCCAAATACAATGTCATTATTGTAAGATATTTGGGCATTATGCATATATATGAATGCAAGAAGAAACAACATGACCAGAGTAAGCAAGGTCAAAACCAGTCAAGCAACATTAGCACTTCCACCAACACAATGTTTATGGCATGTGCATCCCCAATTGAATGTAATGTTTCCCATGAAATTCCATGTGATATATGGTATTTAGATTCAGGTTGTAGTAATCATATGACTAGAAATTTAGAATTGTTTTTCAGTCTAGATAAATAAGTTCAAACTGATGTTACACTTGGAAACAATATCCAAGTCACTATTTTAGGCAAAGGTATTGTTGGTATTCTAACCAAAAAGGGGGAGCAAAAAATTATGCATGATGTATGTTATGTCAAAGGCCTAAAGCATATTTTATTAAGTATTGGGAAGTTGTTTAAAAAAGGCTACAGAGACTATATGGAAGACAACCATTGTGTGATTATGGACAAGTATCCAAGTACACAACTGATAGCTAAAGTGCAAATGACAAGCAATTGCTTGTTTCCTTGAAGAATGAGGCCTGATATGAAGGAAAGATTCCACAAGACACAAACAATGCACACTCTGGGGCTGCATTTAAAACAGAAAGTAAAGAAGCAGCAAAGCCATGTTCCAAGGAAGAAAAAGACAGTGGTAAATAAATACAAGCAACATTTCAATTAGAGGCACAGGATGAAACCTGGATGTGGCATTTCATATTTGGACATCTGAATTTTGGTGTCGACTAAAGTTGCTTCACATAAAGAATATGATGAAAGGTTTTCCATCGGATTGAAAAACCAAAAAGAATTTGTGAAGGCTGCATTTTTGGCAAGCATCATAGGGAGTCATTTCCAGTTGGAAAGTCATATCACACATGCACCATTTGAAATTGTACACTCAAATATCTGTGGGCCAATGCAATACCATCCATAGGTGGTTGCAATTATTTTCTCACATTCATTGATGATTTCACAAGAAAAACATAAGTTTATTTCCTGAAACACAAATCTTATGCATTTGGATGTTTTAAACATTTCAAGGCACTTGTGGAGAAGCAAAGTGCTTACTAGATGAAATTTTTTAGGACAAACAGAGGTGGTGAATATGTATCGAATGATTTTCCAAGTTTTTGTAAATCTCATGGAATACACAAGCAATTTACTACATGCTATACACCTCAGCAGAATAGTATCAGAGAGAGGAATGTTATATTGTCTTTTGTCGCACTATTCCCATAGGCACTAAGATGATTGATCTCATCAATTTCCCTCTTTACAGACATCCCCAGTCCCTTATATAGCAACTTATCTAGGAAAAAATCTTTAAAAACCAAGTTTTGTAAGAAGTGTGCCACCTATTCATGGACAGCCCCCGCGTCCACGCGACCTAGCAGTTTCCAGCTCACGTACCTACTTCTTTAAGGGTAAAAAATATAAAAAGTGAAAATTAAGTGATATGTTGGGAAACTTACGGTTTTTTCCTTTTCTTAACTTATATTCCCATAAAATAACATCCTAATAACTTCCCTAACTGATCTCTTATCATATAAAGGAAGCATAGGAGGAATAAAAAAGATCATATGGAAAGATCAAATAGAATACCATTATGCTGCTGAAATCAAGCCAAGATTGAAACCCTTGTTCCTTTGTCTGTAAATTTCATTCCCTTATTTGAGACATTATTTCTCAGCCTTTGTTGGAAGTCCTTATTATGCCTAGAATTGCAAAGATTCTTTAGGCATAGCTTTCACAAGTGAGTTTGGAGTGGATGAATGAAGGACTTTGGTTGGAGGACCCCAGAAAGCTAGTTTCAGAATGGTGATTGCTTCAAAAATCAAGTGAAATATTCCAATTTGTATTTATGTTGTTTATTAATATAAAAGAACATTATTTCCTGTCCAATTTCAATATTTTATATGCAAGTTGTGTTTTCTTGTAATTTGATTATTTACAATTTATAGTAAGTTTATCAAATATATGTTGCAACAGTAACTACATTTTATTCTTGATCTTGTTGTATTTCAGGTTGAATTTTGAAAATAGCAAGGAAGACTAAAGTTGTCAGGATTTCTAGGGTTTCTAGTTTTTCTCTTTGAATTTTGTTTGATTTTTTATTACTATTGATCTCTTTAATTTGTTCAATTTCATCTTATTAGATGATCCTGTTAGAACCTTTATAAGTAAATATTTTGGTGTTTGGGGGTTATTTTCAGTATTTTTCCGGTTTCCCATGAAGGTATGTGACCTATTGTACACACATTCGCGTATCAAGGTTGTTACTGTTTGTTGTTTTTTTGGAAAATATTGTTTTTCCTAGGTACACGAGATTCCCACTAGACAGTCGCGTGCACGCGAGCTACCTGTTTTAGGGTCACGTACATCAATTTTTCTTCTTTTTTTCAATTTCTTTTTGAAAAATTGGGGTTGTGGGTTCTACTGTAGGTCAAGTTGGTTGTCTAGTTTTATAAAGTAACATTCCTTTCAGAAATATTTTGAACTTTGGTTTGATCCCAAGTTTGTGGTTTTGGTTACTGCTTTCGAAAAAAAATTAAGCAATCTCATTGCATAAAGGGTTTCTATTTGTTTTCATTTGTATGCTTTTATCATTAAAAGAAAACTTAAACTCTCTGTTTATATGGTTTACTTTTACTTGGCTTTCATTTTGCATTAGGAAGGAATTTTAGGGGTTGCTTTCAGTTTCATTCAAAGAAAAGAAAAGTAAAAAATTTGCATTTCTTGTTTTAGATTCTTTACCTTTTTGCAAAAAGTAACATGAAAAAGAAAAGTTAGGTTGCATCTTTGATTTGTTTTGATTTCTTTCTCATTTGAAGAAAAACAAAAAACAAAAAGATTTTCTTTTGTAGTAGGTTTTCAGTATTCGTTTCAAAAGAAAATGAAAAAGTTGCATCTTGAATTTGCTTATTTGAAAAAGAAGTGATTTGCATTACATTCATAGAAGATCATTTTTTCTTTTGCAAGTGTTAATTTTTTTTATTATTATTATCTTAAATGCATTTTCTTTCAATGTTGAGTCATTAAACATCACAAGTTTCACCTTCCATCACCGTTCAGTAATCACAGTCACTTAAGAAGAACACTTAAATTAAAATTTATTAAAAAAAAATTTCTAGGGTCATTCACCAAATAGCTTAGGCTAGTGCTTTGGGATAAGATTGCCATAAACTGCCCAAAGCAGATTAAACTTTTAAACATAGTGGCCTTTCATTAGGTGAAATCCATTCTTGTAAGAAGTGTGGTTGGGAATCTGCTCTCAAATAGGAGTTAAGCACGAGGTAGTGTGACATTAGGTTGTGGAGAGATCCCTCCAATTCCTAATAAAAAATCTACTAGTTTTTTACATGTACAGGGGCTTTTGTCAGCACGGAGTGCTGTTGTAGAGTTTTGGGCTTAGTTACCTTTCCCATACATACAACTCCGACCTACAACCGTTCCCTCGGATGTAGATTACATATTGTTAGCCTTATTATCTTGTCCTAGGATTCATACACATTTGCTAGCAAAGTATTTTTTGCGAACACCTTGAGTGTACCTTGAGTACGAAGCATTAGTACCCTTGGAGGGTGATTTTTACAGAAGGTGTATACTATCTGTAAAGACACTTGCACCAAGAAGGGAAACACGCTTGGCCTTGGTAATTGCTCTTAGCCTTCATTGTTTTTGTTGTGGGACTTAATCTAAAACTTCGAGAGCATTATTTGTGTGTTTGTTTGATATCCTTAGGACATATTCTATAGGTTTGTTGTTTTCTCTTTGTATTTTAGTTGGACCTTAGGATTGTTGTCTCTTTTAGTGTGGAAGATCCTCTAATTTTTTGTTCTAGATGATTACAGAATCTATCACCTTTCAGAGTGGAGACCCCACCTCCCAACCATAGGTGCCAGTTGAATACATCTCGTTAATTTGAACCAGTGGGTTCTTCTGAAATAATTTTACCTTTGGAAAGAAACACTTCATCACAAGAAAAAGTTCGGTTTGAATATCTTGAAACTGAAGGTTTCCTTAGACCTTATAATTCACCCTTAGCATATATTAACGATACTCTCCTTGTAGATGTTTCACTTACACTGGATTTTGATTCATCTGTTTTTAATCACTTAGGAGGATTTCCAATGGATTTCCAATGGAGAAGTTTCGGGAAGTGGTGCCTCATACTCCCACTTCGGCTATTGTGTTAGGGGGATTTACTCCTCTTATTGTGTCTACCCAGACCCCTAGTTTGAATCATATTAATGTTATTAATATGATTTCAATTGTTAATACAATAATAAATACTTCAGCAACACCATTGTTTGTTGTTGACCAATCAACTCTTAATTCAACAACTACTCCTTTAGCTAGTTTTTCATCTGGGATGACAAGTGTTAGTCTTCCCCAAACTCAACCTACCTCTTTCCCCATGTTTTCTACGTCTAGTATGGGAACAGGAATGTCATCTATACCCTTCCAAACTTATTCTTTGGGAGGTGCTCATATTCCTTTCTCAGTTCCTTCTTTAGGAAGTGGACCTCCGTTTGGATCCACAACTAGAACCAATCCTCTTGGGGATGGAATCCTCAAACCAGTAATTTTTTTCAACCTTTTACTGTGAATCCTTTCTCTTTTAATACTGGTATGGAAAGTAATTCTTTTCCATTTTCTAGTACGTCAGCAAGGACTAGTTCTGCCCAACGTTTTGGTGGTCAGGGACAAAATTTTAATTTCTCCCAACTTATGCTGACTGGGGGTGTAACGTACCCTCCCGCGGACCCAATTTGAGGAAGGGAATATGCTAACAATCCATGGGGCTTTACATAAAAATCAGCCCATTCATTAGATTCATACACATAAATTCAGAAGTGTGCAGATTCAAATTAAGCAATATGCACAGAGGAATTGAAACTCATCCACACACATATCATATGCATACAACATATCAAAACAGTCATCAATTTAAACATTGCAGAAGTAAATATATAGATAGAAAAAAACTTATCTTCATTGTGCAATTGTCCCAGAAAAATAGCTACGTCGCTGCAACGTTCCACCCAACCACAGGCCAGTTGTGTTCATCAATTCTCTCAACAAAACTTCCACCCCCGAGCTGGGCATGATTCTTACAAGGAAAAGAAAACATTCACCCTCCTACACAGCCAAATAATCACTACATCTAAGCCAAGCCAGTCCACAGCTGGGTTTATCAGGATAAGACTGCACCCTCTTCATTTCTGGATGCTTACCCAACTCAAGCCAAAGCAATGGATACACTTGTTTAACAATGGGATTTACAAACAAGATGGCCATGGGTTTTCCCCAAAACGTTTCCATCCAAAAACGGATCGTGGGATGGGGAAAAACAATCACAGGGAGGAAAACGATTTTCTTCCCCAACTATCTAAGCATTTAGCAGCCCAAACGGTCTCTATGGAACCCCAATTCGATTCCCCTTCTTCCCCACTGTATATAACACAAAAACGACCTTCTCCCAGCTGAGAATGAAGGAAAACACACATTTTTTTATGGGAAAAACGCCCAGTAGGCTCTCAACTTGTGAGAGAGCAAAACTGGTTGATGGATAATGGCTTTGTAATGTCCCCATTTTGACCCCCTTTGTATTAAATCGTAAATGATGTAAATATTGTAATTTGATCATGGTGAGGAGCTCAAGGCCAAGGCCCCACCATTGACTTAGCATTTTGTATCGACAATTAAAAATAGATTCCTGTGGTTCTTGTGCGAGATGGGCACAATGTAAATAAGACATCATGTAAATACGAATTTTAATGGAAAAACCCACAACTAGTTATGCAATACAACAAAAACGATGGGGCATGATTCTACAAGGAATAGGGAGGGGAAATAACCAAACCCTTGAGCCACTAGGGTCAGCCCATGTGTCAATAAGAAAACCCATGAACTCTTAACTACCCATTTTTGTCCCATGCACCCAATCATTTAATTCTTCCAAAGATTGGTTGGGGCAGTTAATGACTTGGGATTGGAGAAGTATGGCAGTCAGATTTCGTGCATGGGCAAGCCATCAACCTAAAAATCGTATTTTTGGCTTGCTAGGCAAGAAAACCCCCACGAAATGCTTCCTAAGGCAATGATTCATGCATTACGTTCTTCCTCTCACTCAGACTGAGCTCATTGGAAGTTACCCTCACGTTTTTCACCATAACCCTGCGTTTTTCCATGCCCAGGAATTCATTTTTTGGTATTATGCAGCAGCTGGGGAAGGAGGGACGCGAATTGGGACTGAGGGAGAGGTCTTTTTTGCCCTTGGGGCGTTTTTCTGGAATGGGTTTGCTTCCCCAGTCGAATTTCCAAGTGCCAATACGTTTTGGGTCTTCCCACGTTTCTCTGGGTTAGGTGAAACCCCATCTCCTGCATCCCATTGTGGAAAAAAATTTCCTCATGCTCAGCAAGTGTAGTTTGCTGTTATGTGCATCTTTGTTTTGATGTGAACTTGTGAGCAAGAAACTGGAGTGGTAATGGACAGAATTGGCTTGATAAACCTAGTGTAGGGAGTAACCTCTCAAGAAGATCAAGAGGGCTGGCTACTTTTCTATGCACATCCTGAGAGCACTAGAAAGGAAGGTATGGCTTGAGGGACTGTGTGGCAGTGAAGAGAATACTTCCTTGTGTTGGGTGTGTAGGCATTGTGAGTGCCAAGATGAATAGATCTGGGAGAGGTACCCATAGCTCGGTGGTTGAGCTCACTAGCTTAGCAATTCTCCCTTCCCATTTCCTAGCAGCCTGATAAACCCAATTGCAGATTGGCTTGGCTCATCTTGGTGTATGCTTGGCTATGTGTGAGTCTGCTGTTCCCTGGTTCCTTGTAGAGATCATGTCCAGCTCGGGGGTGGCAGTGGTTCTGAGAGATTGAGGAGCACACTGGCCTATGGTTGGGTGGAACGTTGCAGTTGCATAGCCAGTTGCTTGGGACTGCCTTATTGAGATAAGTATTCTCTTGTGTAAATTGGCCATTATCATTTGATGAATATTATGAGTGTATGTGGACGTGTTAAATAAATTTACTTCTGCTGTGTTTTTTACAAGTTTATGCATTTCCATATGATCTTGTATAATTCTGCAAAGGTCTCTATTTAATGGCTGTCACAGAATAGTTTTAATGTATGTTAGATATCAACAGGATTTATTTAATTTCCGTTGTGTTCTTTAGCCTGCACACATACATGTCTTGTGTCAATAAGTTTAATGAATGGATATGGGGCTAATTGCCTGGATTGAGCACCACGTCCTCTCTATCATGCTGTATGGTAGGAAGGGGACACTACATTTTGGTATCAGAGCTGCGTTGCAGCATTGGACCTTTATGGGCCAACTTCAATCGTCACTAAAAGAAGGGAAGATTTTGAATTTTCCTTAGAGTTTTTGGAAATTTTTGGTTTTAAGTCTGTTTCAAGAAGTCGTCCCGAAACTGCGGAAAGGTTCCGCGAACCTTCCCGCAATTGCGGAAGAGTTCCGCGAACCTTCCCGCAATTGCGGAAGAGTTCGATGAACCTTCCCGCTGCGGAAGAGTTCCGCGAATCCTTCCGAAATTGCGGAAGAATTTAGCCAACTACTCCGAAACACTGGAGAAAAAATTTTTAAGTGAAAAATTTTCTAAGTGTCGGCGTTGAACGAAAATTTTCGGAAGGAATTCTCTTCAGAAATTGCGGAAGGATTCCGCGAATCGTTTCGAATCGCGGAAGAGTTCGGCGAGTCGTTCTAAAATTGCGGAAGACTTCGGCGAATCGTTCCGCAACTGCGGAAGACTTCGCTGAATCATTCCGCAACTGCGGAAGACTTCAGCGAATCGTTCCGCAATTGCGGAAGCATTTCGCAAGTCGTTCCGAAAAAGGCATTCCGAAAACCGCCCGAAACCCCCAGAAGCATTCCGCGCAACAGCTGAAACTTTCCACGAACGGCTCCGAAGCGGCGGAAGCCTTCGCCGAATGGCTCCGCAATTGCAGGAGCCTTCGCCGAATGGCTCCACAATTGCGGAAGCTTTCGCCGAATGGCCCGCAATTGCGGAATCCTAAAGTCAACCGGCCCGCAACTGCGGAAGCCTACAGCCAACCGGCCCGCAATTGCGGAAGCCTACAGTCAACCGCCCCGAAACCGCGGGAGCATTCCGCCAGTCGCCCCGCCATTGTGGGAGGCTTCAGCCAATCACCCCGTAGTTGCGGGAGCATTTAGTGAACCACCATCGCGGCAGGATTCAGCGAACTGCCCATTGCGGCAGGATTCAGTGAATTGCCCGATCCGGCATGATTCCTAAAAAAAAAAAAAAAAAAAACGAGGGCGCTGCCCTCGACCCGCCCTGCAGTGGAGAGCCACAAGGGGGCAAGCCCCCTTGACCCCATTTTATTTTTCCCCTCATATGTCGTTGCTTATGATTTGATGAATTGTCAGTATGGCATTTTTCCATGTGCATGAAGTAATTTGTGAATTCTGAGAATGTAATGCAACTAACAATTGTGTTGATGAACACATTTCAGAGAGTCACAGTTACAGCAGGGTAACACTCTAGATAATACAGTCAGAGAGTTTGGATCTTGGTTGGGCCAATAAAATCAACATTATGGATGATGCACAGGATCCCTATGAGCTCGAGACAGATGCCATGGGGGAGAACATACAGGTTGAGAATGCTGAAACAGAATCTAATGGGAGAAGAAATCAAGAGACCCCTCCAGATGTTGCAGCCACCATGAGAAGCCTAAGGGTGGAGTTGCAAAGCTGTAGGGAAGATAATGAAAGGATGATTAAAGCTTAGGAAGAACAAAATCAGCTGAATGCAGCCATGCTGCAGAGTTTAACAGACATCCAAAGGCAAATAAACTATGGGCATCAGACCTCAAATCGAGAAAGGGGTGGGAGTAGCTCTAGAAGAAATTCCCGTAAAAGGGCCAGTAGCCCAAGAAGAGTTTCTACAGATAGAACATATACTCCATAAATCTCTTCTAATGAATCATTTGACTCTGAAGAATCCAATGAGGGTTCAAGTTCTTCATCTCACAGGAGCAAGAGGAAGAAGCACTACAAGAACAATTCACATGGGGAATTTAAGAAGGAAAAACCTCCTACATTTGATGGAGAGATAAAGTCCGGTCAAGAAGCTGAGGCTTGGCTTCTTGGGATGAGAAAATATTTCCAAGTCCAAGACTACTCGGGGAATATGAAGGCAAGGGTAGCCATCTTCAACTTGAATGGAAGAGCGTCTATATGGTGGGAACACACCAGGAAAGTGAAGAAGATCAATGAAAGGAATATTGTGTGGAGGGAGTTCAAGAAATGCTTCAAGCAGAAGTACCTCTCTGATAGGTACTATGATGATAAGATCAAGGAGTTCCATGAGCTGAGATTGGGACAATCGACCATGGAAGAATATGCAAACAAGTTCTTTGAGTTGCTGAGGTATGTCAAGTACATTCGAGATGATAAGGTGAAAATTCAGCGTTTCCTAAGTGGACTGCCCTAGTCATATAAAGATAGGATTGAGTTTGATGAACCTCGAACTCTAGAGGAGGCCATAAGAAAGGCCAAGTATTGCTTTGATCAGAACAAAAGCAAACCAGAATTCCATAAGGCATGGAAAGATAGGAAAAATGAAAAGTTTGATCAAAGGAAGAAGGGGTTCAAGCCTCCTCAATTCAGGAATCAACAAAGGCAGCCATCACAGGTTGTGACTAAGCCAACTAGGATGATGGGAGACAAGCCAAGAGATCCAAAGGAGCCAAGATAACCAATTCAATGTTGGGGTTGTGGAGGAGAGCACATGCTTAGGAACTGTCCACATCGGAATGGTAATGTAAATCAAGTTCACAACATCCAGGGAGCTGGAAGTGTGGGTCAAGTGGCGAGGACAATCCCTAGAATCTATGCAGCACTAGATGACCGCCAAGCAGATCATCAGTCAACTGTGATTGAAGTTGAAGGTAAGATTGCTAAGCAATCTGTTTCTATTTTGATTGATCCTGGATCTACTCACAGTTATGTCACTCCTAGAATTGTTGGGGTTTGTGCTTTCAAGAAATTAAAGCATAGTAAATCATGGTTAGTTCAATTAGCCACTGGAACCAAGAGAAAAGTTAGCGAAATAGTAGAAAATGTCCATTAGAGATGGATGGGTATTCACGTATGCAGATCTGAATATTTTGCCACTGGGTTCCTATGATATTCTCATTGGAATGGATTGGTTAGAAGCACACAAGGTTAAACTTGACTGCTACAATAAGACATTTGAATGCATGGACGAAGAAGGAAACCCGAGGGTGGTAAAAGGCGTTCCAAAGGTGACTTCTGTTAGACAGATTTCAGCCATGCAGCTGAAGAAGTTCTATAGGAAGGGATGTCAATTGTACGCAGCCCACATTTTATAGGCAACAGAGAATGAAACTCTTAAATTGGAGGACTATCAGGTATTGCAAGAATTCAAGGATGTTTTTCCCGATGAGATTCCAGGACTCCCTCCAAAGAGAGACATTGACTTTACAATTGAACTTGTGCCAGGAGCGGCACCAGTGTCTAAGACACTGTACAGGATGAGTACACTAGAATTGCTAGAATTGCAAATGCAATTACAAGAGTTGCTAGAAAAGAAATATATTAGGCCAAGTGTGTCCCCGTGGGGAGAACCTGTTCTATTTGTGAAAAAGAAAGATGGAACACTCAGGTTATGTATCGAATACAAGCAGTTGAACAAAGTCACGGTGAAGAACAAATACCCATTGCCCCGAATTGATGACCTTTTTGACCAAATGAGAGGAGCAAAGGTATTTTCAAAGATTGACTTGAGGTCTGGTTACCATCAAGTGAGAATCAAAGAAGAAGATATTCATAAGACAGCCTTTAGAACAAGGTATGGACACTATGAGTTTGTAGTGGTACCATTCGGTCTCACAAATGTACCAGCTACATTCATGTGTCTCATGAATAATGTTTTTAGCAAATATTTGGACAAGTTTGTTCTTGTATTCCTAGACGACATTCTCATCTATTCTAAGAATGAAGAAGAGCATGAAGAACATTTGAGAATGACAATGCAATTACTAAGGGAGCATAAGATGTATGCAAAGTTGAGTAAATGTGACTTTTATAAAGATAGAATTCATTATTTGGGTCACATCATCTCTGACGAAGGGATATCTGTAGACCCTGAGAAGATTGAAACCATTATGAATTGGCCAACTCCAAGGAATGTGACTGATGCGAGATCTTTTATGGGCCTCGCTGGTTACTACAGGAGGTTTATCGAAGGATTCTCCAAGGTTGCTAACCCGATCACTTCTTTGCAAAAGAAGGGGATAAAGTTTGAATGGTCACCAAGATGTGAGGAAAGTTTTCAACGGTTGAAGAATCTTCTCACAAGTGCACCAATTTTGAAGATTGCAGACCCGGAAAAGGACTTTGTGGTGTGTACTGATGCATGCAATCAAGGACTTGGAGGAGTTCTTATTCAAGACAACCACGTGATATGCTATGAGTCAAGAAAGTTGAAGGAGCATGAGAAGAACTATGCTACTCATGATATAGAACTTGCAGCCATAGTACATGCCTTGAAGATGTGGAGGCATTACTTAATGGGAAGAAAATTTGAGTTAAGGACAGACCATTGTGGTCTGAAATACTTGTTTGATCAACCAACTTTAAATGCTAGGCAAGCTAGATGGTTGGAATTTTTGTGTGAATTTGATTTTGAAATCAAACACATAAAAGGGAAAGAAAACAAGGTGGCTGATGCACTCAGCAGGAAGGTACGTGAAATGCATGTGGCAGCGCTTAGTACTTGCCAACCAGATTTGAGGCAGCAGATTGTTAACCATATGGTTGAGGATGAAGTGTATGAGCAGATAAAGGGCAAATTGCAGCAGCAATACCTTGAAAAGAAGTATGAGGGCTATCATCTGGAAGAAGGAGGACTTCTTACTTATAAGAGTAGAGTCTATATTCCAAATGCGGCAGATTTGAGGAGAATGGTTATGGATGAGATCCATAAAGCTCCATACTCTGGTCACCCAGGATATCAGAAAACAATTGCTACAGCAAGAAAATATTATTTCTGGCCAGGCATGAAAAAGGATGTCGCTGAATACATTTCTAAGTGCATGGAATGTCAGCAGGTGAAGAGTGAACACCAACATCCAACAGGTTTATTGCTTCCAGTGCCAATTACAGAATGGAAATGGGAAGTAATATCCATGGATTTTATTACAGGATTGCCAATGACTAAGAGACAACATGATTCCATCATGGTTGTGGTGGACAAGTTAACAAAGGCAGCACATTTCATACCGGTTAAATCCACACATAAAGTCGATGCCATTGCAAATATTTTTATGAAGGAAATTTTCAGATTACATGGGTTGCCTAAGGCAATAATTTCCGACCGGGATACCAAGTTCACTTCCAATTTTTGGAAAGGTCTCTTTGCAGATTTGGGTACACAGCTAAGCTTTAGTATCGCATACCATCCTCAAACAGATGGGCAAACCGAAAGAGTAAATCGGGTGCTTGAAGACATGCTCCGCATGTATGTAATGGACAAACCATCCAAGTGGGAGGATTATCTACACTTGGTAGAATTTGCATATAACAGTGGGCAGCAAACATCATTGGGAATGAGTCCTTATGAGGCTTTGTACGGTAGAAGGTGTAGGACACCAATGACTTGGGACAATCCAGTGAACAGAATTGTACTTAGGCCAGAATTGCTTGAGGAAATGGAACAAGAGGTTGCAAAGATCCGGCAAAATTTAAAAGCAGCCCAGGATAGACAAAAAAGCTATGCAGATAAACATAGAGTGCATAGGGAATTCAATGTTGGGGATCATGTGTATCTTAGAGTGAGATCAAGGAAGAGTTCCTTGAAGCTTGGGAGTTGTGCCAAGCTATCACCTAGATATTGTGGGCCATTTGAAGTGCTTGAAAGAATAGGACCAGTTGCATATAGACTTGCATTTCCTGCTAACACTAAAGCTCATAATGTTTTTCATGTCTCTTTGCTAAAGAAATATGTACATGATCCTAACCATGTGATTAATTGGGATGTGATCCAGGTGGAACCCGAGGGAGAATTCCAAACCGATCCATTGTGCATCCTAGACAAGAAGGTAACATTGCTCCGAAACCGAGCCATCGGACAGGTAAAGGTGCAATGGAAGCACTACGGTCCCGATGAGGCTACATGGGAGCTGGAGGATGCCATGAGGGTGGCATATCCATTTTTTTTCAATTTTGATGAGCACTGAAGATAGTGCTAATGTAAGGGGAGGGGAATGTAATGTCCCCATTTTGACCCCCTTTGTATTAAATCGTAAATGATGTAAATATTGTAATTTGATCATGGTGAGGAGCTCAAGGCCAAGGCCCCACCATTGACTTAGCATTTTGTATCGACAATTAAAAATAGATGCCTGTGGTTCTTGTGCGAGATGGACACAATGTAAATAAGACATCATGTAAATACGAATTTTAATGGAAAAACCCACAACTAGCTATGCAATGCAACAAAAATGATGGGGCATGATTCTACAAGGAATAGGGAGGGGAAATAACCAAACCCTTGAACCACTAGGGTCAGCCCATGTGTCAATAAGAAAACCCATGAACTCTTAACTACCCATTTTTGTCCCATGCACCCAATCATTTAATTCTTCCAAATATTGGTTGGGGCAGTTAATGACTTGGGATTGGAGAAGTATGGCAGTCAAATTTCGTGCATGGGCAAGCCATCAACCTGAAAATCATATTTTTGGCTTGCTGGGCAAGAAAACCCCCACGAAATGCTTCCTAAGGCAATGATTCATGCATTACATTCTTCCTCTCACGCAGACTAAGCTCACTGGAAGTTACCCTCACATTTTTCACCATAACCCTACGTTTTTCCATGCCCAGGAATTCATTTTTTGGTATTGTGCAGCAATTGGGGAAGGAGGGACGCGAATTGGGACTGAGGGAGAGGTCGTTTTTTCCCTTGGGGCGTTTTTATGGAATGGGTTTGCTTCCCCAGTCGAATTTCCAAGTGCCAATACGTTTTGGGTCTTCCCACGTTTTTCTGGGTTAGCTGAAACCCCATCTCCTGCATCCCATTGTGGAAAACGTTTTCCTCATGCTCAACAAGTGTAGTTTGTTGTTATGTTCATCCTTGTTTGGATGTGAACCTGTGAGCAAGAAACTGGAGTGGTAATGGACATAATTGGCTTGATAAACCTAGTGTAGGGAGTAACCTCTCAAGAAGATCAAGAGGGCTGGCTACTTTTCTATGCACATCCTGAGAGCACTAGAAAGGAAGGTATGGCTTGAGGGACTGTGTGGCAGTGAAGAGAATACTTCCTTGTGTTGGGTGTGTAGGCATTGTGAGTGCCAAGCTGAATAGATCTGGGAGAGGTACCCATAGCTCGGTGGTTGAGCTCACTAGCTTAGCAATTCTCCCTTCCCATTTCCTAGCAGCCTGATAAACCCAATTGCAGATTGGCTTGGCTCATCTTGGTGTATGCTTGGCTATGTGTGAGTCTGTTGTTCCCTGGTTCCTTGTAGAGATCATGTCCAGCTCGGGGGTGGCAGTGGTGCTGAGAGATTGAGGAGCACACTGGCCTATGGTTGGGTGGAACGTTGCAGTTGCATAGCCAGTTGCTTGGGACTGCCTTATTGAGATAAGTATTCTCTTGTGTAAATTGGCCATTATCATTTGATGAATATCATGAGTGTATGTGGACGTGTTAAATAAATTTACTTCTGCTGTGTCTTTTACAAGTTTATGCATTTCCATATGATCTTGTATAATTCTGCAAAGGTCTCTATTTAATGGCTGTCACAGAATAGTTTGAATGTATGTTAGATATCAACAGGATTTATTTAATTTCCGTTGTGTTCTTTAGCCTGCACACATACATGTCTTGTGTCAATAAGTTTAATGAATGGATATGTGGCTAATTGCCCGGATTGAGCACCACGTCCTCTCTATCATGTTGTATGGTAGGAAGGGGACACTATAGGCTTGGGGATCAATTCATGGCTCTTTTCTTTCCCAAGAAGCAAAATGTGATTTTCCATGCAGAGTGTCTTGCCCATACCCGAATTTGGATACCCATACCTCTCATTCCCCAAGGCATTAACTACCTCAACCAACTCTTGGGAGAAATCAATGATTGGGTACAAAAGTCAACATGGGTAGTTGAGGGTTTGATGGGTTCTCTCATTGACACTTGGCTTGAGTTGTTTGGCTCAAGGGTTTGAATATTTTCCCTCCCAATTTCTTATAAAATCATGCCCCCATCTCTTTGTTGCATTGCATAGTTGGGGGTATTTTATTAAAATGCATATTTACATGATGTTTGAAATTCCAATGTGCCTAGCTAGCATGTAAACCATATGCATCACTAAATCGATGGCGGGGCCTTGGCATTGAGCTCCTTACCATGATTTTATAACAATATTACATTATTTACATTTGAATGTAATGGTGTCAAAATGGGGACGTTATAGGGGGCAACCCCTTCCAAAATCTACCAAATCCTTTTCAAGGGCTACACCCTTCATAAGGAATGTATAGGGGCAACCCTTTCCATAATCAATCAAATCATTTGCAAGGGTTACACCCTTCACAAGAAATGTATGGGGGCATACCTTCACATTTTTTTGGAAATACAGGAACTGAAAAATATTCCCTATATAGGACCACCTGCCATTTAATCTGCAATCCATCCTAAACTGTATTTTTTGGAATCTTTGAACCTGTCAAATTTGTCAAAACTTACGAATGACCTAGTGTGTCACAATCCTATTTGGCCTCCTGTTCCTACCAAGTTGCCTTTGGATATCCCAAAATTCAAAGGAAAAATTGAAGAGGATCTAGGGGACCATGTCACAAATTTCCATTTGTGGTGCTCTTCAAACTCGCTAAATGATGTTTTGATAAGATTAAGGTTATTTCAACAAACTCTTACGGGATTGGTAGCTAAATGGTACATTGAACTGCCATCATTTTCTTATCATCGTTTCCATTATTTCGCTATGGTTTTTCTCAATCACTTCAAACTTCTTGTTCGATACAATGTTAGTATTGATCTATTGTCTACTTTTAGGGAAAACAAAAATCCACTCATATTTACGATCATATCCAAGAGTGGGAAATAAGGAAGACAATGATAAAAGCTAATATACCTCCTGAATTTTTACTGGAATGGTTTCTAAAATCTCTTTTAGCTTATATTTCAAAAGATGTATCTACTTCAGGATTTACTAATGAAGAGGAGGCCATTTTTAAATCCCAACAATTAGATCTAATATATTCACAATCTGGAATTTTGTATGACATTATTCTTGATGCACCTAGGCTAAATACTGATACTGCGAAACCAAAACGCGGACCACATGTTGATGGTATTGTTGGTTCCATTGATAATCCTACCGTAGCAGCACTTGCAAAGGAAATAAAATATTTATTTATTAAAAGCTTTACAGCAAGCACAACTAAAAATACTACCTCCCCTTCTCATACTGCTACTGTACACAATATACAGTCCAATCCAAAAGGTCCTTAGCAACCTGGCAGAAAGAAAAACAACAACAATGACAAGAAAGGGGAGGGAAATCAAAACAAGCCCCAAACCAATAATAATGCTTAAGGGGTAAGAAAGAATGAAGAAAGGTTAAGTTCTCTTGTAAACTTTGCAAACGAGATTAGTTCACACAGCAATGCCCCTTGATTAATCAAGCTCGAAAGCTCTTGCAGCAACAAAAACCTAATGTATTAAAGGATAATTTTCCTAAAGGACAACATATGGTTTCTGGTAACTCTAGTTCAGATGGAGGTACAAAAAATGCCTCGTCATCCGATCAATCATACATTCACATGGTGAATTCAAGCACTTTATTGCAAACAAGAGCAAAAAAATATAGTCATGAACCACCACTTAAGGAGAAAGAGAATCATAAATTGCAGACTCCTCTCTCCATAGAGAAACATGTGGATCCCATGCCAAAGATACCAAAAGGTGTCTACAAAAGAGTTGCACATAACCCTAATGCCAAGGTAGCTGCCAATTATTCCATTGTTGAATATTTGGCTCAAACACTTTGTGTGATGTTTGCTCTAGAAGTGCTACATATTTTCCCATTACAACAGAACAAACTTTTGGCTGCTATAGGAAACACTGACTCCACAAATAATTTAGTGGCAAAGTTTGATATGGCAGAAATTAAACCCTGATTACCTTACCATGTTTCCTTTCATATTTACATAGTCCATGGTTCCAAAACTATTGGACGAACTATTGTCGATGAAGGTGCATAGACATGTGTCATGGCTATCTCGTGTTGGAAAGCTTTGGGATCCCCAGAGTTCCCCCCCTCCAAGACTTTACTCACTGCATTTGACGGAAGGTCTTTTAGACCTCATGGAATCCTCCTAGCTTCTGACATTGAGTTAGGAGGGAAAAGAGTTTCAGTAGAAGTTGAAGTCGTAGATGCTCCCATTGACTACAATTTGTTGTTAGGGAGAATTTGGACATACGCTATGCAAGATATCCCATATTTTGTGTTTCGAGTTTTATTATTTCCTCGTGAAGGAAGGATTGTTACACTCGATCAATTGAAATTTACTTGAAGTACTACTTCAACTCCGTCAGATTCGAACATTCCTTGGATTGATTGGAGTCATCTGTCTACAGAAATTTTAGGTGCAAGAATGTATCCATAGCTTATGGGCACATGCAACCTCCTGCTCCTATTAATTTTATTAGTTCGACTAGTGTTCAGAATATTGACGCTATGTCCAAAGATCCCTCACATCTAAATTCTGATAGAAGTGATCCTTGGATCATGTCGACTTTATCTGAGTTAGCATAATATTCTCAACACAGTCAGCTCATTGTACCCTTATCCATGGTAGAAATTGCTTATCAAGCTACCCTTAATATTGCTACAGATTCCACTCCAAATTTTCTAGTCTCAAAAGAGTTGGACCTTGGTTATGAGCCTGCATGGGCTACCGATTCTTCTCATTCCTTAGATTGTTTAGGTATAGTATTACCTACAGATGGGGATATTTTAGAAGATATGGTAGGGCCTGGGAAACCTTGGGAGGATATGCGTCATAGATCTTACTTTCTTCTATCCTTAGAAAAAATTGAGAATGAGGAGTTCCATCTAAGACTACCTGGGAATGATGATAGGCTCATAAATCCTATAGGTAATCATGGAATCAAGGAAGTGTTTAACGTGTGGTTCACGTTCAGTAGAACCTTTTCTTAGCTTTAGCACGTCTCTTTGGTTTGATGAAGGTCTAGTATGATCATGCCAAAAATTTTGTACTAACTCCTTAACAGCATCAATTAGATTCCTATCTGCACGAGGCAACCTACCAACAAAATCCCAACAATCGTTTCCACCCGGAGTGTCAATATTTTCTCTTATAACAGAGTAATTTTTAATAGTTTTTCTATTTAATTTGAGTATGTGAAAAGTGTGTGATAGCAGGTGACGTTGCCTTGTGGACTTGCTTACAACTGATTCCGCTAAAACATGACGAGCCGTACAAATATTTTTGTACGACATCTTCCCAATTGTATTAAATGTAGATTGGAGATTTCTAACAATATGACTGCTAGCCTCTGAACTTCAAACCATCTTTATGCCCAAAATTCTCCTAACAACATCTAAAAAATGTGACTTTAACAAACTTAGCAATAATTGAAATTTACCTACATCACCTTTGGATTCAAAATATTCTTTGACAATTGTGCTGCATTGCCATTCGATAGTGTGTTTTGGAAACTTACCTTCAAGCCCCGACATAGCACTTTCATCCACATGAATACGTCTAGGAGTTATTCTTCTTGCACTGGACAGTCGAGGTAGGGAGGGTGGACATGAGACATGAATACCAGAGCTTGTTTGTTGTGGTGCTTCGTTCACAGATTGGGCCATAATGGGACTGTGGTCGAAATGGTTGTGGTCTTCTTGGGGAGATTGCAAATTAAGCAAGGCTTGTATGTCCATCTCTACACATGCAACATCTCCCAAAATTCCTGTGTCGTGAGGAACTTCAGCATGACTCGTTGATGGATTGTTGGTTGGACATTGTGTTGATGTTGGAATTTGAGTTGGGTCCGTTGGACGTGACCGCTTTACCTATGGTTCGGAACAAGAGGTTCTCATGTCAACAACTGTGTTAGGATCAGTGGCAGGATCTGGGGAAATGATAGGACCATGTCTCAATCTTTCCATTCCCAATTTGGCCTTTTCTCTTAAGACATTGACCTTTTCAATGGGCATATTCCTTCTATATTTTTTTGTTGTGTTACGTGAGTTTCCCATATCCAAAAGTATCTTTAACAAAACTATCAGGCATACCCCTGCAAAAGAAACAACAAATAAGATATTAGTGCCATTATACAATGACTTGACACATTCCAACATAACTTACCACTTTACAAATTAACACATACAACTACAGACTATGTTGGTTTATTTGTGTTCGAATAAAAATCAGTATCCCTTACAATTCCAATCAATATAGATGATGGTTGGTCAAGTGTAGAGTGGAGAAACTAGTGTCTTGCCTAGCCATGAATTCATAAAAATTATGGTAGTAACACCCTACAATAGAGATGGTTAGAGATGCCTTGGGAATAGTTTGATAGTTTTTCTACATCAAATAAAGTAAAGAGAATAAGTTTACTAATTACACAATGAGGTGTTAGGATATTCCTATACTCCATCCTAGTCCCACCAGTATTTTGATCATTTACATTTTCAGTCATGCATGCACCTTTTAGGGTTTGCATGCATTCTAGGGTTTGCATGCATCCCAGTCATCAGTCCAGCACCTAGCCCTCAGTTAGCCAGCCCCCAGGAGCTTCTCACTATTCAGTTTTAGCCCTCCAGTTGCTTAGTGCGCCCTTCTTCCTTGATTTTAGGGAGCAACTCGCCATTCTTCACCTACCAGTCCAGTTGTCACTCAGTTACACTCAGTTACAGTCAGTTACACTCAATTACACTTAGTTACACTCAGTTACAGTCAGTTACACTTAGTTACAGTCAGTTACACTCAGTTACATTGAGTTACAGTCAGTTACACTCAGTTACATTGAGTTACACTCAGTTACATTGAGTTACACTCAGTTACACCTGCCAGAGTTAGTTTGACTGATGGTTGACAGTTACTTGAGCATCGATGACTCCACTGATGATGATGAAGACTTCCATTTGCACTCCGATGATCATGAGGACACCTAGTTGTGCTCCGATGACACTCCAGTGATCCTTTGATCACTCCATGAAGGCTAATTCGAATTGCCACCTTAGGCATTCGAATTCCTCATGCATTGTATTATTTATATGTCCATTTGTGATTAATAATTCAGTATGACCGAAGTATTATTGCTTCTATCTGAGTTCTACTGTACCATATTATTCTGTTGCTCATTATACTGCATGTATCACTCTTCTTCTATTTTCTTGCTTAATCATAATTATTCTCTTGTGAGATACATCATCTCTTAGATCTGCTGTGAGGATTTTCACATGAGGAGGTTGCAAATTCCCCCAAGGAAGGAGAATTGAATGAGGTAGAGGCAAGTAGTCAAGCTCAATGGCACAATATTAAAGAAACATTACGATAAACATAACATGAAGATGAGAGCATGGACGAAATTTCATGTACTAATCAATATGGACCCTCTCCCATGATTGCTTCTTAGGATTGTAACATCCCTCAAATTTTGACCATTATTGTTATTATATTTGTAAATATAATTATGTAAGCATCCTTGTTGAGGAGCTCAGGGCCAAGGCCCAACCAGTAACCCTTGTAATTTTAAGTCATTAAATCTCTAAGTTGAAAGTTGTATAACTTAGTGATGCAACTAGCCACGATGGGTGTCACCCTAAGACAAAACCACACATAAGTGGATAGGTAAATTAAGCATTTAGTATCGTCAGCTAAAAACATCAGAAGGGTTTTACACACCTACTTAGGAAGAACTAAGTGTTATTGCTATTAACCACTATGGCGTAATAGGAAGGTAAGTATATATATATATTAGAAGTGGACTCTCCCTCTGGATAGGGAACAAGGCTATAATACTTTAAAGGGAGATTGATTTTAGATATTCATATATTGAATCTATAGATATATATTATATATATCGAATAACTAAATCGTAGTATGAATAAACAAAAATGATGAAGGAAGTTTTCATAAGAAGAAAATCCTTCGTATAAAAGTATTTTTTAAAGATATATATGATTATATATGTATGTATAAACACTTCTTCCTATTTTTATTGAAAGGTAAGTTTTTCCTTACACCTTAAGTTTTTCCTTACACCTTGACAGAAAGGTAAGAAATGGGTTCTATTTTGAGGATAAAGAAACATTTTTGAAAGTAACTTTATATAACAAAATATACCTATGTTATTACTATGGTACCCATAAAGTGTTGAAGGATATATCTCCTCATGTCGAGAGGAGAAAGAGGATTTAATATTTGGGAAAGAAGGCATTTATTTTTTTAGGTAATTATTAGCAATACATTTATACCCCAAATGATGTTAGTGGTTCGATTAAGGATTTGGAGGGATAAAGATCAATAAAAGTTAAAAAAATAAAAAATAAAGAAAAGGATGTTTTATACTAAAGGGGTATGACCATTGAGATATTTTGGCGAGTCTGTCTCCATGATGGAGCACCCAAGTCATGTCAACCGCCACTTGTTGTGATGCCGATCTGGAAAACTACCAGTTGTCGCTTTTGAAAGAATAACTGACCTCTTCAAAAGGGAGTCGTGTGGAAGGGGGAAAAAGCTGATACATTGGACAACGATCTCAGGATCGTTTCTTTGCGTTTCACCATACCCTGGACCAGTGATATCCGTGATGACAAGACACTTGAGCCTGCGATGGGAAGACGATCTTGCGACGGGTGGTCGGTAAGGTAAGGTTTTGGTTTCTGTGAAATTATTTCTTATTTGTACATTTTGCACTTAGCTTTGCTTGGGCTTGTAGTCATTTAAGATTTGATGGGTTCTGTACAGTATAAACCCTTATAAACCCTCTAGAGAGTGACCTCTGCCTCGTTGTCGTGTAAGATCAGCACGAAAGTGGAGAAGTCCTTAAGTCACTGTCGTAATAAGCTTAATGTGTAGTGTTAGAGCGATAGTTGCATCGTTGTCCCAGGTTCTCGAAGCAGAGAAGCTATACACAATCGCTGGTCAAGGTTACCTTTAAGAGAACCGATTCCCAGTTGCTCCGTTGATCTATTTTTCTTCCTTTTTTTTCGATAATTGGGTCACACTAATCTCTGCTAAATCCCAGTGATGATCCTTGGTAAAAGGTAAAAGATTTGTTAGCGTTATATTTTATATCAAAGTCATCTCTGCTACCCGAAAACAATATCAAAGTTGGTAAACAAGAAGTTGTTATATTTTATTAGATCCGTGAGAATATCTGCCTCCGCGTGTCATTAAGATTATACCCGATCTCGGTAAAACCCTCATCTCATTCCTTTCTTAATAGGTTTGTTAGATACCTCTCCTCTGTCTGTGTTCCTAAATAGCCATGATATATCTTTGTGTAAGTTTGCTTTACGAGATTTTACCCCATTTTTGTTTTATGTAAACTTAAATATAAGTTTATTCATATTCTCTTTAAGTTGTCGTTTAAAGATCTTCAATCTCATTAATGAATTAGACTTGAATAATGTAAGAAATGGTCTCACGCCGACTTGCTTTTTATAATATACATATGTACGAGAATTTGGAATTTTCTTAATTATTAATATAAATGCTATTTGGACTCACAGATTTAGTTTGACTAATAGTAACTACGCACTATTACCATGATTATACTTATGTTACAATAATATTGTTGAGTTATACTCTTTTTGGTAGAGTCATCTTTTTGAGATATTATATATTTTGAGTTTAATTATTATTGAATTAAATAACTTATGAGAATAATTATTCTTCCAATTCTATTCGAAGACACTTTAAGTTTAGTTTCAATTTCAGGAAACAAGACACTATATGTTATAATTTATTATTAAGGTATTCTCTTTTTGTTATAGTCATATTGTTGAGATATTATATATTTTGAGTTCAATTATTATTGAATTAAATAACTTATGAGAATCATTATTCTTATGTATTCTCCACCATTAAAGGTTTAGATAAAGATCCTTAATGAAAATTATATTTTATGAAGTAGTACATGTGTGGATATGTGTGTGATATATATATATATATCTATCTATATATATATATCTATATCATAGTTGAAAGTGATTTCCTTATACAATATTATACATATGGATAATATATTTAAATGCCCTTTAGATATCTATAAAACCACCATGTATTTTATAAAAATCAATGAGAATTATTGGGAATTCATGAAGATTTCTTTATATATATATATATATACCATGTTATATATTTTCTAGTACATACCAAAAAGTTATATCAATATGTAATTAGGTTGATTTTACATATAGGTTAATAAATATGAATATCTAAGATATCAATAGATGTTAATATAGAATATAGACATATGAAGAATGATACTTGTGTTTTCAACAAGAATAATTGTATGTACTAGTTTGAGAACGTTAAGAGACACCAAGGGAGATCAATATAGTTATCATTACTTTTATGCTAAATGATAATTGTATAAACTAACTATGTGCTAGTTTTTGTATATTTTAGTGTGAAGATAAGTTGATCTTCTAAGCCTTATATTTTGTTACGGCTATGTTACCGCCATGAAGTTAATTTGGATCCAATTTAGGATACCTTATTATTTTTATAATTAATACATGTAAAGCTCTACGTGATAGAGGCTTAATGGAAGAAGCTAATTGCAACAACCATGTTGCTCGATGTAATCCTATGATTTCGACTACTAATAAAGCAACACAATCTTTTGTGGACATAGCCCAAGATGCAGGTGAACCACGTCAAAACGTTCTCTTGGTATGTATTCTTATGTGTATATTTCTCTTGAAATTTATGGTGGTTCTTGATGTGTCTCTTCGGTGTTTTGCATCTTTCATGTTTTTCAAAGTAATTAGATGTATCACTTTTTCTTGTATTCTTATGCATCTTTTAGGTATGTGTACTCTTCACTCTTTTAGAGTGAATATTGTTGGGTATGTTATATCTCTTCACATGGTCGCTGCGTGTACAACACGATCCCTACGGCCCTAGTGATTCGCCTGCGCCGGGTGCGTCCGGAGGGGGGGGTAGCTCGACAGGGCCCACCCCCTTTGTTTCGGACCGTTAGGTTCCGAAACGACACGGAGGGGGCCGTTAGGCCCCCGGAGTCCGCGCGGAGCGCAAAATTTTTTGGGTTGCTTTTTGCTTTTTCGCGATTTTCGACCCATTGTACTCTATCTAATTCCGGTAAAAGGAATTAGGGTTGTAACCTAATTCGGGTAAACGAATTAGGGTTTTAGATGCTGCAGAATACCATTTATTGTATTGTACATGTAAAATAAACATATAATGAAAAAGGAGCTATGCGGCTCTAAGTTTTGCTTGTTTTTTTCCGGTTAAGGGTTTCCAGGTGAAAATCTCTGTGTAATGTGTGTGCCATTGTGTATTTTTCTGTTAATGCTTAAGAATCATATAAGTTTGTACTTCACTGTTAAGGTTTAAAACTTACAAATATGATTACTTGACCGGTTCATATGTTTCTATTAAAATCCTATACGTATAATTTATTCTATATTGATGTGTTCCATATGAATCATTGGAAAACTACATATGTTGAATAAATATATTCTAGTTAGAAATCTTTGAATTTAAACAAAGATGAATATATTAGATATTATTATGGGAAAAGGGATGATAAGGTGTTAATTAGAGTTATGTTTTCAAGTTTTAGGTTTGTACCGGTTTTACTGCAAAAATATCATATGATTCAAATGAATTATTGGGTTTACATAAGAGATGGATTGTTTACAACAATTCTCTATCTTAGTAGGAGATTGCTCTCTTATTTTCATAAATATCTAAAGGGTTATGAACAGGTTGTATAAAATAGGCAGTATCACCTCTTTCAAACATAGAGTTATAGATGTAGCCGCATGATGTCACGACATGCGAAAATTGATGATTGTATATCTAAGTTGTCATTTAGACAATTAATTAATTAAAGATAATTTATGAGATGTTCTAATATCGCCTTTTGTTCTAAAAAGTAATTTAAAAGAAGAAACTTCATACTTCCGCATAGCATTTATAGACAAATAGGTCACATAGAAAAAATTTAAATTTTTGCGAATTTTAGGGGACGTGACAAGGATTTTATTCAAATTGAAGAGGCTCAAGAGAGAACCTCATCATATATGGGAATGTGTGGGAGAAATAGTTTGATAGTTTATGCTATAGGTTTTGCTATGGTGTACAATGTGTAAAAGATGGAGGTTTATTAAACCATTTATTTGTATTTTTTTCAAATGAAAAAGAGTTTATGCTAGAGATGCCTTGGGAATATTTTGATAGTTTTTCTACATCAAATAAACATAACATGAAGATGAGATCATGGAAAAAATTTCATGAACCAATCAATATGGACCCTCTCTCATGATTGCTTCTTAGGATTTTATTCAAATTGAAGAGGCTCAAGAGAGAACCTCAGCCATACCATCCTTGTGTGAAATCAAAATATACTCATGGTAATAATTATTGGTTTACATTGCATACTTCATCTTGTTTAGTGTTTATATGAGTTTTTTTAGATGTGAACTTGGGAATTCTTCTTGTCAAATTCATTGTTGTCTATGCATGGATATTGCTATAGGTATATGATAAAAAAAAAATGCATGGGATAATCTCAAATCTTGTGAATGAAAAGGATTATTTACAATTCACCATACTTATAGAAATGATCTCCACTTGCAATGGAAACTGGCAGCTTGAATGTATCCACTAGATTCCAATACCACTGAAGATGTTTGTTAGATTCCAAGGGTGATTTTGTGTCCAATAGATCAATGAGTGCCCAAAATATCAATGAGTGTGAGCCAATAAGAAACCTGTAAGAGCTTGAAACCCGTGGAAGAAATGAAACCTGTGTTTTTTGGTACAATTCCCGGGAAACAGAGAACTCTGTTTTTTTAACTAATAACAGGCATGTGCACGTGTGCTTAAATGCGAGCACACGTGTTTGTAGCACGTACACGTCACCAGCGTGCACGCACTCCTGTATAATGTTTACACCATTTATTCCCCAATGTTTACACCATTTAATGCCAAACCTTCCCCCACTTCGCAAATATTTGCATAAATTGGAATCGATGATGAAGTTTGAAGGGTGGGTCTTAATTTTTAGTGGAAGGGCTTACTCTTTCCATCTTGACACATTTGATAATTTATGGTTGTCTATGCGCCTTGACCCAATTGATATTGTAAGGTGAGGATGTGCATGCATAATAATCCTTATTTATGACTATGCGATGAGGATTTAAATGGAAGAGGATGTAAAGACATGTTATTTGTATATGTATTTTGATGGCGAGTGTCAAAGAGAAACGTGGTGATAAACCACATAGGTTTGGAAGGATGGAGGGAGGTTACATGATCATGATCATGCCACCCATCAAATTGAAGACAATTCCTTAGCCAAAAATTATTTTTTTAAATTTATGAATAACCATTGTGGTACTTTGGTCCAAATGCTTTTTCTAACTCATTGTTTCTCCATATTGTGTGCCTACTGCCACCTCTCTATATCAATGCATAAATCAACCTCTGCTTGGTTTGTGGTTATAGTTGCATGCCATTGAGTGTTGTTTAGAGTTTTCGTGAGTCTGTGACATTCATGCAATAAATGAAGTCTTGTAGAGGGGACTCATCAAAGAGGCAATTTGAATTTCATTTTGACAAAAAACATATTTTGTAAAGATCAAATGCCATGAATGCATCCTCAGACTACCATGCAAGACCATGGATATGTTGAAAAGCATTGAACATCATCGAAGAATGAAAACAAGTTCCTCGAGATCTTATTGAAGCATATTGAGCTCAACTGAATTCCACTTGGGCCTTAATTGAAAATTCTAGACCTCAAGCATCATCAATAACATATAGAATCCATGACACTATCCCTCTACAAGGAGTCTTTTGCATATGAATTGAATATTGCTACCATTATAATGTCTTGGACATCAAGGATTTATCCTGGCTCCTTAACCATGGCTAATGGAGGGAAACAAGAGCCTCCAACACTAACTCTTGCTTCTTAGGCACAAACACCATGAATGAGTCCCTAGACCACCACATATGAAATCTATAGGGTATTAGTCAACTTCAAGTGTGTTATGTGTGTGATGACTAGGTTAGTTGTGAACCAAAAATGGGCCTCGAGGTCTGACCAAGGTATATGGACAACAAGAAGCTTCTCATGCCTTAAATGAAGCTTCTCGAGCTCAAGCACCATGAACAACACCTACAACTCAAGAAGCTTCTTAGGATACGATGTTGAATGCATCTTCAAATCACCACACATAACCCTTGTGGGGTATCTCTAGCAAATGTAGAGGGATACATATAACATGATTAGGCTACATTGCATGCCTTAAACAAGATGATGATGATGATGATGATGATGATGATGATCATGACTAATATCGTCGTCATCATCCTCATCCTCATCCTCATCATCGTCATCGTCGTCGTCATCATCATCATCATCATCACAATCGTTGTCACCATCAACACTATCATCATCATCAACATTATATTCGTCGTCTTCATCATCATCATCATCCTCATCATCATCCTCATCAACATCATCTTCTTCATCATCGTCATCATCATCAACATCTTCGTCGTCGTCATCATCATCATCATCATCATCATCTTCGTCATCATCATCATCTTCTTCATCATCATCATTGATAATGATGATGATGACAAAGATGATGATGATGATGATGACAAAGATGACGGGGGACCAGATGGAAGACTTGAAAATGCCAATGCCAATAATTCTAACAAGTACACAGTGGCAAGCGATAAATAAATCCCACCGTTTACTTCCCGTAAATACCAACCGTAAAGATGAACTCTATTTCTAGATAACCGCTATATATGCATAATTGCATTCTCTCATAAATTCGCAGCACACGTACATAAGGAATCTCAAGCAATCAACATCTTTTGAAATGAAATGAAATTAAGAATGGTTTTAAAATGTCCAAAACCGTCTTTGTCTTTAGTGGGGCGTCGTATACGGTTCTGCCATTAGCCAAAAGATGCTCCAAACTTGGAAAGGGAAGAGTAGAAAATAGGACAGAAGACAACTTGGTATCAGGTCCTACAGCTTCTTTTTATTGTTAACTAGCCCACAAAGTTGTCCACTATGTACAAATTAACATTTTCTGTTAGCTGTTATGGAACATCGAACATAAAATTTTTTGAGTTTCATAACAATAGCTGCCAAATTTCAATAGTCAAAATGGGCTTATGTAACGCTCTCTCTCTATAATAATACTAATAAGAATAAACAAATACGAAGCTATAATTTGAGAGTTCTTGGATTTCTTTCCACAGATTCGCAGTCTCTTGTTTCCAATATTTCAGTCATTCTCAGTAATAATGAAGGGTGGATTTTACCCTACACTAAGAGCAAGCTATGAGACCTAAAGTTTGTAGAATTATGGTACCCTCCAATTCGAAATGGCACCAAAATTTTGTAGAAATATTTGTAGCTTACATCAACATCCATTTCCGTAGCCTAAGACATGATGTTCCAAAATGAATGCTAGACAACTAAATGATTCTCCTGTTGACATGGACTTGGTATTATGAATATGATCACCACTATATGTGGTTACTCGCACAAACTAGGAGAAGATTGTTGAGAGTGGTTGTTATTGATGTCAAAGTCTCAAATGATCAGATTAAGTCACGAGATTGATTGAAGAGTATGATCAGATTTGGAGACCTTTGTGACAATATGAAAGCTTGAAGAAGTTTTGAAATATCAAAAACTCTTATGATAACCTTACAAATAATTACTATAAAAAGAAAAGTTATTATTAAAATGATAGGTGGGCTTTACAAAAGATATTTTATAAAAAGATAAATTATCTGTATAAAAGTAAATGTGGGCTCTAATGATATACCATGATATAACAAAGGCGGATATATATAAATAAGAAAAGGTCACATTTCATTTCAGTTTGGGTGCGTGAAAAAAGTCTAGAGTGAAGATAATATAAAAAGATGAGATAGAAGAGGAAATTGATTGGGGATAGTATTGAACAAAATGGAATAGTAAAAAAGTGTGAGTATGAAGAAGTGGGCAAAATTTAAAGGAACACACACAAGGAGAAACACAAAGAAAGGTACGCAAGAGTGTGGTATAAATGAATTAGGGTTTTTCTCAAGCAAGAGATGAAGTTTGTGGATGACTCCTTTAAGAAGTAATTTGAGTAAAGTTTTATAGAATATTTGAAGACAACTTGTGGAATGTTAGATCATATCTCTTTTGTGATGAAATAGAGATAGATTTGAGGACACAACTATATCATCTTTTGTGAGCTGCATAGCAACAATAATCAAGAAAGAAATCAAGTAATCTTTGATCCAAAAGCAAAAGTAGATAAACTGTGGGAAGAAGAATTAACAATAAGCAACTATTGTTTGTGGGTAGATAAATAACATTAGGACAACCATTGCTTGTTGGTGCAAAAAATAAGCTTTGAGAAATCATTGCTCGTGGAATAAGAAGTTTAATTAGTGAGAAATCATTGCTTGTGGGTTAAGAAGAATAAGCAGTAGGGAACTACTCTTAGTAGAAGAAGATAAATGGTGGTTTACCATCATCATTGGCTAAGAAGAGGGATGAAGAAAATCAGATATTACCATTGATTGTGGCTGACCGGAAGACCAAGATGTTCATAACCTAGATGTAATCTATTGAGTTTACCGATATATATATTACTGAATTTCAAATCTATCTTATGTCTACATTTGTACTATTTGTTGATGTGGTGGTTACTTTCATTGATTAAGGAATGATCATAATTGTTAATGAAGGCATAAATTTCTTAGGTGAATTTCTAGATTAAACAAAAAAAAGGTAAAGCGTAGGACACTGATTTACCTCCCCCCCTCAGTGTCTCTAGTATCTTCAACAATTGGTATCAGAGGAGGCCTTCATACAAGTCTAACCAACTTGAAGGATATCATAAAAACACACATGGCTAATTGTGAAGAATATAAAGAAATGCAACAACTCACGAAGAAGCCAAAATAAGGTGCAGGCAAGTACAATGACAAATTACCTTTGAAATGCCTTGAATGTAGAAATATTGGTCATTTTACAGTTAAGTGTTCTCTCTATGAAAATAATATGTTTGAACACTACAAGACAATAGAAGAAAGTGACATGAAGAAGAAGAAGAAGTGCCTAACTTGAGAGCTAAGTTAGAGGCTGCTCTTGAAGAAGTAAAAAATCTGGGAAATATTGTCAAGAAGCAAGACAAGAAGATTGAACACCTGAAAAAAGAACAAAAGGAAACATAAATAAGAGAATAATTTTTGACAAGACAATTGAAAGAAAAGGATGAGGAGTGTACACAAGCTTGAAATAGAAATTGATCAAAAGATAAAAGAGAAAGAACGAAGATTTGAATAAGAAATTATCTCCTTGAAAACCCAACTTGAAGAAGCAAAAGGAACTGAAAAAGTAATGACGTGCCACCTAATGAAGAAGTATGAAGAATGTAAGATCCTTAGGAAAGAATTTTCTCATTAAAGATTGAAGTTGACAAGCTCAGTAAGAATTTGAAGAGTTCTCAAGTATTGGATGACATTCTCAGTTATCAAACATCACCATGGGATAAATTAGGTCTTGGTTATACATGTATGTATCCATGCAAAGAGGACATAAGATCCAAGTATCCAAAGGTTAAAGTTGAAGAAAAGCCTAAAAGCAAAGTTAGTATTCTTCAAATACCAAATCACAATGAAAGCAAGAAGGTTGAAAGTGTTGCTACTGCAAGAAGCCCCATCACGAAGATAATAGAAATGTAATCAAGAATAAAGAGAAGAAAAGGACTGATCCTCCTCTAAGGCAAAATATCTTCATAAGATCAACTTCATTCAGGAAACCCTACTCATATTCTATGGCTATTGTTTTTTATGTACTAATTTTTGGCATAAAGCAATAAATTGCAAAAGTAGCATGAAGTGGGTTCCTAAGCAAATCAAGGAAGAAAAGGTATCTATCAGGAATAAAGTAAAGCACATGAAGGTATGAAGAAGAAAAGAATGCAATGATTCTCATAAAGATAAATGACTAAACAAGAAAATGAACGAGCTGCCATTTGAATACCAGAGAAGGGTAATAGAAGACAACGAACCAGTCACATGGGCTGTCGGAAGACAAAGTACTGAAGCTGAGCATTTTGGTATTAAAAACATGGCTACTAATTTGGAAGATGAAGCTGTGGAAATTCAATCATTTCATAGATGTCAGTATGCAAACAAAATACCATGGTAACTGAAGAGCTAGAAGCTTTACATGTTATGGAGATGTGGAACTTGAAGCTGAAATATTTTGAAATTATTGATTGTCCATCTTCAAGAACTTCAGGAGGTGAAATAAATCTCTCAAGAGACTAAAGAATAAGTTATCGAAGTGAAAAAGAATTGGAAAATAGAAATTGAAACCTTGGAGAACCAACTCACGGGATTAGCAATCGCTGCATCTAATTATCACAATGTTCTTGCAGAGAATCGACAATTATACAATGAAGTTCAAGACTTGAAAGGAAATATTCGGGTGTACTGTAGAGGGAGGCATTTTTTTCTTTCTGGTCAGTATCGAAAACAAAGTAAGATATATTACATTGGTAAAAATGAAGAGTTATTAATTGTTAATCCCAAAAAACAAGGGAAAGAAGCCCAAAGAATGTTTAACTTCAACAAATTCTTTGGTCCTTCTTCATCTCAAGAGCAAGTGTTTCTAGACACACGTCTACTGATAAGGTTTATTCTAGATGGATACAATGTATGTATTTTTGCATATGGTCAAACTGGTTCCGGAAATATTTTTACAATGATGGGTTTAAATTCATCATCGGAGGAGAGTTGGGGAGTTAATTACCGAGAATTGAAATATCACAATAGGAAGAGACTTATTTAAATATGATGGTTTTCAAAAGATAGAATTATATAACAAGCAAGTATGCCATATATTTATAAGTGATTGTCATATCCCTCTTATTCCCCTAGGGTTTTTGCAACAGAAAGTGCATTTGTCTACATGTCGATGTCAAGGAGATCAAGGCAGAAGCTTTGCAGGTAAAACTTTGTAAGTATGATTATGTTTTCCTAAGTTGTAAAGTGAATTTGTAGACTTAGGAGACTGAAAAGATTGACACAATGAAATGAAAGGGGCAAGGAATCCACTAGGGGGAGAGGGTGAATGGCTTGGTAGCCATGAGTTTTTGATGACAATGGTCAACCTAGTGCCGTGTGAACTTGAAGGGAACTATGATGTTCACTTAGAAAATACTTAAGTTTATAAGTGTTATTAACTATTAGTCCTAGATAAGGGTGCCGAAGAAAGTACTAGTCGCTGCAAGGCAGTAACAAGTTCCTATGACCTAACTATTAACATGAGGCTAACCAATATTGAGTGCCATTAAGTAAAAGCAAGGAGTTAACCTAAATAACATTGATATCCTGGCCTCGACAAGGTTTTTGTTAAGATCCTAACTAGAAAATGGTTGATATTTTTCCTAATTATAAATTAAGAATAAAGATAAAATGATTTATTATACCAAGAAAACATATTGGCATAGTGAGCCCTTATGAATAACTATTTATTGTAAATAAGTTAAATGAAGTAAGTTAGATTATTATTCTAAAAGAAGGGCTAATTGTGTTTTATTAAAAATAAATGCTTTAAAATATTAAAAGGCTATAAAAACTTATCTACCAAAGTAGAAAATGGGTATGCATGAAAAACTGGTAGCTAATGCATGGACATGCATGGAAAACTTGCATCTAGTACATGGATAACTCTTAGCTATTAATGGATAACTATATGAGATGGAAGTTAATGGTAAGTTAAGATAATCAGCTATGTTAAAGATAAGTTAATTATTTTAAATTTAATTAATTAAAAATTAGCTAAGTTAAGCTAATTAGTTAAAGATTGACTAAGTTAAGTCAATCAGTTAAAATTTAACTAAAATTAATAAGTTAAGTTAAAGATAAGATCAAGCAAGAACTTATCTTGGAAGTCAAAGAACACAAATTAATTTTGGCTATAAAGAAGACAATGGATGTGTTCGTAAGAGGGATTCTTGGAGGCGGAGAATCCAATGAATGAGGAATAAGATAGATTAGAGAAATGTTATGGAAAAGGGAGTAATACTCTTGCGCCCTAGTGGATTCATGCTTAGCTCGGGGGTGGTCTCTCGATGGGAAAACCTAAGTTGGACATAGACCAGTTGGATGGGTGGAACGTTGCAGTCAAGTTTTTAGTCGCTCCATTCTAGCTGATAAGATAAGTGCCTTGTCATTTTATCTTTTTCAAGTAAGTAATTTCAATTCGTATATGCTTAAATTTCTTATAAATGGCAGAAAGTATTTTTGAATAGATTGTAAATATAAGTAATGCATGTTTAGTCAGAATTGTCGTACTAAATTATAGTACCAGGGCTTTCATAACTATAAGCCATAATTGTTAGGGACAACCCTAGTTTACGTGTCAAATAAGTAGACCATGCCTTATATATTACTATTCCTTTCAGAACGAATTGGATCGAAGATCCATTATTCTTTTAAATAAATGTTGTAAACTGTATTATATACTAGCATACCCCCAAAGGGGGGGAAATGAAATGCCAAGAAAAGCTTCAATATGTTGTAAAATGAGAGAAAGTTGTGTGTACATGGACAATGTAATTTTATATAAATACAACAATGTAAAATGATATAATATTGAATTTGAATTTATAAAGCATCTGAAGTAAAACCATTTTAATTATATATGATAAAAAAATTTATATAAATAAAATTATATATAATTGATAGAATGAGTTGAAGATCATATTATATCACTTTAAATCAACTCCAACATGATATGATATCATATAGAACAATTAGGAAATCCAACCAACCAAAACGTTATGACATTTGTATCATCAACAATGCCAATAACGTATTACATATCCTTTGTATTGTACCTTCAACCCGTTATCTATTTAATTCTTTGTATATCCTCCACTCTCTTTCCCTTTATTTGTTCTTCTTCATTTGCTACTTTTCATGCTTACATTCTTCCATTTGTTGAGAATCTTCAAAATGTGTTGTTTGAGCCATTTATGCAATGTGCAACTTGAAGAGTGCCTTCATAACGCAAAGAAAACCAATAGACTTCAAAGGGCAGAATTGATGCATTGAATAAGTTTTCATCTCAACCATAGTTCCCCAACTCCTTGACCCCTCTTTTTGGTCCCAATCCCGATCGGTTAATTGATTCTTTCATCCATGAGTAGTTTAAGTTCCCCAATAAATCTCATCAAAATGAGATGGATTGAGGAGATGAGATCTTTTAGTCCATTTACCAAGAAATGCACCTCTTCAATGAATTGAGTACATTGGCATAAGATATTGCAGAGAGTTTGAAAGTCAATTAATCGTACAAAAGAATTCTGAAGCGATCTCGATGACTTGAAAAATGGCAATTTTGAATTGGTTTTATTGAATAATGTGATGGGAGACTTTTTTAATTAGTAAAAACACCTGAAGCCGTAATGATTAAACTTCACCAAATTCAATGCCTTAACACAAAACCATAAACTTTATCAAATTCAATATCTGACATGTCATGCAAATGAGCAATGCGTTTAGACACAACAATGTAGGCTCTTTTCCATATTTTAACAGGTGTTAGATGAATTTAGAAGCTATGCTCATACCAATCCAGCTAGTAGCTAGTTTTAGCTTGTTCTCAACATTTGTTCCCAGCCAAGCCATTTTCCTGCACGTTAAGGAACACGGGCATAGTAAATATGGAGCTCCAAAGAAAGTACTGTGCATACCACTTAATTTATTTGTTTCTGCCTCGTTCTCTCATGCATGAATTCTGACATATTAAGATTGCTTTAAAATGTTCTGACTCATATTTTACCTGATCAATTGTCTCTATAAAACATCTTGTTCCTGTAAGGTCGGGATCATACCACACTGCAACCTTATCTCATTTTTGTTTATTTCCATTGAATTTTCCCCAGGTAATGCTTGTAAAGAAATCTCAACGGTCTTCATTGCTTCACTAGAATGGACCTCCTGAAGGTTTAAGATCAAATTTTCCTTGTCCTCCCATGTAGTTATCGATTGAGCTATGAAACCCATCTCTTCAAATGCATCTTATAACCATATGCAGGTAATCTGCTTAACATCATAATTTATTTCTTCTTTTTATGTCGTTAATGCTGCAGAGCATTTATGGACTCTCGCTAACTTTTCCAGTGCCATTTCCACTAACGAAGAACAAGCTCTGCAAGTAATTCATGTAATGCGAAGACGACAAATCTTTGCACACCTCTCATTGATGTCGTACTCTTGCAATGTGGCTGTAAATCCTGCATTTGCTATGGCATTAACCATACTCCAATAAAAGATTTCTATGTACTCGCGCTTACAGAAAAGAAAAGCGAGGTGCATTCTACATGGGTTTTGGAAGTCATTTATCATTTTTTTTTCCTGTTAGGAAGGGGTTGTTTAAGCTCCCTCCCATATTTATGCACCAAGCCTCAAGGGATTGTTCTAAACAAGCTACCTCATAATGAAGTGCTAACAAAATCAATACCAACTCTCAATTCGAAATCTCTCAGCTTGTTTAATGGCGTTTACAAATTAAATCACATCATTAATAATCACTCATTCAAAAAGCTAATTCACCAGTCACCTTCCTACTTGTAAGATTCAACACCGCAATCGAGAATGAGATCGAAGAGGTTTGGACTAGAAAGACAATAATGAGGCATTGTTGTTGCAGGATTACTGCAGTGGTGCTCTTGCAGGGAGTTAAAGAATTCACAATTCTTGTATATTGCCAGCTGACACGAACTAACCACATTCTTGGTGCTGAGCCATATTCCTGCAGGAATTGAAACTGAGGATCTTCATTTGGTCTAGCCAAAGGTAAGTCTTGAATGGTAAAATTGTAGAATGGAAAAGTTGATTTCCTTTTGTGGTTAGTTGCAGTTCCTTTCATGATTAGTCGCAATAACTGGTATTTTTTCTCCATCTTAAGATTGGCTTCAGTGCGGCGTAAAACTCACTTTAGATAAAGCGGCGAGCTCATATATCTAGCTCCATAGCAACGGAGGTCAAGCTTTCTAGAAAGTACACTATACTTAAACTTTACTACATCTTCACTATTTGTTTACTTCATTATATTGTTTCAAGCTATGTACATTTTGATTACCTCTCTTCGAAAAAAAATCAATATTTTGGAATCGAAGTTTAATTAACCGATTTGAGTATATAAATCTACAGTAACTGCAAATAAGATCACTGAAGGAATCCATACAATTTCTGTGACATTTTCTTGGCGTTCGTTTGTTACATTTCATTTCTAGAATTTCTTGTCTCACATAACTGGCAATAGCAGCAACCTAAATATCAACCATTATCCAGAGACAGCCTTTTTGTTATAGATTTCATAGAAAAACAAGTAAAATTGAGTCTCAACATCAATAACAAATTTCCATCAATAGTCTTCAACAAAAGAAATTGTCCAAGCATCATACACAACCACAAGCTGGATCACAAATGTCTTCATCAACAGTTTATAAGCTTAACAAATAACAACAAATACAAAATAACAACTCATGAAACAATATAGGTTGCTTATCTTATTATGGACATGTCCTGAAATGTTATTTTTGAAGCCCTAATCTCCAAGCCTGTTTGGGTCCAGCCAGAATTCCAGTCGCCAGTAAATGAAAACCAGAAGAATAGATCCCAGAAAAGGTGGGTACTGGGTTGGCTCTGTCTGGTAGCTGAGTGAGGTGTGTTGTGTTGTTTGAAATACATAACTATTTTTTAATATTGCAGCGTATAATTAGCTATTTAGCTAGAGAAGACGACCTTCCCTCCTTCGATTTCGATCTCTATATTTCCGATCTTAGCTGTTTTGGTTTTCCTAGAAGCTAACGAGTCTTATCATCTGGGACAAACATGATCCCGCTTCATCATGGACGATCACAGCGTTGATATTCTCTTTCCCTCGGCACATCAAACAGAAAAGGCAGAGGAGAAGGGTCAGACAGTCGCTGAACGCGTCTCACGCATACTGGATCGTCTTCCTACTCTAAAGTCGAAAGCAACTTACATGCCGCGAGTGGTTTCTCTTGGCCCTTTTCATTTTGGTAATCCCCAACTTGCCAAGTATGAAACCTTTAAAAGCAATCTCCCTGACATACTCACCGATTGACCAAGTCGTCTACCCTTTGAGAAGCTCGTTGTGAGAAGCTCGTATCAACATCTATGGATAACAGTAGCAAAATAGCCTTCTTTCCTTCGAAATATTTTCCAGTGCTATTTCCATGGAAGATTTAAGGGTTAATATTTGACCTGCTCAGTAAATAAATAATATCCTTGTTTTTCTTTTTCTTTAGAGGTGCGCTTCACTTAGCAAATACTTTGCTCTAAATATATTTCTGAACAATTTTCTTCACAAATTAACTGCGCGGAAATTAGCTGCGCTCGACTTTCTACTACGCAGGTGAACCGTTTGTTGCGTAGTTCTCTAACTTCGCGGAAATTCTCAACTTCACAAAAAATCTTTACTTGGCATGAGCTTCTTTTAACTTTACGAAGGTTAAGTGCGCAAAAGTTACCTTCGCATACCTATTTAGCTGCGCATAACCCAATCTTAAACAAACTTTGAATAAATGTATTTCATGCTAAACCATAAGAACCGAAACATATGTAGAAGTTACTGCCCAATTAAACTATGGATTTTACCACCATGAAATACTTAGAAATCTTGATTTGATTTACAGACCATAAATGTAAACAACATTTACATAGGTTAATATGAAGTAGATGTGAGGGATGCATAAACCAACATTCTTGAGAATGAATACATAAAACTTAAAGACTTATTTATATTACCACCATAAAACAGAGTAACTTTGCCGCACTTACAAAGAGATGAGTTTTTACTTCAATCTTTCACAATTTTACAGAGCCTGGGCTCTTCATACATTTCACGGGATGAGCTTCTCCTTCTTTCACTCCTCTTCCCTCACATACATCTCTTTCTCTCTATCTAATCTTCTGAGAGTGACATTCACTTATACACAAACTTGATTTGGCTTCTCGTGGAAGCTACAAGGTTTCATTAAAGACTGTAATAAATTTATACCTAAGAAGTTTTGGACCTGCGAAATACAAACGATTGGCTGCAAAGTGACTCACTGTCTGACATTGCAGACTGAAAAAATGACTGACTGAGAGTCTGACAGAGCAGATGCATATCAGATACGTTATCAGCTCATAATTCGGGGTTCTTACAAAAGCTTTCGAGTTCGGAAATGTCAAGCATGAAATTTTCGTTGTTTTCGGAGATGATGATCTATTAGGAATTGACAGTTGACAAGGGGGGCTCCTCATAGGCTCGTCTCCTCATAGGCTCGTGACAGACGATGGAGGCCTAAGAGAAACCACTCCCTTAAAGAACGCCTTCGGTATAATTACTATCCCCTTTGGATGCAATACGCCGGTTCAAATTTATTTTTAAACTGTGTAATGGGTATATTTATGCTCATATCTTATTTAGACCGTGTGGACTGCAATTATATTACTTCAAGCACTATAATAGTTTTTACTTTTGCTTTGATATCATCTAGAACAAGCAGATGCAAAAACGTTGATTAAATTTCATTTAAAAACTGTGTAATGGTTTTACCCATCCTAGATCAACAGATTGCTATCTTTCAGATCATTTCTGTTTGTTCATTTGATCATGCAAGTTTTGGAGTGCGTTGAATCTCTATGGTATATATACCGAGTGCCTCTCCCCTTAAGAATTGATCCATGAATTTTTGTTTAAAAACTTTGTTTGCAAACGCTAAGGCGTCACGCCTTATTTATGACTGCTCTCCTTTGTAAGGAAAAGGAACAAGCCCAAAGCTAAAAGGCAGTCGAAACTGTTTTGGTGATGAATATCCATCTACAGTTGGTATTTGTGTAAAAACTTATTGATGCGTAGTATGTACATGTTAAAACAAGCGAAAACATAGTATAATGGATTGTACAGAGATTGAGTTCTAATATTAAATGTTGTTGCTGTGAAATAATTGAATCCCATTAAATTTTAAATGTAATACAGAGTTTAGTACATAGATCGATTCTTTGTGGGTGGAGATCGATCCTATGTGGATTAAATGTAATGCAAAGAAGTGTAATATGTGTGAGTGCCCATATCAGTATTTTGTAAGTGAAAGTCCCAAGATCCAGTGTCTGAATTTAAATCCTATTCGAATGCCATCGCCCTGTCTATAATTTATATCGATTTCTGGTTGCATAGAATGAAATATAAACCTGTAATTAAACTCAAAACGCACAGATTTTGATGCAATTTGGAATTAAATCACATTGCCAGACTATCCCAGAGATGTTAGTAAACTCTTGTGGCACAGACTATAGTTATTGATCTCAGATCGATTTCATAGTTAGTGAACTGGTAGTTTGGGCGCCAAGACCCTCTGATCGATGAGGTGCTACTATGTAAAATCAAATGTTTCCATTCTTAGCATCTCTAGCACGCCACTTCTTGTATTGTTTCAAGTTTAGGAAAAGCAAATGATCATTTAATTATTATGATATTAAAAAGAGAATTATTTATATATGTGTGTGCACGCGCACCTGTGTTGTGTGTGTCCAATGTAGTCATGGATAGCTCCTTACATGCTTGAATATATAATTAAAGGAAACTAATTGATAAGACCTTATGCTAATAATTAAAGAGATGACTAATAGATTATTCCTTTAAAATATTGTTATTATTTCAAAGGGTGGAGATTAAAGGATTTATACTATCTTGACACATTAGTTATCTAGACCTTTATATATGTATGCAAACGATGAGCCTTACTGACCATGAGTCTAATAATTAGACTTGGTCTCACTTATTAGGGTAAATATGGTATGGTTACTTTGTGGTAATAATCGCGTTAGGAGGTATTTTCATAATAGGATGACCATATAATCAGCTACCATGTGATTGAGAAATTACTATAGGTAACATTAGTAGGATTTATTTCATCATGAAAAAGTAAATATGATATACAAAATAGTATTTATTGAGAATGATTTCAAGTGTGTATTAAAATACCCTCCTCGTGCTTGAATGGTTAGATAATATTTAATGTATGGACTTTAATATAGTGAATTCACAACTAGCTTAAGTTTGATCATAGCTAGCTTAAGTGTGATCAACGATCTACTTGTGTACTAATCTTTAAGCACTTAGATGATGATCTCTATACAAAGAATGAATTGGGAATTGTTATTATATGCTTAAAACAAGTTAAATCTAAATAACCTTAGTGACAATAGTTATTTGTTAGAACGACTATGTGGTAATTAAGGTAAGAAACCCTTATTAAGAAATTAAAGTAAGCCTTAGTATGACGCACAAGTATTATGAAGTACTTATCTTCCAGTTGATATAAGAGCAATTGATTTTATATCAAGAATGTTAGAAATTAGTATGATGATGTTATCATAATAATATGCTCAATTCAATAAGTGAACAAATAGAACTCTTTGGATGTAAGTGAAATTATCAGGATACAAACATGAGGAACATCAAACAATCTATCAGTGCTAAAGCTAATTTGCATGATTACAAGGAGAACGTCTACTGAAGTTAATTTACATCATTATGTGTACTACGATAATATTAGGACCCTTAAGAAAAAAAAATTAGGATGTATTTTGAGGGACATTACAGTGATGGTTCACACAAAAGGCTTATGATCCGAAGCATATCCCAGCCCAATGGCCTCGGTGTTAGTGTTACTAATGCTAGTATGTTTCCTGTTGAATCAACACCAGCTGTTCTAGATTTAATCAAAATCAGACAAAGGAACAGGGCAATAGGTGCTACTGTTGTTAATGAGAGTAGGTTCCACTCTGAAAAGGAAAGAGTTTGGATTGTAGAAAAATCTATGTGGCATATGCTCCTTCAATAATACATGCCTCTATTGCTTTCTACTAAAATGAAACCATCAATACGTTGGGATCCACAATCCTTGTGAATAATGGTAAAACAACAATATATTAGCTAGGATGATTAGAGAGACTTCTTTGAGATCAAGTTTTGCAGAGAGACATGGAAAGGAAGTTTTACGATATACAAGAATCCCAGAAGGCCATTGCAAAAGAATCACGCCAGTAGAGGCATTACTTAATGGAGAGAGCAGGTGCATGCGTCTTATTTTATTAGACTCTTTTGTATAGGGCTGGTGCAAGCTAATGCTGGCCACTCATGACGCGTTAGTTGCAATGGACTCCTGGAAAAACAGAAATATGAATGTCAAAAAGCAATATTAGAGCTACCTACACAACTTTTTGGAATATGGCGCAAGAAGATGAAACGTAGAACATCGGATTACCTTTCGGAATATATAAATATTATTTATGAAAATTAAGTATAACTCCCAAAAAATGGGGTTCTCATAAGGTTGGTATGTTATTTTTTTAAGAAAACATAATGAATATGTTTGCGTTAGTTCCCTGGTTCGGTATGCAAATGGTGGAATTTTGTGAAAAAAACTATATATAGTCGTAGATAATAGGTCGTTCTAGTGCAGTTCTATTTTTCCATATTTATTTATTTTAGTTTTAATTTTTTTTTTAATTAAGGAAGTCAACCAAGCCCTAGAATGACTAGGTCGAGCGTTAGTCCACAACATCATGGTCTTAACATAATCAATGAACCTTTTTTTTAGGATGTAGGTCTTTGTGTGTACTTATGTGGGTTCTTTTCCGTTTTCAAAATAGGTGAGCCAATCAAAAGTTATAGACGAAATAAATAACCTACTTTTTGTGTAAGATTGACGTTAGTGCAATTGAAATTAATTAAAAAATAGAAACAAATAGTAGATTTAATAAAAAATTACTTATTTGGAATCTGCACACATAGTTCTACAAGTGTGTGTAATTTCATTAGCAGTGCACTAGTGTAGCATATGCAGAATCATGCTCGAAACATAAGAAGTTATAGAATAAGATGTATTTTGTTATAACACAATCCCCCACTTGGTTTGGAAACCCAAACCTAAAACCATAGCGGCCAAGTCATCCACCACGTTGGTGGGAAAGGAATTACCCACCAAAACTTAAAAATTTAAATGGCGCATGCGAGTTGTTTTAAATGCACGTATGCATAAATAGCGCATACGCACTAATAGTGTGTACGTGTTATTTAATAAAATCAGACCAAACCATAGCTCAAGCACATATGCATCCATACAAAAATCCTATTGAATGGATGAAGATGATGATGATGATGAAGATGATTACCAAGATGATGATGATGATGATGATGATGATGATGAGGAAGAGGGTGATGACGATGACAATGACGATGACGATGATGATGATGATGATGATGACGATGATGATGATGTTGATGATGAATATGATGACCAAGATGATGATGATGATGATGAGGATGAGGATGATGATGAGGAAGTGGGTGATAACGATGATGATGATGATGGAGATGATGATGATGAGGATGATGATGATGAAGATGATTATGATGATGATGATGATGATGATGATCATATACGTCATCATCAACATCATCATCTTCATATTCGTACTCATCTTCATCATCATCCATAATCTTCATCACCATCATCATCGACATCATCATCATCATCTTTGTCATCATCATCATTATCAATGATGATGATGATGATGTCGATGATGATGATGACGATGATGATGATGTTGATGAAGATGATCACCAAGATGATGATGAAGATGATGATGATGATGATGATGAGGATGAAGATGGTGAGGATGACGATGATGATGAGGAAGTGGGTGATAACGATGATGATGATGAGGATGAGGATGAGGATGAGGATGAGGATGATGATGAGGAAGTGGGTGATAACGATGATGATGATGATGATGGAGATGATGATGATGACAAGGATGATGACGATGATGATGATGATGCTGATGATGATGAATATGATCATCTTCTTCATTGATAATGATGATGATGACGAGGATGAGTATGATGATGATGATGTTGATGATGACTAAGAAGCAATCATGGGAGAGGGTCCATATTCATTAGTACATGAAATTTCGTCCATGCTCTCATCTTCATGCTATGTTTATCGTAATGTTTCTTTAATATCGTGCCTTTGAGCTTGACTACTTGCTTCTACCTCATTGAATTCTCCTTCCTTGGGGGAATTTGCAACCTTCTCATTGTGTAATTAGTAAACTTATTCTCTTTACCTTATTGGATGTAGAAAAACTATCAAACTATTCCCAAGGCATCTCTAACCATCTCTGTTGTAGGGTGTTACTACCATAATTTTTATGAATTCATGGCTAGGCAAAACACTAGTTTCTCCACTCTACACTTGACCAACCATCATCTATATTGATTGGAATTGTAAGCGATACTGATGTTTATTTGAAAACGAATAAACCAACATAGTCTGTAGTTGTATGTGTTAATTTGTAAAGTGGTAAGTTATGTTGGAATGTGTCAAGTTCATTGTATAATGACACTAATATCTTATTTGTTGTTTCTTTTGCAGGGGCAGGCCTGATAGTTTTGTTAAAGATAATTTTGGATATGGGAAACTCACGCAACGCAACAAAAAAATTTAGAAGGAATCTTCCCATTGAAAAGGTCAATGTCTTAAGAGAAAAGGCTAGATTGGGAATGGAAATATTGAGACATGGTCCTATCATTGCCCCGGATCCTGCCACTAATCCTAACACAGATGTTGACATGAGAACCTCTTGTTAAGAACCACAGGTAAAGCGGTCACGTCCAACGGACCCAACTCAAATTTCAACATCAACACAATCTCCAACCAACAATCCATCAACGAGTCATGCTGAAGTTCCTCACGACAAAGGAATTTTGGGAGATGCTGCATGTGTAGAGATGGACATACAAACCTTGCTTAATTTGCAATCTCCCCAAGAAGACCACAACCGTTTCGACCACACTCCCATTATGGCCCAATCTGTGAACGAAGCACCACAACAAAAAAATCTGGTATTCATGTCTCATGTCCACCCTCCCTACCTTATCTGTCCAATTCAAGAAGAATAACTCCTATACGTATTCATGTGGATGAAAGTGCTATGTCGGGGCTTGAAGGTAAGTTGCCAAAACGCACTATCGAATGGCAATGCAACACAATTGTCAAAGAATATTTTGAATCCAAAGGCGATGCAGGTAAATGTTAATTATTGTTGAGTTTGTTAAAGTCACGTTGTTTAGATGTTGTTAGGAGAATTTTGGGCATAAAGATGGTTAAAAGATCAGAGGCTAGCAGTCATATTGTTAGAAATCTCCAATATGCATTTAATGCGATTGGGAAGACATCTCGTAGAAAAGATCTTTGTGCGGCTCATCATCTTTTAGTGGAATCAGTTGTAAGCAAGTCCACAAGGAAACGTCGCCTGCTATCACACACTTCTCACATACTCAAATTAAATAGAAAAAACTATTAAAATGTACTATGTTATAAGAGAAAATATTGACACTCCGAGTGGAAACGATTGTTGGGATTTTGTTGGTAGGTTTCTTTGTGCAGATAGGAAGCTAATTGATGTTATTAAGGAGTTAGTACAAAATTTTTGGCATGATCATACTAGACCTTCATCAAACCAAAGAGACATGCTAAAGCTAAGAAAAGGTTCTATTGAACATGAACCCCATGTTAAACACTTCCTTGATTCCATGCTTATCTATAGGATTTATGAGCCTATCATCATTCCCAGGTAGTCTCAGATGGAACTCCTCATTCTCAATTTTTTCTAAGGATAGAAGAAAGTAAGATCTATGATGCATATCCTTCCAAGGTTTCCGAGGCCCTACCATATCTTCTAAAATATCCTCATCTGTAGGTATACTATACCTAAACAATCTAAGGAATGAGAAGAATTGGTAGCCCATGCAGGCTCATAACCAAGGTCCAACTCTTCTGGGACTAGAAAATTTGGAGTGGAATCTGTAGCAGTATTAAGGGTAGCTTGATAAGCAATTTTATGCCATGGATAAGGGTACAATGAGCTGACTGTGTTGAGAATATTATGCTAACTCGGATAAAGTTGACAGGATCCAAGGATCACTTCTATCAGGATCCAGGGATCACTTCAATCAAGGGGCATTGGTATGTGAACTGATCTCCTTTGCAAAGTTTACAAGAGAACTTAACTTTTCTTCATTCTTTCTTACCCCTTAAGCATTATTATTGGTTTGGGGCTTGTTTTGATTTCCCTCCCCTTTCTTGTCATTGTTGTTGTTTTTCTTTCCACCAGGTTGCTGAGGACCTTTTGGATTGGACTGTACATTATGTACAGTAGCAGTATGAGAAGGGGAGGTAGTAGTTTTAGTTGAGCTCGCTGTAAAGCTTTTAACAAATAAAGATTTTAATTCCTTTGCAAGTGCTGCTACGGTAGGATTATCAATGGAACCAACAATACCATCAACATGTGGTCCACGTTTTGGTTTCACAGGATCAGTATTTAGCCTAGGTGCATCGGGAATAATGTCATACAAAATTCCAGATTGTGAATATATTAGATCTAATTGTTGGGATTTAAAAATGGCCTCCTCTTCATTAGTAACTCCTGAAGTAGATACATATTTCGAAATATAAGCTAAAAGAGATTTTAGAAACCATTCCAGTAAAAATTCAAGAGGTGTATTAGATTTTATCATTGTCTTCCTTCTTTCCCACTCTTGGATATGATCTGAAATATGAGTGGCTTTTTGTTTTCCCTAAAAGTAGACAATAGATCTGTACTAACATCATACTGAACAAAAAGTTGGAAGTGATTGAGAAAAACCATAGCCAAATAATGGAAACGATGATAAACAGATGATGGCATTTCAATGTACCATTTAGCTACCACTATCGTAAGGGTTTGTTGAAATAACCTTAATCTTATCAAAACATCATTTAACGAGTATGAAGAGCACCACAAATGGAAATTTGTGACATGGTCCCCTAGATCCTCTTCGATTTTTCCTTTGAATTTTGAGATATCTGAAGGCAACTTGGTAGGAACAGGAGGCCAAATAGGATTGTGACACACTAGGTCATTCGTAAGTTTTGACAGGTTCAAAGATTCCAAAAAATACAGTTTAGGATGGGTTGCAGATTAAATGGCAGGTGGTTCTATATAGGGAAGATTTACAGTTCCTGTATTTCCAAAAAATTGTGAAGGTATGCCCCCATACATTTCTTGTGAAGTGTGTACCCCTTGCAAATGATTTAATTGATTATGAAAAGGGTTGCCCCTATACATTCCTTATGAAGGGTGTGGCCCTTGAAAAGGATTTGGTTGATTTTGGAAGGGGTTGCCCCCTATAACATCCCCATTTTGACCCCATTACATTCAAATGTAAATGATGTAATATTGTTATAAAATCATGGTGAGGAGCTCAAGGCCAAGGCCCCGCCATCGATTTAGTGATGCATATGGTTTACGTGCTAGCCAGGCACACTGGAATTTCAAACATCATGTAAATATGCATTTTAATAAAATACCCACAACTAGCTATGCAATGCAACAAAGAGATGGGGGCATGATTTTATAAGGCATTGGGAGGGAAAATATTCAAACCCTTGAGCCAACCAAGTCAAGTCAAGTGTCAATGAGAGATCCCATCAAACCTTCAACTACCCATGTTGACTTTTGTACCCAATCATTGATTTCTCCCAAGAGTTGGTTGAGGTAGTTAATGCCTTGGGGAATGAGAAGTATGGGTGTCCAAATTTGGTTATGGGCATGCCACCCTACATGGAAAATCACGTTTTTCTTCGTGGGCAAGAAAAGAGCCATGAAATGATCCCCAAGCCATTATCCATCAACCAGTTTTGCTCTCTCACGAGTTGGGAGCCTGTTGGGCGTTTTTCCCATAAAAAACTGTGTGTTTTCATTCATTCTCAGCTGGGAGAAGGGCGTTTTTTTGTTATATATATACAGTGGGGAATAATGGGAATCGAATTGGGGTTCCATAGAGACCGTTTGGGCTGCTAAATGCTTAGATAGTTGGGGAAGAAAATCGTTTTCCTCCCTATGATTTTTTTCCCCCATCCCACAATCCGTTTTTGGATGGAAACATTTTGGGGAAAACCCATGGCCATCTTGTTTGTAAATCCCATTGTTAAACAAGTGTATCCATTGCTTTGGCTTGAGCTGGAGTGTAAGCATCCAGAAATGAAGAGGGTGCAGTCTTAGCCTGATAAACCCAGCTGTTGACTTGCTTGGATTAGATGCAGTGATTATTTGGTTTTGTAGGAGGGTGAATGTCCTCTTTTCCGTGTAAGAATCATGCCCAGCTTGGGGGTGGCAGTTGTGTTGAGAGAATTGATGAACACAACTGGCCTATGGTTGGGTGGAACGTTGCAGTGACATAGCTATTTTTCTGGGACAATTGCACAATGAAAATAAGTTTTTTTTTTTTTTGTGTATATATTTACTTCTGCAATGTTTAAATTGATGATTGTCTTGATATGTTGTATGCATATGATATGTGTGTGGATGAGTTTCAATTCCGCTGTGCATATTGCTTAATTTGAATATTCACACTTTTGAATTTATGTGTATGAATCTAATGAATGGGCTGATTTTTATGTAAAGCCCCATAGATTGTTAGCATGTTCCCTTCCTCGAATTGGGTCTGCGGGAGGGTACGTTACACCCCCAGTCAGCATAAGTTGGGAGAAATTAAAATTATGTCCCTAACCACCAAAAGGTTGGGCAGAACTAGTCCTTCCCGATGCACTAGAAAATGGAAAAGAATTACTTTCCATACCAGTATTAAAAGGGAAAGGATTCACACTAAAAGGTTGAAAAAAATTACTAGTTTGAGGATTCCATCCCCCAAAAGGATTGGTTCCAGTTGTGGATCCAAAAGGAGGTCCACTTCCTAAAGAAGGAATTGAGAAAGGAATATGAGCACCTCCCAAATAATAAGTTTGGAAGGGTATAGATGACATTCATGTTCCCATACTAGACGTATAAAACATGGGGAAAGAGGTAGGTTGAGTTTGGGGAAGACTAACACTTGTCATCCCAAATGAAAAACTAGCTAAAGGAGTATTTGTTGAATTAAGAGTTGATTGGTCAACAACAAACAATGGTGTTGCTGAAGTATTTATAATTGTATTAACAATTGAACTCATATTAATAACATTAATATGATTCAAACTAGGGGTCTGGGTAGACACAATAAGAGGAGAAAATCCACATAATACAATAGCCGAAGTGGGAGTATGAGGTTCACCACTTCCCAAAAATTCTCCAGTGTTATCCATTGGAAATCCTCCTAAGTGATTAAAAACAGTTGAATCAAAATCTAGTGTAACTGAAACATCTACAAGGAGAGTATCGTTAATATACGCTAAGGGTGAATTATAAGGTCTAAGGAAACCTTCAGTTTCAAGATATTCAACCCGAACTTGTTCTTGTGATGAAGTGTTTCTTTCCAAAGGTAAAATTATTTCAGAAGAACCCGCTGGTTAAAATTAACGAGATGTATTCAACTGGCACCTCCGGTTGAGAGGTGGGGTCTCCACTCTGAAGGTTGATAGATTCTGTAATCATCTAGAACAACAAATTAGAGGATCTTCCACACTAAAAGAGACAACAATCCTAAGGTCCAACTAAAATACAAAGAGCAAACAACAAACCTATAGAATATGTCCTAAGGATATCAAACAAGCACACAAATAATGATCTCGAAGTTTTAGTGTGGGTTGATTAAGTCCCACAACAAAAACAATGAAGGCTAAGAGAAATTACCAAGGCCAAGCGTGTTTCCCTTCTTGGTGCAAGTGTCTTTACAGATAGTATACACCTTCTGTAAAAATCACCCTCCAAGGGTACTAATGCTTCGTACTCAATGTGGTCGCAAAAAATACTTTGCTAGCACATGTGTATGAATCCTAGGACAAGATAATAAGGCTAACAATATGTTATTTACATCCGAGGGAACTGTTCTAGGTTGGAGTTGTATGTATGGGAAAGGTAACTAAGCCCGAAACTCTACAACAGCACTCCGTGCTGACGAAAGCCCCTCTACATGTAAAAAACCTTGTAGATTTTTTATTAGGAATTGGAGGGATCTCTCTAGAACCTAATGTCACACTACCTCGTGCTTAACTCCTATTTGAGAGTAGATTCCCAACCACACTTCTTACAAGACTGGATTTCACGTAATGAAAGGCCACTATGTTTAAAGTTTAATCTGCTTTGGGAATTTTATGGCAATCTTATCCCAAAGCACTAGCCTAAGCTATTTGGTGAATGCCCCTAGAATTTTTTTTTTTAATAAATTTTAATTTAAGTGTTCTTCTTAAGTGACTGTGATTACTCAACGGTGATGGAAGGTGAAACTTGTGATGTTTAATGACTCAACATTGAAAGAAAATGAATTTAAGATTAAAAAAAAAAAATTAACACTTGCAAAAGAAAAAATGATATTTTATGAATGTAATGTAAATCACTTCTTTTTCAAATAAGCAAATTCAAGATGCAACTTTTTCATTTTCTTTTGAAACGAATACTGAAAACCTACTACAAAAGAAAATCTTTTTGTTTTTTGTTTTTCTTCAAATGAGAAAGAAATCAAAACAAATCAAAGATGCAACCTAACTTTTCTTTTTTATGTTACTTTTCGCAAAAAGGTAAAGAATCTAAAACAAGAAATGCAAACTTTTTACTTTTCTTTTCTTTGAATGAAACTGAAAGCAACACCTAAAATTCCTTCATAATGCAAAATGGAAGCCAAGTAAAAGTAAACCATATAAAAAGAGAGTTTAAGTTTTCTTTTAATGATAAAAGAATAAAAATGAAAACAAATAGAAACCCTTTATGCAATGAGATTGCTTAATTTTTTTTCGAAAGCAATAACCAAAACCACAAACTTGAGATCAAACCGAAATTCAAAATATTTTTGAAAGGAATGTTACTTTCTAAAACCAGACAACCAAATTGACCTACAGTAGAACTCACAACCCCAATTTTTCAAAAAGAAATTGAAAAAAAAGAAGAAAAACTGATGTACGCGGCCCAGAAACAGGTAGCTCGCGTGCACGCGACTGTCTAGTGGGAATCTCGTGTACCTAGGAAAAACAATATTTTCGAAAACAGAACCAACCAGTAACAACCTTGATACACGAATGTGTGTACAGTAGGTCACGTACCTTCATGGGAAACCGGAAAAATACTGAAAATAACTCCCAAACACCAAAATATTTACTTATAAAGGTTCTAACAGGATCATCTAATAGGATGAAATTGAACAAATTAAAGAGATCAATAGTAATAAAAAAGAAAACAGAATTCAAAGAGAAAAACTAGAAACCCTAGAAATCCTGACAGCTTTAGTCTTCCTTGCTATTTTCAAAATTCAACCTGAAATACAACAAGATCAAGAATAAAATGTAGTTACTGCTGCATCATATATTTGATAAACTTACTATAAATTGTAAATAATCAAATTACAAGAAAACACAACTTGCATATAAAATCTTGAAATTGGATAGGAAATAATCTTCTTTTATATTAATAAACAACATAAATACAAATTGGAATATTTCACTTGATTTTTGAAGCAAGCACCATTCTGAAACTAGCTTTCTGGGGTCCTCCAACCAAAGTCCTTCATTCATCCACTCCAAACTCACTTGTGAAAGCTATGCCTAAAGAATCTTTGCAATTCTTGGCATAATAAGGACTTCCAATAAAGGCTGAGAAATAATGTCTCGGATAAGGGAATGAAATTTACAAACAAAGGAACAAGGGTTTCAATCTTGGCTTGATTTCAGCAGCATAATGGTATTCTATTTGATCTTTTTTATTCCTCCTATGCTTCCTTTATATGATAAGGGATCAGTTAGGGAAGTTATCAGGATGTTATTTTATGGGAATATAAGTTAAGAAAAGGAAAAAATTGTAAGTTTCCCGAAATATCACTTAATTTTCACTTTTTATAGTTTTTACCCTTAAACGGGTAGGTACGTGAGCTGGAAACTGCTAGGTCGCGTGGACGCGAGGGATGTCCATGAATAGGTGGCACACTTCGTACAAAACTTGGTTTTTTAATATTTTTTCCTAGATAAGTTGCTATATAAGGGACTAGGGATGTCTATAAAGAGAGAAATGGATGAGATCAATCGTCTTAGTTCCTATGGGAATAGTGTGACAAAAGAAAATATAACATTCCTCTCTATGACACCATTCTGCTGAGGTGTATAGCGTGTAGTAAATTGCTAGCGTATTCCATGAAATTTACAAAAACTTGGAAAATCATTTGATACATATTCACCACCTTTGTTTGTCCAAAAAATTTGATGTAGTAGCCACTTTGCTTCTCCACAAGTGCCTTGAACTGTTTAAAGCATCCAAATGCATAAGATTTGTGTTTCAAAAAATAAACTTATGTTTTTCTTGTGAAATCATCAATGAATGTGAGAAAATAATTTCAACCACCTATGGATGGTATTTGCATTGGCCCACAGATATTTGAGTGTACAATTTCAAGTGGTGCATGTGTGATATGACTTGCCAATTGGAAATGACTCCCTATGATGCTTGCCAAAAATGCAACCTTCACAAATTCTTTCTGGTTTTTCAATCCGATGTAAAACCTTTCATCATATTCTTATGTGAAGTAGCTTTAGTCGACACCAAAATTCAGATGTGCAAATATGAAATGCCACATCCAGGTTTCATCTTGTACCTCTAATTGAAATGTTGCTTGTATTTATTTACCACTGTCTTTTTATTCCTTGGAACATGGCTTTGTTGCTTCTTTACTTTCTATTTTAAATGCAGCCCCAGAGTGTGCATTGTTTGTCTTGTGGAATCTTTCCTTCATATCAGGCCTCATTCTTAAAGGAAACAAGCAATTGCTTGTCATTTGCACTTTAGCTATCAGTTGTGTACTTGGATACTTGTCCATAATCACGCAATGGTTGTCTTCCATATAGTCTCTGTAGCGTTTTTTCAACAACTTCCCAATACTTAATAAATTATGCTTTAGGCCTTCGACATAATATACATCATGCATAATTTTTTGCTCCCCCTTTTTGGTTAGAATACCAACAATACCTTTGCCTAAAATAGTGACTTGGATATTGTTTCCAAGTGTAACATCAGTTTGAACTTATTTATCCAGACTGAAAAACAAATCTAAATTTCTAGTCATATGATTACTACAACCTGAATCTAAATACCATATATCACATGGAATTTAATGGGAAACATTACATTCAATTGGGGATGCATATGCCATAAACATTGTGTTGGTGGAAGTGCAAATGTTGCTTGACTGGTTTTGACCTTGCTTACTCTGGTCATGTTGTTTCTTCTTGCATTCATATATATGCATAATGCCCAAATATCTTACAATAATGACATTGTATTTGGGATTTATCAAATCTTTGGCCATTTGACTGACCGGAATTTTGCTTTTGACCTCTACAAGCAACATTTGCAGAACTACTGTTGCGTCCTCCTCTAGAAAAACTTCTTCCTGTGCCTCTAAAGTTAGATCTCCCCCTTCCTCTTCCATGGCTTATAGGTGTTTGTGTAGAAAATGCATTTTTTAATGATGCATTTGATCTATTTAATCTATGTTCATGGTTGATGAGAGAATCTTGCAACTCATCAATAGTAAATTGACTCAGATATTTGTTTTCCTCCAAATTCAGAACTAAAGATTCAAATTTTGGGGGAGGATCCTAAGCACCTTCTCAACATCCTTCCTGTCATCTATGGCTTCTCCATGGGACTTAATTTGATTGATTAGGCCAATAACTGGAGTATAAAAGGATTCTATTGAATCTGTATCTTTTATTGATAGAGTTTCAAGTTGCAAATGCATTTTTTAATGATGCATTTGATCTATTTAATCTATGTTCATGGTTGATGATAGAAGCTTGCATCCCATCAATAGTAAATTGACTCAGATATTTGTTTTCCTCCAAAGTCACAACTAAAGATTCAAATTTTGTGGGAATATCTTAAGCACCTTCTCAACAACCTTCCTATCATCTATGGCTTCTTCATGGGACTTAATTTGATTGATCAGACCAATAAATCGAGTATAAAAGGATTCAACTGAATTTGTATCTTTTATTGATAGAGTTTCAAAATCTCTTCTAAGAATTTGTAATTTAGCAGTCTTTACTTGGTCCATACCTTGGTAGAAATTTTGCAGAGTATCCTATAAATCCTTGGTGGTCTTTGCTACTGCTACTCTTAGGAGTATTCTTTCATGCATTGTTTGATGTATGTAAAACATGGTTTTTCCATCTTTTTTCCTTTGTTCTTTCAAAATATCATTCTCAACTTTTGTGAGAGCATTATATGCTTCCTGATTTGATTGTTCTACATAGCCATTTTCAACTATCTCACATACATATTGACCTATGAATAGAGCCTTCATAGTTAATGATCAATATTCATAATTTATTCCTGTAAAAATTTGATTTTGCAGACTTGACATTTGTGCACCAAAAGTGGAAGCCATTTTTTTAAATTTTCTTGATCACTTTCTTTTTTCAAAACAGATTTTTTTCTCTTCCTGAACTTGCTCTGATAACATTGCTCTGATACCAAATCAAGGGAGTTGCACAGTAAACATACTCTTACCTAAGACCTTCGCAGTAAACTTATTTGACTTTGAACTACGTTGCAAAGCCTTCGACACATCCACAATATTAAAGGTTATGTATTTACTGCGACGTAAAAGGTGTTATTCACTGCGTGGTAAGATAGAAAAGAAAAAAACTTCAACACAATATACACCAAGGTCTTAGATTTTCGTGTAATGACTATGGAACCTTTCACCCTTTAGAGAAAACTTAATGATTAGAAATGCTTGCAGTAATAGGGCTTTTACAAAGTGAAATGTTAAAAGTTATCTACCTTTTATAAAAGGTAAATGTGAATATCCTTCTCATGGATGAATATGAGGAAAGTGTGCAACATGAATCACCTTATTAAATAACACTTGGGAAAAACAATTACATTTGCATAGCGTGAATTCTACACAAACACAGAGTTTGGGCTCTCAGCTATTTCTCCACTCAACACACATTCTCAAGTCTTTCTCTTTAATTACTGAGCTTGTGATCTTGGACTTATTCTACAAATCCCTTCTTCTCTTCCCGGCTCTGTCTCTCTCCCTTTTTATATACAAAAACTTGATATTGGCTTCTCTTGAGTAACATTAAAGATTGTAATAATTCCTGAGTAAAATATATCTATGAACTTGACTTCTGAACTATTATGCGGTTGCTTACTTAAATATGGTGAGACCCGAGAACCATTGTTATACCTCAATATTACACATTATGTATTAGTGTCGCATTCTTGCACTAGCGACCTAAACGACAGTTTCCCTTAAAGATCATTTGAACATCCAGAGTGAAAAACACTGACTGAACACTGAAAGAAAAACCTTTTTCTTCCATCTTCTAACCCAATTTAGCCCTGTTTGTGAGCACTACCACTCCCTGCACATCTACAGGGGTGCGGTAGTCAGCACTACCACGCGTTGCTCCTTCTCTAGGGTGCAGTACTACCGCGTTATGTTCAGTGGTAGGGGCGTGGTAGTCCGAAATTAGCCTTTTTACCTTGGACTTTGGGATCTCAATCTTCGAGGAGATTTTGTTGGTATTACCACCTTTGGTTCGATCCTAACTCCTTATTTGTTTAGTTGGCCTGATCCACTAAACCCTCCATAGATCCACACTTCTCTCTTGTTGGTTAACCTTCCCATGTGCTATAAGAGAGAAGCTTTCCATGGGCCAAAGGGAGGAATTTTGGGGCATCAAACCTATAATCTTTAGACTTCTGCAGAGATAGCTAGAGAAAGCACTTGGAGCTGGATGATTGGCTTGGATATCAAGCAACCTTTGTAAGTACTCTTCAAGTTTGAAATATAAGATAACTTGTCTTATTTTTCCCATTTCATGTGTATTGTATAAATGTTTGATATGAAATGTATCTAGTCTAGATTTGAATTTAATCTTTGCTTCAAAGTATTTTGAAGCTTGCATGCTTGTCCTTTGTTTGATCTCAACAAGTTCTACATTGGAGTTTCGGGATCAAGAGCCAGAAGCGGGACAAACGTCGAATTGGAGGGTGAGTTACGTCTTTCATCTCTTATGAATGCATTTAATCTTGTTGTGAAGATTAGTTCAGGAACTCAAGGTAGCATTTGTTTCCTTTTTGTCTTAGCATAGAGTCAGTGCATCCTGCTTTATCCTAAGAGAGTTTCTACCTATCCGTAGGGAGACATATCTGCAACAAAAAATGGTGACTCCGCTGGGGACTTGAATCCATTTTCTTTGCTTGTGAAGTTTGCTTTCAATCTCACTCATTGATTGTAAGAATTGGGTTCTTTCACCCTCATTCACTTCCCTGTTCTCTGCATTAGACTTCTGTTACAGATCAGTAAGTCTTCTGGGTTGGCAAACCCTTGAAAAGTCAAAATCTTTTCTCAAAATTCCGCCTCTTTCCCCCTATTCACACACTACCGCGCCCCCATAACTGCCTACAGAGCGGTAGTACCGCACCTTAACCACTGTATAGAGCGTGATAGTCTATCAGTACCGCGCCTTAATCACTGTCTAGAGCGCGGTAGTCTATCAGTATCGTGCCCCGGTTTCTTGCAGGCCCACGATAGTTCCTGGAAAGTGTGTTTATTTGGTTTGTTTGGTTATTTTTGGGTCTTTTCGAAATTTGGATACATGTTGGCCCTTTGAGTAAACACTAGTGTTTTGCTTTCATTTTTAAGCGAAATGGGTTCTATTTTTGAAAAAAAAATTCCCCCTCATGGTCGGGGGGGCCATGAATCGTGCATCCTATAGTCATTTTGACCCATATTAAGGTTTTGAGATCATTTTTGGTTTGGTGTGTTTGGATTGCTTGGAATCTTATTTCCTTTACATCCTATCTAATGATTGTTCGGAAAGATTGATTCCTTGTCTCCGCTTTAGTCCAAAGAGAAGCTTGGTTTTGTCACTCTTTTGCTATATTCACGAAACTGGAAAAAATATATGTTCTTCTTGCTTTAATTTGATCATTTGCAATTCTTGGTCTCAAATTCATAAGGAGAAGAAAGGCTTGTTTCAGATTCGTGTACATTCGAGTTAAAGATAGAATTGTTGAGTGCTTTTCTTTGTCTTCCATCTAATTGGAAACGTTTGTAGAATCTTTCTTTCTGTAGCTTGGATGTGTCTTTTTCAAGTGTGAAAAGATAAGAAATGGATTAGAATCGTTACGTTTGGTGTTCATATGAAGAACTTTTTCATTGCTTTGGGTTAGTTTTGGGTACATATTTTACTTCTTTCTATCATTTTGAAAAGGAATAAATTTGCATGTGCATTGGGTTGTGCATATTGGGAATGGAAAGAATTCTTCCTTACTTTAGATAGTGTTCATCAAATAGAAAGGCTCATTTCGATTCATTCTCATTTGCATGGTTTGGGTCGTCACAACACCACCAAGTTTCACGTCCATTTACCCGATTGAGTAAGACAACCTCTAAAATTAATCTCCCTAACTAAACCAACATTAACCTCACTTGAGGAAATCAAAAGAATTTGGTAGTTAGGTAGGACATCAGGGATAGGCATCAAAATAATTACCCCTTGTCATTTTTCATCTGAGACATAGTCGTTGTCTTTAGGGAACTAAAATCCTCTAGTATTTGTTGATACGATCATACACCAGTTTGTGGAGGGGCCTCCTGACTGTTTCACACTTTCAGGGGTTAAACCGCTGCGAGATTGAGAACCGGATGGACTCTATGGAATGTCGCACTCCACTTAGCCCTAAGGCAACATCGATCATTGTCTTCCTTGTATTCATAGTAATGCAAGGGTGATAAGGCAGAAGCGCCGAAAACCTTTTCCAACATGTCATGAACGAGGTAGCTTAGTGACTTTTCTTCTAGGGCTCTTTACCCAGGATCCCTTTCGGTAGAGGGATATCCTTCCATTATTGGTCTCTCATTTTGTATTGTTCGACTTGGATTTCATCACCTTGCGAAGGATACAATTTGTTGAGGTCTCCAGCTCTTAGTTAGGAGGTTTTGCTTGCTATCTTATAGAGGGTCTTTTTCTTTATAGGGCTGCTTGTTGGCATTCTGGCCGTTTTGTTGTACAGCTCGCTTACTGTGGCAGCGGCCTCAGTATAGTTTTTTGAGCTTGCTCTTTTGTCCTATTAGCCTTGTCTTTTCCTAGCTCCCCTTTTGCACGCTCGGTTTCCTGAGGGTTTTTGAGTTCTTTTTAACAAGACTTCCTCCACATCACTTAGTTTTGTTCCATGGAGAATCCACCTCCATGCACCCATGCTCCTTCTGGGACTACCAATCCGGAGACCCCTTTTCAAGGAGTACCTTTTACTTTTCCTCCAGTTGGAGATATTGGTCCTCCCTTTATTGCCACGTTAAATATTCCTGGATTAACCATAGGATTATCAGTATGGTTATTCAATCCAATAATTTTGATTGCACCCAATGTTTCGAATGTTAATTCTCCACCATGAGAGAGTCAATCCCAAACTAATCCTTCCCCTTCTTCGTCGGATGAATCTTCTTCCGTTCCTTCTTCCTCGCCTGATCAAAGCAATAGTGTTAGTAATCAAGAGGATAAGAAGAAGAAGAAAAAGAAAGTTAAGAAGAAGAAGGATGAGGAAGAGACCAAGCGTAAATCAGTTGCCTCTAATGGCACTCATTTTACGAAAACATCCCATAAGCCCAAGTTCCCTTGCAAACTTTGTAAGGGTGATCACCTTCTCAAGGATTGCCCCGGTCTTTCCCGTGTATCAGAAGTGTGGTCTAAAAACCCCAAACCACTTGTATCATCAACCTCTGACCATCATGTTGATGAAACTCCCTCAACTAGTGACCCCTTGGTGAAGGGTCGAAAGGGTAAAGTCCTATATCCCTGTTTGATATGCAAGGGTATGCACCGTACTTTCCTTTGTCCAAGCATGGATGAAGCTTCGCGGTGGTTGGAAGATATTACTAGTTCTCAACCGGTGCTTCCAACAAATGATAGTAAGTTGTCCCTTGATGCCCCGCTGGTTGACCAAGTGATCAATTTAGTTTCACCTGTAATTGATCCCACTCTCCCTTCCGAGAGTGAAGTGATCGAGTCACTGTCATCTCCACTCGATCCCGCTCTTTCATTGAAGAAAGTCCAGACTGAAGCAGTCATCTTGACACAATCTTCGTCTCATTCTTATCTTCCAAGTGAGAGTGAATTGGAAACCACTGATGTTTTCCTTATCGGTTCATAATGTCCTTAGCAAGGGGAAACCCTGTCCATTTCTGCGAGACCCCCTCTAAGTACTGAGGTCATTTCCTTTGATTGGAATGGTCTAACAGAATATCATCTTCCTTCAAGTGTTCCTTTTCAAATATCTGTAGGAGTTTCCAATAAAGAAATTTTTCGTAGGATAGTTGATGAAGGAGCTTCTGTTAGTATTCTATCCTCAACTACTTGGCAAGCCTTAGGTTCTCCTTGGCTTGTTCCCGTCACTGACCAGATACTGGCTTTCAATAGAAATCCTACTGGACCTTTAGGGTCCCTTCCTCAGTTACCTATCACTTTGGGAGGGAAAACTGTCTGTATTGATGTCATGGTCGTCCAAGGTCCCTTAGATTTTAATCTACTCCTTGGACGTGATTACGTCTATGCAATGAAGGCTGTAGTGTCCTCACTCTTTCGAGTGATGTATTTTCCCCATCATGGGAATGTTGTGACCATCAATCAGCTTTCCTTTGTGACACCCACTCATCGCATGACTCCTAGTCACCAGACTCCCTTAAATATTCCACATGTTTTAGTGGTTTCTTCCCCCTAGGGGGGGGGGCGTTTGGATCAAAGTTCTATTATGGTGTCAAGCTCGTTAAAAAATGAAACCATTTTCTCAAGCATAGTTTACTTTTGGTTTTAAGCTTGTGTAAAAATGAAACCAACCATCATTTTGAGTAGAGTTCCCTTTATGTGTCAAGCTCGTTAAAAAATGAAACAGGTCACCATGAGCATAGTTCCCTTTCTATGTCAAGCTCGTTAAAAAATGAAATAGGTTCCTACAAGCATAGTTTATTATCTGTTTCAAGCTCATTAAAAAATGAAACCGACCCTCAAGCACAGTTTACTTTTGGTTTTAAGCTTGTGTAAAAACGAAACCAATCCCAAGCATAGTTTACATTCAGTTTCAAGCTTGCGTAAAAATGAAACTACCTTCGAGCGTAATTTCTTTCAGTTTTAAGCTCATTAAAAAATAAAAAGGACCCTTTCAAGCATTGTTATTATCTAATTCAAGCTTGTGTAAAAATGAAATAGATCTCCCTTCCATTTGTTCGAGTCTCTCACTAGAGTTAGGATTTGAACCTTCATTTCATCTTCCTAGGTCACTTGGTCCTGGTTCTCCCTACCCCCCCTGGTGAACACATTCGGATTAGTAGCCAGGATTTTTGGGTAAGGAAGAAGAGTAGTTAGACGAAACGAAGCTTGGGGGACATGTTTAGCCATTAGCAATCATGCTGGGGGCATTTACCAACCTCTGTTCATCATGTTAGGAAGGAACCCATCAATGGGCCTTAACCGTGAGCAGAGTTTACCATTGGCTTCAAGCTCATTAAAAAAAGAAACCAATAGTCTGAGCAAAGTTCTACTCTTGTGTCAAGCTCGTTAAAAAATGAAACATATTCTTTCCCTTTGAGTCGAGTCTCCTCGTAGACTTAGTACCTGAACCTTCTTTTCACCCGCCTATACTTTAGGCGAATGAAATGAAGCTTGGGGGCATATCTTCAACCTCTGGAAGTTACGTTGAAGTCAACTCAATCGCCTCTCCACACCGTGTTGGAGCTAAGTCATTTACTTCTAGCAATCATGCTAGGGGCATGTACCAACCTTTGGATTTCATGACGGGAAGAAGTTCACCATTGGGAACGTTTTCGAGCATACTTTCCTTTTTTAGGTTTCGAGCTCATTAAACCATGAAAATTATCTTGAGCATAGTTCATTTTCTGTTACAAGCTCGTTAAAAAATGAAGCAGACATCATGAGCATTCTTCCAACCTATCTTCGATCTCGTTAAAAATAGTAAGATGGTGTTTGAGCTTACTTTTCACTTTTTCGTGCTCTGGTTAAAACATGAAAAGTGGTTTGAGCTTACTTTTCCTTTTTCATGCTCTGGATCCAAACATGAAAAATATTCTGAGTGCTTTTGATACCATTATCGTGCTCGTTAAACAATTGGAGTAAAAAGGTGTGTTTAACAAGTATAGGTTTATCACTTTATCCGGCCTCGCTAGACTATTTACGGAAAAACTGTGCCGAGTTGACTTTTCCTTTGTCATACTCAGTCATCAACCATGACAAAGTTGTTCATGGAGTCCTCTTTAAGCTCTTTTCAAACTCCTAAAATACGAAAAGATGGCCAAGCGAAATTGATTCGTTCACGCTTGTAAAAGGATTTGAATGATCATCTCCCTAGTGATAGTTTACCCCTTTTTCAGACTAGGGGGCACTACTTATGAAAAAGGAATACTCCAGCCAATCATGATTGGAAGAGTCCTCTCCCGCGTTGTTTTACCCTTTTTCGAGTGATGAGGCTAACTTTACGAAAAAGCACTGTTGGAGTCTTCTTTAGTTCTTTTTAGACTCTCTAAACATGAAATGACGACCGAATTTTCCTTCCTTGGACTCGTTAAAATTCAACATCGAAGGGACCACTTTGGGACGAACCCCTCCTTTCTCAGGTTCGAAAAACATGTGATATTGGACTCATCTATGAGATGAGCTATACCGAGCATTTGTTATCCTCCTCAAGCTCGTAAAACAACAAAGAGGTACTCATCCATCATGTCGGGGGAAAATGGGAAAATGAGTCAAGTTTACCTTGTTGGCATCTTGTGAGTCGTCACCTTTGAACATGGCATGCATCCCCACCTTGTCTGTTTTGGGTAGTTAGTCTTGCTGATAGTGTCATCATTATGATCATGTGTCCTCATTATTGCTATGAGTTCACACTTCCTGTGGTTCTGTTTGTTCAAGTAGTCCCCGCTGCCAAGCTCTGTTTCATGCCGTTATATGTTCAAAGGGTTATTACCTTGATTCCACCTCCACTTCATGTCAAACCTTCCCTTTGTGTCAATACATATTCTATTGTTTCATCGGTCCATACTATCTCTCGTTTTGATTTCGTGTCGATGATGTGGGAATCATTATGGCCCACCTTCGACGAGTCTATTCCTGTCGACACCAAGTCACTATCCAGGAATTAGGCTTAGGAGTCAACCACTAGTACCTTGGTTCCTGCATGCCTCAATGGCAGGTTTCCTCGTATTCAATAGTAGGTTTTCATCAATGACCTCTGATTCAATGATCTCTCGAATGCTCAACATCAACTCATTTATTCACATTTTGTTGAGATGTACTATAGATACCTTGGGGATCATTGTCATCATTGGTGATTTCCCTCACATTTGTTAACGGTTCACATCATTGAACGGTAATCAAATGGTTTCTACCATGTTCGACTTCAACACCTTGTAATCACATGGATAGATTCGTATCATTTGCGATCGGGTAGAAGACCCTGGACACCCTTTTGTATTTTGATTACGTCCAGGTTGCAATGGAGATTTTTCTGTATTGTCACACAGATCCACTTACGTATTGGTCGTGGTTGTGCCATTATTGTCTCATGGATCTACGCTTGTTCATAGTATCCATGATTTGTCTATAGTCTATATCATCTCAGTACTCATGGATCTGCAATGTATTGGTCGGAAACCATGCTTTGAGTCATTTGTTTCCGAGCATGGGAATTCCCGCCTCGGTGGTATATCTGACATTTTGTTTCTGTTTCAGCTCCTTGTTGCTCCCCTCGATGCTATCTCCGAACCATATTTGTAAAGTCTTTCGGCCATCAATATCTTCTGACCTCACACTTTAGGGGGCATCTGTTATACCTCAATATTACACATTATGTATTAGTATCGCATCCTTGCACTAGCGACCTAAACGACAGTTTCCCTTAAAGATCTTCTGAACATCCAGAGTGAAAAACACTGACTGAACACTGAAAGCAAAACCTTTTTCTACCATCTTCCAACCCAATTTAGCCCTGTTTGTGAGCACTACCACTCCCTGCACATCTACAGGGGCACGGTAGTCAGCACTACCGCGCGTTTCTCCTTCTTTGGGGCGCGGTACTATCGCGTTATGTTCAGTGGTAGGGGCGCGGTAGTCTGAAATTAGCCTTTTTACCTTGGACTTTGGGATCTCAATCTTCGAGGAGATTTTGTTGGGATTGCCACCTTTGCTTCGATCCTAACTCCTTTGTTTAGCTGGCCTGATCCACTAAACCCTCCATAGATCCACACTTCTCTCTTGTTGGTTAACCTTCCCATGTGCTATAAGAGAGAATCTTTCCATGGGCCAAAGGGAGGACTCTTGGAGACATCAAACTTATGATCTTGAATCTTTGTGGAGACAGCTAGAGGAGAAAGCACTTGGAGATGGGAGTTGGATTGGATATCAAGCAACCATTGTAAGTGACTTCAAGTTGGTAATAAAACATAACTTGTCTTGTTTCCCAAATCATGTATGTTGATTTTGTTTCAATCATATGATTTGTATCTTTTATAGATTTAGATCCTAACTCACATTTCAAGTTGCTAGAGAATCGTATATGCTTGTATCTTGGTTTCATTCTGACAGGTTAATTCGCGAGGACTTGGAGATTGAAGTGACCATTAGGACGAGCAATTGAATTGAAGGTCAGTTAGATCTCTTCCATTTCTTACAACAATATAATCTTGAGATATTTGTTTAGATCTAGGAATTCAATGTAGCATTTGTTATCTTTTTGTCTTAGTTTAGAGTTAGTTAAAGTCTACTTTAACCTAAGAGAGTTTCTACCTATCCGTAGGGAGAAATTTCTACAACAACCATATCATGAGAGACTCACTGACATTGTAGATGACTGACTAAGGTGGCACAAGCTAGATACACAACAACTCTTAATTAATATTTCCAACATGAAGTTGGTTTTCACATATGGGTTCGAAGGTAAAATTTGTGTTGTCCATTGTGCTTAAATTGTTTTCTATTGTTGTGAATTTAATCTAGTATGATTACATGGTTGAGAGCCACACTCCATTGAAATGTGATAAATTATACACAATAAAGTACTTTCACTGCTTTCTAAGGTGGTTAATGTGGCTAAAGTGCCGAGGGACAAGCACGAGCAGATCAGTACATGGCTGCAAGTTGCAAGCTGCATGGGACACTATTGAAACGACAGAAAAGGGTGAAGGAAAGCGAAATGGAAGGACCTTCCCACCCAGACCAGATGGAACCAATGTTCAAATTTGAACCCTTCTTGGCCCTTCCAAAGGGTTCTAGCCCTTCCTAGAAGTGTAAAGTTAAAATTGCCCTTCAAAAAACATTTAAAATCTGAATTTTACCCTTCAATAGGAAGGACATAATTTATATCAACATTTCAAAAGAAGGGCAACATTTGAAATTACCCATCCATATAAATTTCAATTTCTATATTGAAATTCCTATGCTATAAAATTCATTCAAAATATTGGAAATATCATAAATTATATTCATTCACTCACTCATGTCATGCACTCACTGCTTAGCTTTGCAAGGTGACGAGTGATGACTGACAACTACGGGGTACTAGCCACTAGGATTTGACTCTGAATCCCGAGTCACTTTGTGCTGAGATATAAGGTGTGACAATGTGTCAATGACTATGGTTGTAACAATAGAGAACCACTACTAGGCCCAAAACAAGGCTGAAACATTGTGCCTACTACCTATGTGAACCTGGCTACCAATGTCCACTCGTTTTTCGTCAACATGAAATTCAAATTGCCGCTTTGATGAGTCCTTCTCTACAAGACTTCATTCCTTGCATGAATGTCACAGACTCACAACAACTCTAAACAACACTCAATGGCATGCAATTACGAATAATGGCACGTAGCTAGAACCACAGACCAAGCAGAGGTGTATTTATGCATTGATATAGAGAGGTGGCACTAGGCACACAATATGGAGAAACAATGAGTTAGAAAAAACATTTGGACCAAAGTACCACAATGGTTATTAATAAAATTAAAAAAAAACAAATTTTGGCTCAAGAATTGTCTTCAATTTGATGGGTGGCATGATCATGATCATGTAATCTCCCTCTGTCCTAGACAACTAAATGATTCCCCTATTGACATGGACTTGGTATTATGAATATGATCACCACTATATGTGACTACTCGCACAAACTGGGAGAAGATTGCTGAGAGTGGTTGTGATTGATGTCAAAGTCTCAAATGATTAGATTAAGTCACGAGATTGATTGAAGAGTATGATCAAATTTGGAGACCTTTGTGACAGTATGTAAGCTTGAAGAAGTTTTGAAATATCGAAAACTCTTATGATGACCTTACAAATAATTACTATAAAAATAAAAGTTATTATTAAAATGATAGGTGGGCTTTACAAAAGATATTTTATAAAAAGATAAATTATCTTTATAAAAGTAAATGTGGGCTCTAATGATATAACATGATATAACAAAGGTGTATATATATAAATAAGAAAAGGTCACATTTCATTTCAGTTTGGGTGTGTGAAAAAAGTCTAGAGTGAAAATAATATAAAAAGATGAGATAGAAGAGGAAATTGATTGGGGATAGTAATGAACAAAATGGAATAGTAAAAAAGTGTGAGTATGAAGAAGTGGGCAAGTCTTAAAGGAACACACACAAGGAGAAACACAAAGAAAGGTACGCAAGAGTGTGGTATAAATGAATTAGGGTTTCTCTCAAGCAAGAGATGAAGTTTGTGGATGACTCCTTTAAGAAGTAATTTGAGTAAAGTTTTATAGAATATTTCAAGACAACTTGTGGAATGTTAGATCATATCTCTTTTGTGATGAAATAGAGATAGATTTGAGGACACAACTATATCATCTTTTGTGAGTTGCATAGCAACAATAATCAAGAAATAAATCAAGTAATCTTCAATCCAAAAGCAAAAGTAGATAAACTGTGGGAAGAAGAATTAACAATAAGCAACTATTGTTTTATTGTGTGTGGGCAGAGAAATAACATTAGGACAACCATTGCTTGTTGGTGCAGAAAATAAGCTTTGAGAAATCATTGCTCGTGGAATAAGAAGTTTAGGTAGTGAGAAATCATTGCTTGTGGGTTAAGAAGAATAAGCAGTAGGGAACTACTCTTAGTAGCAGAAGATAACTGGTGGTTTACCATCATCAGTGGCTAAGAAGAGGGATGAAGAAAATAAGAGATTACCAATGATCGTGGCTGACCGGAAGACTAAGATGTTCACAACCCATATGTAGTCTATTGAGTTTACCGATATATATATATATATATATTACTGAATTTCAAATCTATCTTATGTATACATTTGTACTATTTGTTGATGTGGTGGTTACTTTCATTGATTAAGGAATTATCATAATTGTTAATGAAGGCATAAATTTGTTTGGTGAAGTTCTAGATTGAACACAAAAAAAGGTAAAGCGTAGGACACTGATTCACCTCCCCCCCTTAGTGTCTCTAGTATGTTCAACAATTGGTATCATAGAAAGCCTTCATACAAGTCTAACCAACTTGAAGGATATCATAAAAACACACATGGCTAATTGTGAAGAATCTGAAGAAATGGAACAACTCACGAAGAAGCCAAAATAAGGTGCAGGTAAGTACAATGACAAATTACCTTTGAAATGCCTTAAATGTAGAAATATTGGTCATTTTGCAGTTAAGTGTTCTCTCTGTAAAAACAGTATGTTTGAACACTACAAGACAATAGAAGAAAGTGACATGAAGAAGAAGAAGAAGTGGCTAAATTGAGAGCTGAGTTAGAGGCTGCTCTTGAAGAAGTAAAAAATCTGAGAAATATTGTCAAGAAGCAAGACAAGAAGATTGAACACCTGAAAAAAGAACAAAAGGAAACATAAATAAGAGAATAATTTTTGACAAGACAATTGAAAGAAAAGGATGAGGAGTGTACACAAGTTTGAAATAGAAATTGATCAAAAGATAAAAGAGCAAGAACGAAGATTTGAATAAGAAATGATCTCCTTGAAAACCCAACTTGAAGAAGCAAAAGGAACTGAAGAAGTAATGAGGTGCCGCCTAATGAAGAAGGATGAAGATTGTAAGATCCTTAGGAAAGAATTTTCTCATTAAAGATTGAAGATGACAAGCTCAGTAAGAATTTGAAGAGTTCTCAAGTATTGGATGACATTCTCAGTTATCAAAGATCACCATGGGACAAATTAGGTATTGGTTATACATGTATGTCTCCATGCAAAGAGGACATAAGATCCAAGTATCCAAAGGTTAAAGTTGAAGAAAAGCCTAAAAGCAAAGTTAGTATTCTTCAAATACCAAATCACAATGAAAGCAAGAAGGTTGAAAGTGTTGCTACTCCAAGAAACCATGCTGATACTCTCAAGAAGCCCCATCACAAAGAAAATAGCAATGTAATCAAGAATAAAGAGTATAAAATGATTAATCCTCCTCTAAGGAAAAATATCTTCATAAGATCAACTTCATTAAGGAAATCCTACTCATATTCTATGGATATTGTTTTTTATGTACTAATTTTGGGCATAAAGCAAGAAATTGCAAAAGTAGCATGAAGTGGGTTCCTAATCAAATCAAGGAAGAAAAGGTATCTATCAGGAATAAAGTAAAGCACATGAAGGTATGAAGAAGAAAAGAATGCATTGATTCTCATAAAGTTAAATGACTAAACTTGAGAAAATGAACGAGCTTCCATTTGAATACCAGAGAAGGGTAACAGAAGACAACGAACCAGTCATGTGGGCTGTTGGAAGACAAAGTACTGAAGCTGAGCATTTTGGTATTAACAACATGGCTACTAATTTGGAAGATGAATATGTGGAAAGTCAATCATTTCACAGACGTCACTATGCAAATAAAATACCATGGTAACTGAAGAGTTAGAAGCATTACATGTTATGGAGATTTGAAACTTGAAGCTGGAATATTTTGAAATTCTTGATTGTCCATCTTCAAGCACTTTAGGAGGTGAAAGAAATATCTCAAGCGACTAAAGAAGAATTTATTGAAGTGCAAAAGAACTGACAAATAGAAATAGAAACCTTGGAAAACCAACTCACGAGATTAGCAATCGCTGCATCTAATTATCACAATGTTCTTGCAGAGAATGGACAATTATGCAATGAAGTTCAAGACTTGAAAGGAAATACTCGGGTGTACTGTAGAGTGAGACCTTTTTCTTTCTAGTTAGTGTGGAAAACAAACTAGGATAGATTACATTGGTAAAAATGGAGAGTTATTAATTGTTAATCCCAAAAAGAAAGGGAAAGAAGCCCAAAGAATGTTTAACTTCAACAAATTCTTTGGTCCTTCTGCATCTCAAGAGCAAGTGTTTCTAGACACACGTCTGATAAGGTTTATTCTAGATGGATACAATGTATGTATTTTTGCATATGGTCAAACTGGTTTCAAAAATATTTTTACAATGACGGGTTTAAATTCATCATCGAAGGAGGGTTGGGGAGTTAATTACCGAGTATTGAAATATCACAATAGGAAGAGACTTATTTAAATATGATGGTTTTCAAAAGATAGAATTATATAACAAGCAAGTATGCGATATGTTTATAAGTAATTTTAATATACCTCTTATTCCCCTAGGGTTTTTGCATCATAAAGTGCATTTGTCTACAGGCCAATGTCAAGGAGATCAAGGCAGAAGCTTTGCAGGTAAAGCTTTGTAAGTATGATTATGTTTTCCTAAGTTGTAAAATGAATTTGTAGACTTAGGAGACTGAAAAGATTGACACAATGAAATGAAAGGGGCATGGAATCCACTAGGGGGAGAGGGTGAATGGCTTGGTAGCCATGAGTTTTTGATGACAATGGTCAACCTAGTGCTGTGGGAACTTGAAGGGAACCACTGAGCAAATACTTAAGTTTATAAGTGTTATTAACTATTAGTCCTAGATAAGGGTGCCGAAGAAAGTACTAGTCGCTGCAAGGCAGTAACAAGTTCCTATGGCCTAACTATTAACATGAGGCTAACCAATATTGAGTGCCATTAAGTAAAAGTAAGGAGTTAACCTAAATAACATTGATATCTTGGCCTCGGCAAGGGTTTTTGTTAAGATCCTAATTAGAAAATGGTTAATATTTTTCCTAATTATAAATTAGGAATAAAGATAAAATGATTCATTATACCAAGAAAACATATTGGCATAGTGAGCCTTTATGAATAACTATTTATTGTAAATAAGTGAAATGAAGTAAGTTAGATTATTATTGTAAAAGAAGAACTGGTTGTCTTTTATTAAAAATAAATGCTTTAAAATCTTAAAAGGCTATAAAAGCTTATTTACCAAAGTAGAAAAGATATAACTAATAGCTAATGCATGGGTATGCATGGATAACTGGTAGCTAATACATGGATATGCATGAAAAACTGGTACCTAATGCATGAATATGCATGGAAAACTGACATCTAGTACAAGGATAACTCTTAGCTATTAATTGATAACTATATGAGATGGAAGTTAATGGTAAGTTAAAATAATCAATAATGTTAAAGATAAGTTAATTATTTTAAATAAACATTGTAAACTGTATTATATTACTATCCCCTTTGGATGCAATACGTCGGTTAAAATTTATTTTTAAACTATGTAATGGGTATATTTATGCTCGGATCTTATTTAGACCGTGTGGACTGCGATTATATTATTCTATAGTAGTTTGCTGTGATATCATCTAGAACAAGCGGAAGCAAAAATGTTGATTTAATTTCATTTAATTTCAGTGTAATGGTTTTTACTTTAATACTTGATATCTTCTGTTGATATAAGAGCAATTGATTTTATATCAAGAATGTTAGCAATTAGTATGACGATGTTATCATAATAATATGTTCAATTCAATAAGTGAGCAAATATAACTCTTTGGATGTAAGTGAAATTATGAGGATACAAACATGAGGAACATCAAACAATCTATGAGTGCTAAAGTTCATTTGCATGATTACAAGGAGAACGTTTGTTGAAGTTAATTTACATAATGATGTGTACTACGACAATATCAGGACCCTTAAAAAAAAAAATTAGGGTGTATTTTGAGGGACATTACAGTGATGATTCACAAAAAAGGCTTATGATTCGAAGCATATCCTAACCCAATGGCCTCAGTGTTAGTGTTACTGATGCTAGTATGTTGCCCATTGAATCAACACCAGTTGTTATAGATTTAATGAAAATCAGACAAAGGAACAGAGCAATAGGTGCTATTGTTCTTAATGAGAGTAGGTTCCACTCTGAAAAAGAAAGAGTTTGGATTGTAGAAAAATCTATGTGGCATATGCTCCTTCAAGAATACATGCCACTATTGCTTTCTACTAAAATGATACCATCAATACGCTGGGATCCACAATCCTAGTGAAGAATGGTAAAGCAACAATATATTAGCTACGATGATTAGAGAGACTTCTTCAAGATCAAATTTTGCAGAGAGACGGGGAAAGGAAGTTTTACGATATACAAGAATCCCAGAAGACCATTGCAAAAGAATCACGCCAGCAGAGGCATTACTTAACGGAGAGAGCAGGTGCATGCGTCTTATTTTATTCGACTCTTTTGTATAACGCTGTTCAAAACCAGTTTGAATTGAAATTTCGATGGTGGGATGAGCTTGATCAGTTTGTTTTGTTAGATGTTATTCCATTTCCTAAATATATTCAACGCTTGAACGAGCTTGGAGTACGAGATTTTGTTACACTGAATGAGCCTTATGAGACTTTGGTCCCTACCTCCTTGTACTAAGAACATGGTATCAAGCATTTGGAGATTATCTCTTTGTTTCTTGATATGATGATATACGTCAAGCTGTGGAATTTATTCATGAAAATGAAATATGTGGCAAGATGACTTATGTTCATTGTAAAGTTGGGGAAGGACGCAGTACAACATTGTATTCTTTTATTTAGTGGAATATAAGCAGATGACACCTAGTGATGTCTATAAAAAAAAATTTCAATGGAAATATGCTAGAGAGCCTAGCTCAAAGGGCCTCACCTATCGCCCCCTAAACGGAGGGGCCTCACCAACACCGAGGAGATGAACCCTTGATCTCTGGCCTGCAGCGGCTTGTCAAATGGGACCTCACCTACTGATGTCTATGAATATGTAAGGTCAAAGAGGTCCTGAGTTTTGCTGGCAGCCTCGCAATGCGAGGGAATAGAGGAATATGAAAAATGGAAAAATGAAAGTCAGCCAAGATTGACTTTTCTTGTTTGGATTTCACTTCGAGATCAATCTCTTATGATTCCCATATACATATCCCACGGGCCACAGGTTATATGAAAACAATGTGACTACCGACTTGGGAGATAGAGACATCTGTTACAATGATTCAATTGTGCTTGTTACAAGTGCCGATTTTGAGGGATATAGAAGTGTCGAAGATGTTGGTATCATTGGAAATCATTTATGGAAAGAATTGAAAGTAACTTATTGTGTACGCTTTGTTGCTGCAAGAGGAGCGACAACAGCTTCAATGACACTAGCAAGAAGATCTTACCTATGGCTTGGTATTCAGACTGAAGGTAAAGCAAAGCCAAAAGATCTTTTTGTGGCATCCCTGAAACATTTAAAATCTCTGGAGAGCTATGGATCGTCGAGTAAGCACTATCCTTGTGCTACGTGATTGCGTGGAGGCAGAGTTTAGAGGAATATGAGCGTTGAGAACTCAAGAGTTGAATGTTGGAAAATGTTGAGAAGTAACTGTTGAATATTGGATGACCATTGAGAATCGGATGAGAATCACGCTGCAATTGATAGTCCACACCAGAAATTCCCTTCTTGATTATTAGACGTTTTGAAATCCACATCATTTTTTGCTAAACGAATGCACAGTCTGACAAACATGTAGAAGACGTTGACTTGAATAATAAAGCATGCGCCCAAGGGCAGTTTTTGACAGCCATTACAGGTCCCAGAATCTCGTAGTTCAAGTACAGGCTTTGTTTAATTTGAAGAATTCAAACAAGGAAGACCGAGAAAGACAAGTTCCACGTAAACACAAATTGGAGGAGCCACGTTCAAAGCAAATTCAAGAAATTATTATGAGGTATTTTAGAGAAGATTTGCATCGAAGACTCTTAAGTCCAGACTTCAAGAAACAAGTAGATGGTCTGGAAATGTTGCAAAAGGCTATTCCTTCTCACAGTAAAGAAATGGTTGAGATTGTTGATATACTTATGCGATGGACTGTCTCACGTTTTTGCGAGTCTCGCAAAACACAATATGTTTGCTTATGGTTCTTGAATTTCTTCGTAAGTTTTAGGCTCTAAAGAATAAGGAGTATACCATTATTGAATGTGAGGCTTGCATTTTTCTTTGTTTCCTAATTGAGAAGTTAGGGCACTCTTGTCCTTAAGGTTTGCACTAGATTGCTACTGGAAAAAGCTAGGGCATTTGAGTTTAAGGTTTGCAATAGATTGCTACAGGGAAAAAGCTAGGGCATTTGAGTTTAAGGTTTGCAATAGATTGCTACAAGGAAAAAGCTAGGGCATTTGCGTTTGAGGTTTGCACTAGATTGTTATAGGGAAAAGCTAGGGCATTTGAGTTTAAGTTTGGGTTGGAAATAAATTGTGTTTTTAAGGGATGGATATTTTATTAGTCATGAAAGGCTTAAAGAGAACAATGGAAAAAATAACAATTATAAAACATGATAACATCAATACAAGTAACTCATTAACCGTTTAGCATATAAAATAAGATAGACATTCATTCGTTCAGCATATAAAATAAGATAGACATTCATTCATTTATGACCTTCATTTCATAACAGTGTTATAATATGAAGTGGTGAAAGAAACAAAACATATTCAATTCAATGAACTATAAAGCTTAAAATCATTTAAGTGAAAGTAGGCCATTATGCAACACATACAAACTTTCACTTTCAATTGAAAATTAGCAGTAAAGTCAACAAGGGGCACGAAGTATTCATTTGTAAAAGACATCTGAACACATATCTCTATTACTGTAAAATAAAACTTACAGTTTTCTAACTTTTCTTTATCATCAAAATTAACAAGTTTGAAACCACATATGTCTTGAGTCTTCACTTTAGAAATATTTAAACTATTTAATAATAATTCTTAATACAATATTAGTTGTTCATCGAAAATTTTCTCTCACGTAGCTTGACCTCTGTGCTGCCTTCCTTGCTAGGGTTTCTTCGCACGCTGCCCCCCTGCGGTTTGGGGATGGATCCCCCTCCAGATCCGAGTCTGGAGGACCGCAGGAGACTCCTGGACGTAGCCTTCAAGGCATTAGTGGCCTCTACTCCCCCCCTCCTCCTTCTGTGTCTTCTTCTGGTGATGGTTTCGTCAAACGAACGGATGCTCCCAAGATTCAGATCATGTTGGCCACTTCAAGGCTGAAGGCCCTTGCTCATAGTGAACGAGGTTTGATAGGCCAGTTTACCGAGATCTGGCCTTCGCCAAAGACTATGGATACTTTGATAATAAAATAACCGGATGCCATTGATTTCTAGGGGCATTCAACACTGCTTCTGTGGCAAAGGATTCTTCACGTTTTTGTTTGAAGTTAAGGAAGGCAGAGACCTCATTTTTCAAAGCGGACCTTACTTCATGGGCCCTAGGGGGCTCTATCTTAATCGTTGGAGCTTATCTTTTGACCTAGAAAAGGATGTGCCTTCTGAAGTTCGTTTTTGGGTCCGCCTACCTCATCTTCCCTTGCATTGCTGGCATAATGAATCCCTTCAGGCAATAGGGAACTCTTTTGGGAAATACATTGACAAAGCTGAACCAAAATGCCCTATATTCTCCCGTGCAAGAATCTGCGTGGAGGTGGATCTGGAGAAGGGTCTACCATAGATAGTAAGCCTGTGCATGGATGGATGGGAATATGCTCAGAAAGTTGATTATGAACAGTTTCCCTTCAAATGTAAAAAGTGCCACGAATATGGCCATTTTGTTAAAAACTTCCCAAAAATAGCAAAAGAAACTCTAGAGAAAATACAAGAAGAAGAGTGGCAACAGGTGAAAAAAGGAAAGAAAATGTCTGCTGAAAACCCTAATCCAAAAAAAAGCAACAAGTGAAAGAAATAGAGCAACCCCGGCTCGAAAAGACAATCCGAACAAGCAACCAGTTCGTAGCCCTAAATGTCGAAGAAGGTGAGATCACTGAATCTGAAATACCCCTAGTTGAAGCGGGACTAGAGCATAATGACGCCTTAATCACCAGTATTATCTCCCCCTCATACAAAGTAGAAAGAGTTGATCCAGCGCAGGAGGGTTCCCTATGTTGATGTATATGTAACTTCGGAATGTATTTCACATATATGTATATTGTATTCTTATAGAGATGTTATTATTCCTCTATACGGAAGTGGTTGTATTCCTATAGAGATGTTATTATTCCTCTATACGGAAGTGTCGTCATTTATATTGTAAGTGTCGTAACTTATACTTGATGGGTTATTAGACCACCTTGTTGGGGTCGGCCCTGTATAATTCATGTGGGTCAAAGAGTTATTAGACCACCCTATTGGGGGTCGGCCATGTGGGTCAAAGGGTTATTAGACCACCCTAGTGGGGGTCGGCCCAGTCAACATTATGTTAAGTGGTTAAGTTGAGGCCGACCTAGTTGAGTAAATGTCAAGTCAAGTTAGTGTATAAATAGAGAGTGTGTCTCTCTCATTTTACACATTCTATTCTCTCACTCACATTTTGGAGAGTGGCACACTTGTGGAGGAGGAGGCTCTGCCGCTAGGAGAAGACTATCTCTTGTATTCTGTTTGTATCATTGCTCTATCTATCTCTGAGGAAGTTATTGGGGTTTTTCACCTTTATGGTTTTCCCCAAGTAAACTCTGTGTCTCTTGTGTGCTTGCATTATTGTGTCCATGATTGATATGATGTAGATTTGTTGTACATGTTGTTCTCTTAGTTAAGATCCTAGATCAGATTGAAGTAAATTTTGTAAATTTAACATGGTATCAGAGCTAGCCTGAAAGAAGGCATCATATGGCATGTATGACACTTGTTTCACTTATGATGCTAGGGCTGATATAGCAAAAACCAGTCATCGTAGCACTTTCGCTATAAATCCGTTTTGGAGAATTTTTCGGATCTGAAACTTTTACAGGTCAAATATCAGATCCCCATCTACCTCGTGTCCAAAGGAAAACCTCTAATTCGTTGTACTTTGTGATATATGATCTGTACAATATAGGGTTTCTGCCTCTTCCAGATCTGAGTCAACATTAGGTGACCTTGGGAAAAAGGTCATAACTTGGGCTAGGAAGCTCCAAATGAAATTTCATAAAAAGTTACAAGTAGTACACAGACTGTACTATATCATGAAACTTTTGTAGAGGCCGAAGTTGAACCAGTGACACGTGGAACGCCGTACAAGTTCGCTCTCCTGTATCATCCCATAAACAAGTCACATTGCGACACTTGGCATAAATCTCTCTCAGAGAATCCAATTGAGGTCAGACCTATCGGAATGGAAATATAACAGGTCAGGCTCTCTCAAGAAAATGTTTCAGACCCTATGGATCGAAAAGTTTGGAGTTACACCAGAAACAATCAGGTACATATTTCTGTCAAAACATAATTATTTTTTAGTACCTTCATTCATGCCTTCCGAAATTTAGGGCTTTGGAGAAAGTTGGAATTTTTGTAATCAAAGACCACGGCTGGATGCTACTCATAAAAATTGAAATTTAGAGACCAAGATCAGATTTTTTGGTTGGGCAGAAGGTCGGGCTTGATCAAACCCCAGTTCAGGACTTTGATCGGAAAGATGGAAAATTAGGGCTTCTGCAAAAATTGGAATTTTGGAAATCTGTGACCACGACTGGAGGCTCCTCAAAAAAATCAAAGCTTAGAGTTTTGAATAAAATATTTTGGTTGGGTGAATCTCCAAGAAACTAAAACCCTAATTCAAGGTCCTCCCCAGTGAATTTGGAAATCTAAAAGGCAATTTCAAGGGGTGAAACTTTGCAGTTTTCAAATTCTGAATATACCAACTTGATCAGCTCATAAAGGCGCATATTTCTATCCTTTCGGAAGTTTGAAATTCAAAGTTTGAATTTTTGGGGTTTCTTTGACAAACCCTAATCCAGCTCCAGGTCCAGTTCTTGCAAATCAAGTGGATTGGGTTAATCCTAGAAGAAGATGAATTGGTCACCTGCATAAGTGAAGAAGTTCCTGTCTCAGAGGGAGATGAGGCTAAGGCCTTCCATAAGAAGATTACAAGCAATCTTGACAGGTATGGCTTACAGGTATGTTTCATGGTTAAGTTTATCATATGTTTGTCTTCATATCATTACAGTACAATCTTGATTAATTACTGGACTTCTCGTATTACCTTAATAGAAGATATTCATTGATTAAGGTTTTGACACTTATGATTGTACTAATGCATTGTGATGTTGTATGAGGTTTATGTTGTTTGCTAACACAAAAGGTACACCAAGAAAGTCAAATCATGTTCTACTTCAAGAACATATGCTCATGGTGACATGAAGACAAAGATTCATCCGTTGTCATGGATCACATAGAAGAACTACTTTTGAGGTATGTATAACTTGGTTCTACAATGGTTAACTTATGATACATGCAGGTTACTAGCACAAGTCACTGAAGAGAACCAGAAGACATTATGTGGGTATGTTAGACATAACTAGCTAGCATGCTAATCCAGGTATGTTTTTCCTATATCAAGCTAGAATCCTACCTTGTGTTAGGATCTTATACGGTTGTGTTGTTGATAATGATTATTCATGAAGTCATAGGTTTGAATAACCATGGTTGTATGCATATTATGTTTCTTACCATAATTGATGATATGACTAACCAGAAGAATCATGAAGGTATAGGTTTGAATAATCATAGGTTTTATGCATATTATATCTCTTATCTTGATTGATGATTCAACTAACCAGAAGATTCCTATGATCAAATAAGAATGTGTATGAGTAAAAGAAGACTTCCTTGAAACCTTGAATACTAATGTTTATTATCTGTGAATGATCATGAATATACATGTTTAAGATTATTGTGTTTTGATAGTATTAAGATTATACTAATAAATGTGTGATTATGTATGAGACCTCAAGGATAACACAATGATGATACTAATAAGCATGCATAGTGATTAAGGATGGATGTAAGTTCAAGGACAGGTAATCCAGGAAGCAAAGATCAAGAGGGAGCACACTCCAGTTGTTCCTGCAAGAAAGCAAAGGAGCACACTTCAGTAGTTTCTGCAAGGATGCAGATATTCAGAGGGAGTTGACCACTTCTCACAATCCACATAAGAATGGAGTTGCATAAAAGAAGCAAAGACTAAGAGGGAGTCAACCCAACAAACAAACAAAGATAAGTATTTGAATTGTCATTACTTGCATATTTTATTGTTTAAATAATACTGTTCAATAATGTATATACTGATGTTCCTAGAATTAGGTTGTGTATTATGCATATTAGAATAGTTGCATTGATGAACCGTATACTACTAATATGCATGGGTAAGTGGCCTATGGAATTGTACAACATTCCATTGCTACTTATTTAGAATGAAACCTCTTTGCTGACATGTTGGGAGTTGTGCACACTCTTAACAATGTTCTGGTAGAGATTGGAAGGCATCTAGAAAGTTACGGGATATGGATAAATGTTATATTGAAGCATTGGCTAAGATAATTGCATGACTGTATGACATATTTCTTTATGTGTAAGAATTTGTTCTGAAAACTATGAGATGTTTTCTAATCATGCAATTTAACTTGTTGTGTAGGAAAGATCATATGCCATCACCTACAAAAGAAGAACTACAACATTTGTTCAGCAACAAAATTATCTATTGAAGATATTGAAGTTCCCAGGATATGGGAAGAATGCCATGATCCGTCGATCATGAAGAATGATGTTTGGGATGTAGTCCCAAGACCTGAAGGGAAGTTTGTTATGACTTCCATATGGATCTATCAAGATCAAGCATGCTGCAGATGGCAGCATAGAGAAATATAAATGTGATGAAATAGAAGATACACCAGATGGATTTCAAGACACCTTTATTGAATGGTGTAGTAGAAGAAGAAGTGTATGTGGAGCAGCCACTTGGTTCTGAGACACATGACAGGGAGTCATATATGTGCAGAACTTGGGTATGATGCACCACTTTCTAGGTATGGAGGTGTGGCAAAGTGCAGATGGAATCTTCCTTGGACAAGGGAAGTATGTAGTAGAGATCCTGAAGAGGTTCGGGATGATGGACTACGAGGCTATGGCATCGAACCTGAAGCTTCTATGTGATGCTTCATCTGAACCGGTTGATGTCACTCTGTATCGTCAGATGATTGGGTCCTTGATGTACCTGACGAACATGAGACCAGATATTTGCTTTGCAGTGAACACATTGAGCCAATTCCTGACAGATCTGAGGAGTGTTCACCTGGTTGCTGTAAAGCATATTTTGAGGTACTTGAAGGGTATAGTTGATTATGGGCTCAAATATGATGCGAATCAAAAGTTTAACCTGTAGGGTTATGTTGATTCAGATTGGGCAGGCAGTGCTGCAGATAGGAAGAGCACTTCTAGGTGCTGCCTCAGTATGGGATCAGGTGTGATCTCTTGGTTTAGCACGAAGCAGTCCTGCGTAACACTGAGTACAGCCAAATCAGAGTATGTTGCGATGGATGAGCAGGTTGCAGATGTATTGACCAAGCCATTGGCCAGAGTGCAGTTTGAGTACTTCAAAGATAGGCTTATCGAGGTTCATTCCAAAGGGAAGTGATGAGTCCAGAAGATGCAGATGCACATGAGATTTTCTGACATGGTTGATGTGTTCTCCCATGGTGAAAAAGTAAGGGTTGGATCCTTCCCCGAATGGTGGTAGATGTGTTCTCCCATGTCGGTGGTGTAAGTACTGGATGATGTGCATATGGGTTGTGCTTCGTGGACGATGAGATGATCTAAAGAAGACGATGCTATGATGATCAGGAGGATCATGGATGATGATCATCAGGACGATGCTCCAATTACTGCTCTATATGTATATGTACGCATCATATTGGATGCTGGATATGATAAGTTGGATCAATTATATGTATATGTATATGTACGCATCATGTTTGATGTTGGATATGATCAGTTGGATAATTTGTATGTATTTTGTATATGCATCATGTTGGATGCTTGGACCATGTATCTGTATATGTATCAGGTGGATACATTGTATGATCAAGTAGATCATGTATGTTGATATGTATCAGGTATGATCAGGTGGATCATGTATTTGTATTTGTATCAGGTGGATACACTATATGATCAGGTGGATCATATATTTGTATTTGTATTAGGTGGATACACTGTATGATCAGGTGGATCATGTATGATGATATGTATCAGGTAGATACTTGGTATGCATCAGGTGGATGCATTGTATGATCAAGATGATCATAATGATGAGCTTCAGGATGTTGCTCCAGATGATATGTATCAGGATGGTACAGTGATGATGATCAGTGTGATCATGAGCATCAGGATGATGCTTTGTGCGATGATGATCCATTGGATCATGAGTATCAGGTTGATACTTAGAGGTCAGAGATGATATGTGGTAGGTTGTGCAAATAGCATGTAATCAGTCCTGGGAGATCTTGTCAGTCGTGCTGCAACACATAAATGTTCCTGGGATACTCTTTCCGGTATTGCTATGTAGTATGTAATCAGTCCTCAAATATCCGATAGGTTGAGTTGTGTGCTCGTAATTAGTCCTAGGATGAGGTATTACTACGGAGACATGTAATCAGTCCTGGAGATCCGAGAGGTTGAGCTGTGTGCTCGTAATTAGTCCTGGGATGCTCTTTAGAGATCTTGCCGGTGGTGCTGCGGTACATAAATGTTCCTGGGACGCTCTTTAAAGGTTTTGTCTATCCACATGTAATCAGTCCTGGAGATCCGAGAGGTTGAGCTGTGTGCTCGTAATAAGTCCTGGGATGTTCTTTAGAGATCTTGTCGGTCGTGCTGCGGCACATAAATGTTCCTGGGATGCTCTTTAAAGGTATTGTGGAGGAGATGCATGTAATCAGTCCTGGGAGATCTTGCTGGTCGTGCTTAGTCACATAAATGTTCCTAGGATACTCTTTCCGATATTGCATCTGCACATAAAATTAGTCCTGAGAGGCCACCCCTATCAGACCGTTCGCACAGATGATGAAGACCTGCAGGTGATGGGCCTACATCCAGTATGAAAAAGGACTGGCTCTGTAGAAATTCCTATGACGAGTAGATCCAGATATTGATTGAGATAGTGGCAACAGTGACGATGATGATGACTCGATGATGATTATCAAGTGACGATGATCTAGAGAAGATGACTTGTGCTAAGAGACCTGTGTCAAGAAATACCTTCCTAGTTAAGAGGGAGTGTTGATGTATATGTAACTTCGGAATGTATTTCACATATATGTATATTGTATTCCTATAGAGATGTTATTATTCCTCTATACAGAAGTGGGTGTATTCCTATAGAGATGTTATTATTCCTTTATACGGAAGTGTCGTCATTTATATTGTAAGTGTCATAACTTATACTTGATGGGTTATTAGACCACCTTGTTGGGGTCGGCCCTATATAAGTCATGTGGGTCAAAGGGTTATTAGACCACCCTAGTGGGGGTCGGCCCAGTCAGCATTATGTTAAGTGGTTAAGTTGAGGTCGAACTAGTTGAGTAAAGGTCAAGTCAATTTAGTGTATAAATAGAGAGTGTGTCTCTCTCATTTTACACATTTTATTCTCTCACTCACACTTTGGAGAGTGGCGCACTTGTGGAGGAGGAGGCTCTGCTGCTAGGAGAAGACTATGTCTTGTATTCTAGTTGTATCATTGCTCTATCTATCTCTGAGGAAGTTATTGGGGTTTTTCACCCTTATGGTTTTCCCCAAGTAAACTCTGTGTCTCTTGTGTGCTTTCATTATTGTGTCCATGATTGATATGTTGTAGATTTGTTGTACATGTTGTTCTCATAGTTAAGATCCTAGATCAGATTGAAGTAAATTCTAAAAATTTAACACCCCACCTCCTGGAAGTTCATGTGATGAAATGGTTAAACAAAGCAAGGTCTCCTCCTTCTCTGTCTTTCCTGAATCTTCTTCAAAAGGGTCACAAGAACATCTAGATCCAGGGCCTCCCCCAAACACCAGAGGCAGAAAATCCCAAAGGTACCAATGTGAGCAGGAAGCAGAAAGAGAACTAGAGCTAGGAAGACAACGAAGTATAGAGGAAACAAAGTTGCTCCAATCCTCCAAAAAATTAGGAAAACCAGAAGGTAGGGCTAAATCAGGCCCACAAGAGGGGAAGAGGTAATGAAGCTTGTCTCTTGGAATAGTAGGGGTCTGGTCAGACCTAACAAAGTTAAAGCAATGAAAGATATTGTCAAATCTGAAAGACCGTATATCCTACTTATCCAAGAGACAAAAATGAGTGATGTGGAGGTTATGGCGCTCTCACATCTCTTTTGGAAAGACAATGATGGTAACACGATTAGCTCCAGAGGAGCATCTGGGGGTATCACGACTCTCTTCTCAAGTAAGTATATCATCAAAGTTATTATGGAATGTCAGCATTGGATTCTCAATGAATTCTGCAGCAAGTATGACCCAAATATCTATTATGTTTGTAATGTTTATGGGCCTACTCATTATAAGGATAAGCAAACCTTTTGGAATAATCTCTCCCCTCTGAGAGAGATTGTAAAAGAGAAGGATCTCACCCTTGCGAGTGATTTTAACACTACAAAATATCAGGCTAAGAAACGCGGTGGCTCTAGAGTTAGAGATCCCTTTGGGGAAAATATGGAAGACCTGATCTTAGACCTAGACTTGCTAGATCTGCCATTAAATAATGGCAAGTTCATGTGGAGCAATAGACGGGTAGGAGTGGGCGACATTGCTGCCAGACTTGACCGCTTCCTTGTTAGCTCCTCTTTTCTACAAAAAAATATCATCCCTGCCTCCTTTGTGATGCCGCCAGTGGTCTCGAACCATAAACTAATTTCTTTATCTCTATCCCCACCCGCAAACCTTGGTCCCATCCCAATCCGATTTAATCCTTCCTAGATACAAGATGAGAAAGGCCCGATCTTAATAAAATCGACTTGGAATTATCCATCTTTTGGCTCTCCTAGTTGCATTTGGGAGAGCAAACTTAGAACTGTTTGATATGTGTTAAAGAGCTAGGAAAAATTGGTGTACAAAAGCCCTGGTCAAATGAAAAATCAACTGCAAAATGATCTTGCAGCATTGCAAGCCAATATGGAAAGAGCTGAAATCACCCCAACTCTCATCTGCCAAGAGAAAGAGCTGAGCAGAAAAATTCTTAATGCAACAATAAAGGAGGAAGAGGACTGGCGAATAAAGTCTAGGAAAATTTGGTTAAAAGGAGGGGACGACAACACAGTTTACTTCCACAAGCAAACCAAAGCAAGACTCAGTTTTAATATGATTAAGGAACTCAGAGAAAAAGATGGCTCTAGAATTTTAGATCAGGAGGAAATCAAATCTCAAATCTTTCATCACTTTCAGGAGCTCTATTTGGACAAAAAGGAGACTAACCCCTTAGCCCAGAAAGATCTCCTCTCGGGTGTTCCGTCTCTCATTTCATACATTGACAATAGAGATCTGTCTAAACCAATTATGGAGTTTGAAATCAAAGAAGCCATTTGGTCCTTGCACGCTGAAAAATCTCCAGGACTGGATGGATTTACTATAAACTTTTATAGAGCAGGGTGGGACATTATCAAGGAAGACTTGAAGAAAATGATAAATTGGACGAGGAAAAAGGATAATATTGGGGGGGCCAAAAATTCCTCATTCCTCGCCTTGATTCCAAAATAAAAGAATCTGTTATCGATCGACCGCTTTAGGCCTATTTCGCTTTGCAATACCTCCTATAAAATCCTTTCAAAAATCCTGGCCACCAGAATGAAGAAACTTATGGGTCAACTAATCTCAGATTCTCAAGGAGGTTTCATTGCTGGGCGACAAATTCTTGATAATATCATTATTGTTCAGGAAGCCATACATTCCATCCTAGAGCGCAAACAACAAGGTATGGCGATTAAACTTGACATGGAAAATGATTTTGATAGAGTTAATCACTTCTTCCTTTTTGAAATTATGTCAAAGTTTGGCTTCTCTAAAATATTTTTCAGGTGGGTTAAGGCCTTCATTAGCAGCCCATGGATTGCCCCTCTGGTCAATGGCAGACCAACCAAGTTCTTTAAATCCTCTCGAGGAATCCGTCAGGGCTGTCTCTCTCCATATCTCTACATTTTGGTTGATGACACTTTGAGTCGAAATATTCAACTCTATCAGGATAATGGAGATCTAAAAGGTCTGAAAATTGCTAGAGGGGTCCGTGCTGTAAATCATGCACAATTTGCTGATGACACCATCTTGCTTGGGGGAGCATCCACTATCATTGTTGAAAGGTTTAAAACAATCCTCTCAATATTTCTTAAATCCTGAGATGGCAACGTAAATGCAACCAAATCCAAGGTGTATGGGTGGAATTTCCCTCCCAGAGTCATGGCTAGGATCTCAAGAATTCACGGGTTTGAAGGGATTACAATCTAGAACTCCTTCAATTATCTGGGCATTCGCATCTTTAAAGGGAAAAAAATAAGACAGACTAGCAAGGCTTGATAGACAAAATAAAAAAGAAAATAACCTCCTGGGGCTTCAGATGGCTAAATACTGCTGGAAAACTTATTCTGATAAAGTCCATTTTGTCTTCCTATCTGATCTATGTTTGCTCGATTTCATGAGCTCCAATTCAAATCATACAGGAAATCAACAGAGAAATTCGAAAATTCCTCTGGCAGGGTGGCAAGGCAAGTAACACTAAGAAGTTTCATTTGATAAATTGGGACATAGTGTGCAATCTGAAGAACTGTGGTGGAGTGGGAGTAAAGGACCCTATCATTATGAATCTTGCTCTAGGAGCAAAAATATTATGGAGAGTTTCTTTGGGCAAATTCTCCTGGTGAAAAAAAGCACTTCAGAAAAAGTACATGACTAGAACTAGAAGTCGTTCTATTGAGGAAATAAACATGGGAAAAAATGGGACTCCTATACAGGATCTCTGCAAGAAGGTGGCCTTCATCATTCAGGAAAGCATCCATTGGATAGCAGGAAATGGTAAACATATCAAACTATGGTATGAAAAACGCGGCCTAAACTCCCCTGCTAATTTCCAGCAAGATCTAAGAGATCTCAAAGATTGGTTTGATCTCAACAACATCAACACTCTATTTGACATCTCCATGTGGACCACTAGTGGCAGATGGGTCAGGCGGAGGAATTTTGAACTCCCTGATCAACTGCAACCAGACTACAGAGTATTTCTTTCTTTGTTGCATGAGCAGAGTCCAACCAATAGATATCCCAAATACAGAAGGGGTCGGGGAAAGATAGGCTCGTACACGGTTAAGGAAGGCTATTATCGTGTTTACAATAACAAGACCAGAAACAAAAAAAGATGTCAAATGGACCAAGATCTGGTGTAAATATGGTTTGCCTAAGGTGAATGTTTTCTTTTGGGTCCTCGCCCATCAAAAAACCTTGAACGCAGAGAATATGAGAAAGCAAGGGATTGGAGGACCTCTTCATTGCATCCTTTGCAAGGATTCAGAAGAATCCCTGGAGCAGATCTTCCTTGAATGCAAGTTCTCTTTGGAGGTCTGGAGCTACGCCTTTAAAAGTCTGAATGTCAACATCGTGATGCCAACAAACTGGAACTATTTAAGTGTTGGAAGGACCTCTATCAAGGTTCCCTATCTCAGAAACAAAATTTAACTAGAGCTTGGGAAGCTCTTCCTAGGTACATATGATGGAAAATTTGGACGACAAGAAACAAAGAAATATTTGAAGGTATTCCCTCGAGCTCCAGCAGGGTCTTCTGCTCGGCCAAGGCCCTTTGGGTTCAAGCCTTATCCTTGTGAGGAATACCAAGCATCCACCAGGAACCTATGACTGTTGAAGAAAGAATCTAGATGGCTGACTTTCTCGCGTAACCCCCCTCCCTCTCCTGGATAAATCCCCCCAAAAAGATGAGACCCTTGTCCTAGCAGTTGCGGATGAATAAAGAAGATTTTCAGAAATGGTGGAATAAGTTGGGATGCAACACTCGCTTCTTTGATGATTCCTTAAAAGGAAACCCAAGGTTGGCAGGTGCGGGGGGAGTAATATTTGAATCCAAGGAGAACAAACAGAGAGAGTTTGCTTGGGGCATTGGAAAAAAGACTAACAATAGAGTGGAATGGATCGGTCTTATTAAAGGTCTGGAGATTGCTAGAGATATGGGAATCGAGAATTTGACAGTTATATGGGACTCACTAATTGTCATTAGAGAAGCCAGAAATATTGTCAACAACCGGAAGAATCCCTCCACTAAGATGCACCATCTCCTAATCAACATTAGCAAGGAATTCAAAGACGTATGCTATCTCCATATTCCGAGAGGCCTAAATGGGAAAGAAGAATGCATGGCCAACAAAGGAGTTGTGCTCATCTATGGATCTCTTGAATGCGATCATGACATCTTTGAAAACATATGGATCCCATAGCCTAAGTTCTTTCCCTAGAACGAGGGCTTTCCACACTCCAATGACAGTAACAAACTATAGCTAGCATGCACATTTTTTTTTGGAATTACAACCTTGCCTTCCGACGGTCACCTAGATACGCGTGGGATCCTCACTTACTTCCTCATTAATTGCAACCAGTCAGATCGCTAGTTGGATGGCATGCGAAGCTTGGGAATTAGCTTAAGACAAGACGGGTTGGCCTCTATTCGTATCTTTCATGCTAGATCTCTCTGCGTTGGTTTTTCCTGTTTGAAATCTCTCTTTGTCTGGAGCAGGGGACTCTGTGTGAAAATGGAACATTATATCTCTGGGTCCTCTTCCCAGGAAGGACTTGATGTTTATTCGAAATGTTTGTGTTGCGACAATCCCATCAGAAGCTCTCTCAACGCATACAGATGGGCTCCTTTGTTGGTGGATGAAGATAATGGCATCCCAATGGAAGAAGAGCAAATCAAATCCCCTGTGCTTGGCCTCTGTCACAGTAAGGCTGGGTCTGGATGACCTCAGGGGCACCAAAAAAGGCATGGAAAATTGTAGGATGATGGGGAATTGATGAAACATTCAGGGACTTGAAGTTTAGATTCGCTTGGTTTGAAACAAGAACTTGGAATTCAAAAGGGTTTTGACCTGTCTCTTCTCCCTAGCGCAAGAAACCCATTCAGAGGTTAAGCTCCAAAATAGAAATATTACTGAGAAGGTGGAACATCTGGAAGAGACTCTGGGCCTATGTTATCCACACAAGGTTCGCAAGAACCCAAATGATGAAGTTATGAGCAGTAAGATTGAAGAAATCGACAGGAAGATGGACAAGTTGAAAAGGTTTATGGCACATTATGGAAATTATGTTGACCTCATCAACGATAAGAATGGGATGGAAGAGTCTGAAGGCACAGTCATGGACACTGGTCTCCTCCCTTAGCAGCTCGACAATTGGCTTCTCAATGTTTTGGGTTTCAATATGCTACTACTTCTGTTTTTACGTTTTTTGCACTGTTTTTTTTTAATCAACAGGTTGGGAATACCTCGTATGTTTAGCACTCTCTTAGAAAGCTCCATACCTTGGTTTTTTGTATAGGACAACACTGTAGTTATGTTTTATTTTTGCATTCTCCTACTTGGACAGTTTGTAAGGTGTTATAGTTTTCACAAAACTGGAAAATTTGTAAGGCGTTATAAGTTTGAAGAAGATGAACAAGGAGTGATGGATGCCACCCTGTTATGGGAGAAATATTTCCTCCTTACTATTTAATTTCCCTTTTTTTCTATATAATCAAAGCTACTCAATCGTTTCTGTAAAAAAAAAAAAAAAATTTCTTAATACAACGTAACTATGCTTAACAAGCTCTTTCTAACCGGCATACAAAACAAACTTAAAACGACTTAGGACACAATGAAAATGACTTTGTATACTTAACAATAGAAATATACTTGGTCTTCAATCAGCTGGGAACTACATCTTGATTCTCGTGGCATCGAGGGTACATTCAATTTGGTTAAGCTCCTTGATTTTGGGGAGGATCATCTCTTTGAATTTGCAATGTATCTTGAAGAATGTGGGTGCCCAATTCAGTTAGAATTCCCAATTTGTCATTATTAACCTCGTGTTTCTTCCTTGCGAGCATGCATTCTTTCTTCCAATATTTCTTCTTCCTCATAAGTTTTTCATTATTCTTCTTTAACCCTTGAGAAAATTTACACAATTTATTGTATTTTATAAGCAACTTACTCCATTCTTTATTGGTCTTGTTCAATCTATCATGTACCTACTTATTTTCTTGTTGCAATGCTTTAATTTGACCTTTCAATCTCTTTAGCTTCTTCTCGAGCCTTTGACTTGCTTGAGTCTTTGAGATTTCAGGTCGTGGCGTGTCTAATGGTTTTTCTTCCTGGGTTGTCGAAACCTCTGCTTGTGTTTTTGGAATATTACCAAATTCTTCATCCCAAATACTTTGTTTTTCTTCAAATTCCATGGGTATGTTGGGACGAATCAAAGCCGAACAAGGGACCGCATTTATGGATTTCTCTAAATTAGTAAGCACTTCATCCACTTTATTCTCTAATTCCATGGATGAATCTGATTCCTCATTAACATTCTGTTGGCACGGGATATATTCGCAGGAAGTGCAAAAGCCGACAGGTGCAAAAGGGTCATTCCGCGGAAGAAGGACCTTTCGCCACTTTTTGCGGAAGCATAAGAATAGTTAGATTAGTCGAGTCAGTCATGTGGACCATTTTGTAATAAGATGTAAGCATATAAATAAAGCAAGATTGTAATCCTAAGGGAATCGAAGCTTTGGAGATTAATCCTATCTTTTGAGTTTGGTTGTATCCGCAATATGATGACCTGACTGTTTCTGCGAGGTTTGCTCCATAGGTTTTGATGAATGAATGAAGATGTTCGATTATGATCCGAATTCTATTGTTGTGCAATTATGCGATGATAAATGATGGGTTATGTAAATGCTTTCTGTTGATTAATGCGAATATGTGTTGCTATTGATTATTGCGAATATGTTAGTGAATATGCTATGAATGTATTACGAATAAGATGCGAATGATTGGTTAATTGAATATTATGAATGTTGGAATCTATGGCTAATGTGCACATATCCTCTTCATAACTGCAGAATCTTGGTTCCAGCAGCCCTCTTATTCACCTCGGGTGAGACTGCACTTTCCTTGCAAGTGTAGTTGAAAAGGGTTACGCCTTTCTGGGCCGGTGTATAAGGGATTCAGGTTGATAGTTTGTTGGCGATAGTGCGGAGTGAACCCCTGTCGATAGACTCTACGTCAACAAATGGTTCCGTTGCCGGGACCCTAAAGAAGAAGAAAAGAGGATATGCTGTGGCACCCAACTAAACCAGAGATCCAAGAGTGGTTCGATAAGAAGGCGGAGGAATTCGCGGAAAGAAAGAAGCGAGATCCAAAGCAGAAAATGACCAGTTGGTTAGAAAGATACATCTACTCAGACATTCACGAAATCTTTTTCTGCGAATTCTCGGTGCTATTGCATGAGTGGCTAGCATAGTTGACGTTCCGCAAGAACCGCTGGCAAAAGACTTAACCAGATTGTTGGACTCTGAATATGGTGCGACAGTTGAAGCAAGTTAATAACGAGGTATCACAAGCTGTTGATTTTTGGGTGGACAGTATCCTCAAAGGGTACGTAACTGAGTTTGCGGTAGATACTATCAAGTCATATACTGACACCGAAAGAAATTTCTTCAGGGGACCAAGGGGAAGATTTTTTTCATTGTTAAAACTGTGGATTAAAATGATGGTTTGCGAAAAAGGAATATTGAGGATGTCTTTTGATGAGTAGAAGAATTAGTGTTCGAAGGTGAAGGTATCGCGTAAATGCGAGTCTGACGTAAAGATGTGGTAGATGGACATGAGCGACGACGAGTTTGAAAGGGAAGCTAACAAAGAGTGTGGTCTCTTGAGGAGTGGAGCTGTATTCCGATGTCCTGAGAAGAAAAGGAGGACTGAGAGAGAGACTCCTGATAGGACCGGAACAAAGAACTGCGGAACAGGACCACACTGGAGGAAGTGACCTTATTGTGAAGGAGACGTCAAATAGGCTACCCTAGAGGCAGAGGAAGGTCAGATCATAAGTTACCACGTACCTTCGACCCCGCACACTACTCTGAATTTTATAGGAAGAAACCCAAATTATTCACGGAGTTGCCCCACGTGCAGTGGCAAGAGTAGCGCTTCAGTAAATAACAATACCAGCAATGTTAGGATGGCAGATGAGGCAAAGATGCCCACATTTTAGGGAAATGGGACCGAGTATCCCAAACAGTATTGGTTTGTATGCAAAGCAGTCTGGACCGTGAAGCAAGTCCAGGATGATAATATAAAGATAGGACAACTGGCGACAACTCTTAGGGGTCGGGCGCTAGACTGGTACATGAAGTTTGTAAAGGTTCTGGTGAGAACAACGGCCATAACACTGGATCAGATCAGGACAGCGATGATCGATGAATTTAAGAAACCAAAGTTTGAGTCGCAATATGTCACTGAGCTTAAGGAGATTAAGCAATTCCCGAATGAGTTGGTGTGGGAATTCGATTAGCGATATAAGACATTAATAGCGAAAGTGAGATTTCCGATAAATGAGTTGCAACACAAAGAATTCTTTATCGCGGGATTGGTACCGCATATCTGAGGGCCATTGATGCAACAAAAATTCGCAACATAGGTGGAAGCATTAGAGATCGCAATGAAGCTAGAGGCTTCACCAATTGGGGAAGTAGGAATGGGAATGGACAGAGTTCAAGCATAGTTGGCCAATTTAACATTATAGCTGGAAGATATCAAGAAGGGAAAGGAAACCCGAGGAGATGTATGGTGCACCAGATGCAGAACTGAAGGGCACCATAAGGACAATTGCCCAGAATTCCAGGAATACTTACAGGCAGGGGGGCCAAACCCACTTTGCCAGGGAGGCATGCCATGGTGCACTGTCTATTAGACTAGGGGGCATCAACCGGAGGAGTGTGTATATTTTCAGAAGATAGTATCGAGCCAACAAACTTATACTACAAGTTTTACCGATTGGTTGGTCATGATGAGAAGGACTGCAAGGCCTATGATTTGCTACGAGAATGGACAGCTGACACGTATTTCATCAAGGGTGAAGAACCACTGGTGGTACAATAGCAATTGCAGTATAGCCAGCCGCAACAATACGACCAGGGGCAGTATGGGTATCTGCAGTACCCACCACCACTGTATGTTCAACCGCAGTATGGGCAGTAGCAGTATCAGCAGCCACAGTACGAGCAACAGCAGTATCAACAATATGGACCACCGCGTGGAGGTTTTGGGGGAGGATACCACGGCGGCCGAGGTATGAGACGTGGAGGCATTGCTGGACGTGGAAGAGGTCCAATTACTTGTTATAATTGTGGGAAACAAGGGCACTACTAGAGAGACTGTATGAATCCAGCGCCGCATTGTACATATTGCAGTGCTGCAGATTATAGTATAGAAGACTGCACTCAGCTTATTGCGAAGTGGAAAAACAAGCATAACCAAAATTCAAATAATCCAAAGACGCCACCTGCGGTACACATGATTTCGATAGAAGCCATAGGTAACCATGCTACGGTGGGGATATTAGCGCAAGGAGGAGCAGTGACCGGGGACGATAAGCCACACATCAATGTCATACCAACACAAACACAATGAAAGCAGGTCAATGAGGGTGCACAGGGGCTTCACTCAATAAACCACTATCATAGCACGTTCATTCATGGCATATGAATCAATACCCCTAATTTCACTAAATATTGGAAAATACCTTCCAAAATCGTTTGTTTTAACCCCCTCCCAATATGCCTTCCCAATTTAAAAAAACCCATATTTTCACTAGATATTGTATGTATCAATTTTTTCATTAACATTTTTTATACCCCTTTATATTTCTACCTAGTATATTGATATGATACCCCTCTTATAACCCCACATGCATTATACAATGCACCTTGCTTCTTTCGATGTATATTGTGGATGCACATTACTTCACCCACAATGCAATTACTCAACCACATATCATTATGATTTCGAACATCTAATGGTCTAATGAATAGACAGGAGATCACTTCTTGTATGTCACTAGAGCCAATGCACATAGTACAACATTTGGATTGCATGTTGCAGTTCCCCAATCGCTGACTAAGCCTGTTGTGGGATAGGTATCCAAGCCCCCAGGGCCTATAACAAGCTTCAGGAGGCTGACTAAACCTCCCAAGGCCTGTAATAGGAACGAGTGGTAAGGTATTCAAGTCCCCAAGGCCTATCGAGGGCCTATAAAAGGCTCTAGAGGCTTAGAGCCTCCCAAGGCTATTGGTAACAACTGGCTGAGTGATATTGGTAGAAATTGGCTGTTAATGACCACTATCTCTCGATAATGATAGACTGGAAACCCACTTCACCACGAAACCCCTGGCCTCAAGCATGCCTCAAGATGTGATTTCCCTATGTACTGGTAAGCCCGAGCCTTGCCTCAACCCGATTTCTCATCCAACTGTGATCCCGCCATCTCCATTTAGCGGATATTTGTCAACCCGCCCATATAAAAAAGACCTCAAAGTATTTTTGTATTGTTACATTAAATAAAAAAAACCCTTTGCCCCTTAATATATAAGCAATATAATTTTTAGGTTTTCATGAATATTTTATACCGCAATATGAATGAACGTGGTATTATATTTCCTTCTAGTGAAGCCCTCGTGTGAGGGCGCTGGAGTGGAAAAGGACATTTTCTCAAAGGCACAGCAGGCAATGAGGAACAAGCAACGGGTAGCTCTGGAAGAAGAAATCTATGACATGGCACTAACGTTTGATCACACGAAGTCGCGAGGGAAGGAAACTACCCTGAAATCCTTCATAGGGAGTTTCCTAGATTTGGCAAAAGATCCAGAGATATTGGAAGAAATAACTAGTCTACTATGACGACAAGGAGGTGCACGACTAGAGCAGAAAGTAAATCGCATACATAAAAGGAAAACAGGCAGGGAGATGCGGATGTCGGCACAGATTGGAGAATTTGATGTTGACTCCATCATTCTGGACTTGGGTTCAGATGTGAATATCCTAACTAAACAGACCTGGGAAACAATGGAAAATCCACAGATGACTTGGTTTCCAGTACAGCAGCGACTGGCGAACCAGAGCAAGGTCACCCTGCTAGGTCGGGTCTGTCAACTTCCGCTTGAAATTGAAGGGCTCAAAACATATGCGGACTTCGACGTCATTGAGATCATGGATAACACCAATCCCTATTGGGTACTGCTGGGGATAGACTGGGCTATGGAAAATCAAGCAATCATCAACTTTAAGAAAAGGATAATGTCATTCAAGAATCAGGAAATGAGAGTCATCGCACCACTGGATCCGACGAAAGGGTTGTGCTATACGGAGCCGTTCAGAGATGAATTTACGGAAGGATGGGACATTCTGTATAACATATCTGAAGATTATGTTAACCCCACCACGGGTGGAGAATTAGAATGGCACAGCACCAGTTCAGCATCCTCCAACTCAGACGAGGCCCTTGAGAATTGGCAGAACCGGTTGCATGAAGTATCTTTTCGGAGGTGTGCACGGATAACACAGTCCATGTGAATGGTAGCTAAGGAGGAGTATACATTACCTACCTATGAAGGACTTCCCAACCTAGACACATTTCTCAATGAATTTGAGGAGAAGGTGGCAGATCCACAGCGTCTCCTGGACCTGGAGGAAGCCTTGAAGGGTACTCCTGCACAATGGTGGGCAACGCATAAATCAAACATCACTTCTTGGCCACTATGCTGACGCCTTATGAAGGTCTAGTTCGGTGAAGCCTCGAAGGATGACCAAATGCGATACGACAGACAGGGAGACCCAAAGTCACACCTAAATGCTTGTCAACACCAATGGGGATTGAGAGCACGACAAGAGTGGGTAAACGCGTTCGTACACACATTGGATGAGGTACTGTGGAGTTGGTATGTCGCAACAGAACTGCGACGTGGGACAATGTCTTGGGAGCAGATTACGATTAGATTCAACCAAACATTCTCATTTGCAGATATAAATCCCTTAATCCACACTACGCTACAGGCTATCCGCGAAAATATATTTGAAGCGGTACCAACCGGACAACCAATGGCACTCCAATGGACAGCGACACCATAAATGTTGATGGAGTGCTACAACGTCACTGGAGAACCTGAAGATGATGATGACCCCAGAGCTACATATGTACCAGAGTTGAAGGGTAGTCGCAATGTGGTGGCACCAGATATACCAGTGGACAAATTTCAGCAACCATCAAAGATTACAAAGGTGAACATTGGATCAGAGGGAAACCTAAAATTCGCAAACATTGGGGATTACTGGGACGAGTCGACCATTGCGAAGGTAACTGGCCTACTACATGAGTTTCAGGATTTGTTTCCAACTAAGTTCTCAGAGATGAAGCGAGTCTCTGGAGACTTAGGAAAGATGAGGATTCCCCTGAAACCCGACGGAAAGCCAGTGAAGCATGGACCATATCGATTGAACCCACAATGCAAGGAACAAGTGGAAGCCAAACTTGAAAGAATGCTGGAGGTAGGAATTATAGAACACGTGGCGGAATCAGAATGGATTAGTCCAATGGTTGTCCAAGACAAGAAAACGGGTGAAGTGCGAATATGCGTCGACTTGAGTTAACTGAATGATGCCTACCTACATGATCCATTCCCGACCCCATTCAAAGATGAAGTACTCGAAGGTGTAGGAGGCCAGGAGATATATTCCTTTACGGACGGATTTTCAAGCTACCACCAAATCAAGATTGCAAAAGAAGATCGACACAAGACCACATTCGTCACCGAGTGGAGATTCTTTCAGTACACGGTGATTCCATTTGGATTAAAGAATGCTTCGGCAATATTTTCCAGAATAGTGGTAGCAGCTTTCAAATATTATATTCATAAGTTCCTCACGGTTTACATGGATGATTAGATGGTATATCAACCAAGCTTGTGCAATGGGAACCTATCAACAATGTGATAGTAGTTTCAATATAGAAAGTAAAAATGATTATGAATTAAATCTAAACTAGCATGTGCATATAACAAATAAATTTAAAACAATTTAAGAACAAGAACAAGAAACGAAATAAAAAAAATGACTTTTGTATTATAATACCTCAAATGGTGAGGATTTGTGGTGTTGAGCAGCTCCAAGGTTGAGATGCTCCAGGCTCCAATGGTCTCTTCTCCAAGATTGCTACAATGGTCAAAGAACTCAAGAGAGATTTTGGCAGCATGAGGATAGGATGATGGATGGATGGATAGTGAGGAGCCCCTATCACCTTTTTATAGTTTTTGGTGATGGGGAATACCATTGTGGTTTTAAGGAAACCAATGGTATTGACCAACATGGTTTAGGTGCCTTTTTCCCTCTTTTATCCTTTTTTGAATATTTTGAATATTTTTATTCCCTTTTAATATTTTTGGGAATTCTTGACCCTTTTTTAGGGTTTTTTTTGTGTTTTTTGAGGGAAAAAAAGGTGTATTATGGTCTTTTTGGTGACATTTTGATGGCTTTAGAGGCTCAAATGGTGGAAAAGTGGACAAATGGGTCATGTGAATAAGGGAATGAGCTAGTGAGCACTTTTTGGGTGTTAACATATGGGTTAGTCAAGGATCATGTCGCAAACTTAATACTCATGCTAGAACGCTGCCAACAGCACCAGATTTCACTGAACCTCAAGAAATGTATCTTTTGTGCTCCGTTCGGCATACTGTTGGGACATATTGTCTGTCGCGAAGGAATGCTGGTGGATTCGACAAAGATCACCATCATTGTGGACCTCCCCCCACCAATGACAGCTAAACAATTGTGAGCGACAATGGGACACACAGGGTACTACCGAAAATTCATCCGAGGCTATGCAACCATCACAACACCCATGGAAAAGCTACTAAAGAAGGATGCTAAGTTTGAATGGACTGAGGAGTGTCAGAAAAGTTTGGACATATTGAAACAAAAGATGGTCGAATCCCCAATCCTTGCATTCCCAGATTGGACAAAGGAATTTCACGTACACGTTGATGCGTCGTCAGTCGCACTGGGTGTCATCCTGGCCCAACCTGGAACCGGCGACATCGACCACCCGATAGCATTCGCCAATAGAAAACTGTTTACTGCGAAGAGGAACTATACGACCAGCGAGCAGGAAGGGATAGTGATGATCTACGCGTTGCAAAACTTCAGGCACTAACTCTTGGGGGGCCACTTTAAGATGTTCACCGATCACTCTACATTGAAATACTTGGTGAACAAGCCTGTGTTGGGGGGGGGTATGTCACTGGCTATTGCTATTTTAGGAGTTTGATTTCGAGATTATTGTAAAATCGGGACGATTAAACGTAGGACCTGATCATCTCTCACGAATAGAATCAGGAGGCGAACCAAGAAGCATTGACGAAGGATTGTCATATGATTAGTTTTTTAGGATTGGCATGGTCGATAACCACTATGAAGAAATCATTCAATTTTTGGCGACAGGGGAGGCACCGGCCGAGCTCACTACCAGCCAAAGGAAGCAACTAGTTGTCTGAGCTGCAGACTTTCAGCTAATTGCAGGGGAGTTGTATAAAATGGGCCCAGACGAGATTCTGCGATGATGCGTCCTTTCGCATGAACAGGAACAGATTTTGTCGGAAGCTCATGATGGAATTGATGGGGGACACTATGGAGGATGAGAAACTGCCCGGAAGATCCTTTGTACAGGGCTATGGTGGGTAACCTTGCATGGAGACGCTGCAGATTATTCTAGGAGCTGCGACGTGTGTCGACGAACTGGGAAACCCTTGCGACATGAAGAAATGGCATTGGTACCACAAGTAACGTTGCATGCTTTCGAAAAATGGGATATCGATTTTTTGGGACCCATCAACCCACCTGGGAAAAGGACAAGGTCGCGTTACATTATCACTGCGACAGACTACCTGACGCGTTGGGCAGAAGCTGTGGTAGTGAAAGACTACTCCGCTGCAACTGCAACACGATTCCTATTTGATAATGTGGTTACTCGGTTTGGTTGCCCAAAGGTGTTACTAAGTGATCAAGGAACACACTTTGTTAACCAAATGATTACTGCAATGACGGAGAAATTTCAAATCCAACACAAGAAGAGTACACCTTACCACCCTCAGGCGAATGGGACCATTGAGGCATTTAATAAGATCTTGGAGCATGCTCTCACCAAAGTGTGCAATGTGAACCGTGATGACTGGGACCTAAAAATTACAGCGTTCCTTTGGGCGTATCACACCACATGCAAGCGATTGACTGGCCAGACTCCATTTAAACTTGTATACGGCTAGGAAGCAGTAATGCCGATGGAATACATAGTACCCAGCTTGCGCATTGCTGCAGCAACAAAGATGAGCAACGATAGCGTGCTGGAGGAACGTTTGACACAACTAATACAGTTGGATGAAGGTCGATTCATCGCAGGCTTTCACCAGAAGGTGGAAAAGGACCACCAGAAGTCATGGCACGACCGCTATGTCAAGACAAAACATCTCCAGAAGGGGGATACAATTTTGTTGTAAGATAGCAAATTTGTGAAACACCCTGGCAAGTTGCAAATGCACTGGTTGGGACTGTATGTTATCACTTTTGTCACCAATGGAGGCGTAGTACAGTTAAAAATATTGAATGGGGTAATGTTACCGAAATTAGTCAATGGGAGTAAGCTGAAGCCCTATCACCATGATCCGACGCAGAGCGGATGAGGACTCAAGAAACTCAAAAAAAAAAAATTGGCAGATGGCGCAGGATGAGCACAAGGAGGGGTTGTCTCGTAGCGTGGAGTATGGACTGTGATAGCACTAGGGTCACAACCCTATCAAATCAGTACTAAATCGCCAATGGATGGGACTTTTTTGGATGACGGGTATGATGAACAAGTATGATGATTAGTTGGCATGGATCGGTGCCGGCACCAGGCATGTTTGGCACACAGCATGACCGACGGCACCACAAATGATAGTTTGCACAAGGATGACATGAACAATAGCCAGGGGCAGTATGGTCACTCATCACACATGCAGGAAGCTCGGTCACCACACGCAGCAGAAATGATGACAAAATTGGCACATTAACTGAATGAATGCATAGAGGATTTCTCGAAATAGACGCCTCGAACGATGGAAATGCATAAATATAGGCACCAGAGGTTGAGCAGAGCAAATAGGTATTTACCAAAAGCAAGAAATCCATGGTGCGAGCAAGACAGATCATTGCATAAGTTAGGAATTCCAAGGGGGCTGTGGAAATAATCCACTTCATTTCATGCGGTAGCACACCCGGGGCGCTGCGGGGCCCGAACGATGAGTGTGCATGAGCGCCTTGAGCAACAGGAAGCCTAGACACTTGGATATCACAACGACGAGTTTTCATCTGAGATGTCTAAGTATGTGGTAGTATTTTGAAGCTTCATGGTCCCATTGAACACCATAAGAACAAGGGTAGTAGGCCCCTGACCCCGGTAGGAAGCAATTCAAGGTGCAAAACAAATGTGTTGAAGTAGTCAGCTTGTTTCCCACCTTGACGACGTCGAAAACGTTCGTCTCCAGGGGGAATGAATGTAGAGTGAACCAACAGACTGCAGAGACGTAGATGATGAAGGTTCGAAGAGAATGGAGGATGAGTGCAAGAAGTACATGACAACGAACCAATAATCAACGAATGGGGATGAGAAGTACAGAACGGCGAGTTCCAGACAGTAAGAACAGTTTCAACGACTGAGCACAGCGCAGGGTGGGGGGGAAATAGCAACTTCCAACTGAGGTGGCTCGGGATGAGCCACAAGTTTGTGTTGTGGTCCTATTGGCACGGGATAGATCTGCAAGAAGTGCGGAAGTCGACAGGTGCGAAAGGGTCATTCCGCGGAAGAAGGACCTTTCGCCACTTTTTGCGGAAGCATAAGAATAGTTAGATTAGTCGAGTCGGTCATGTGGACCATTTTGTAATAAGATGAAATCATATAAATAAAGAAAGATTGTAAGCCTAAGGGCATCGAAGCTTTGGAGATTAATCCTATCTTTTGAGTTTGGTTGTATCCGTGATATGATGAATTGACTATTTTTGCAAGGTTTGTTCCATAGGTTTTGATGAATGAATGAAGATGTTCGGTTATGATCCGAATTCTGTTGTTGTGCAATGATGCGATGATAAATGATGGGTTATGTAATGCTTTCTGTTGATTAATGTGAATATGTGTTGTTATTGATTATTGCGAATATCTTAGTGAATATGCTATGAATGTATTACGAATAAGATGCGAATGATTGGTTAATGGAATATTATGAATGTTGTAATCTCTGGCTAATGTGCACATATCCTCTTCATAACTACGGAAGCTTGGTTCCAGCATCCCTCTTATTCACCTCAGGTGAGACTGCGCTTGCTTTGCAAGTGTAGCTGGAAAGGGTTACACCTTTCCGGGCTGGTGTATAAGGGAGTTAGGTTGATAGTTTGTTGGCGACAGTGCGGAGTGAACCCCTATCGATAGACTCTGCATCAACACGTTCTCCTGAGTCTCTTTGGGTTCTTGAAATTTTTCATTTTTCCTTGCCTCCACAAACTTATTCTTTTTAATGGAACCCGAGTCCATTAATTCTTTGTCCTTGTTAATTATGGAACTTTCCCTTGTCTACATAGGCTTTGAAGTTGAAGCTTTAACTCTTGGCCTCTTGGGTTTCTCCAATTCTTGATCTAGTAGACTGCCTAAATCTATAACTTTTTTTTCTTTCATAGAAGGGTCAAAGATTGCCCGATAATTGAGCCTCAATTTGTTCATAGCTATGGTATGTGGTCCCCTGAGATAATAGGGCTTAGGGATTTCAGGATTTCTCTTTCGATTTGTAGTTTTTTTCATCATCTGAAGGATTATTTGAATTGTTTGTCTTCTGAGACTAAATATTTTTAGGTTTTAGGGTTGGATTTACAACCCCTCCCATTCTTAATCTCATTTACCCCTCTTCCTTTTTAAAACTATGTTCCACACTTATCTCAATTCCATAACACTCCTCTGATATTTCAAACTCGTAGAAACATTATTAGAATCTCCTGGTAAACACTTATCTTCTAGGGTTCCAAACTCAGAATGTAACACAAAATGGTCCCATTTTTTATTGAATTTTCTCAGCTCTTGAATTATTAGCAACTTAATCAAACCCTGATGACAAATATTATGTTGGATTTTAGGAAAATTCCTAACCCTAGATGCCATTTTGGAAAGACTGTTTAAGAAATAAAAGGGAAGATTCATCCTTGAAATGCCATCCAAATGTCACAGGAAGCGCATATGGTAAAGATGGACAGTTCCATACCTTCACTCCCCAGTGATATATCTTTGCACCATTTTCAACAGGTCGTTGTACTCTTTCTTAAGCCAAGCTCGTGGAATCCCTTTGCGCCAATCCCGATTCCTGTATTTGTATAGGAGAAAACGATTACACCGTGCAATATCAACAGCTTGGAGCTTGAACACTAATCACCATCTTGTGGAACTTCGGCTCCTATGGAAATAGAATTTTACGAAACAAGAAAAGTTACATATCCCATTGTGACACTTTTTCCATCAAATCCTTCTGCAAATGCTCTGGATAACTCTATATGGTGACCTTGTAATTTTTCGTAATAGCGAAACCAACAATCCCTTTTAAATTTGACACCAAATTATGGATATGCCTCAAGAATTTCAGCCCCAATGGGTTCATACCTCACAATGTGACCACTTCTATGCGTAGACATAATGGCTTCATTCAATTACTCTGGAGAATTAAGCGAACTTCTGTATATGATATTTTAGTATTACTGAGTAATCAACAATATTTGAAAAGAGTCGTCAGTAATTTCTTCAATAGATCACACTGGCAGCTATAAATCATGAGAAGGAAAACTCGAATGACCTCATCAACCTTGAAGACATTTCTATACACTTGAATCTATGATTCTCCACCTGGTTTCATTTATTACAATTGCAGGATTCCAAAGAATGATATGAACGAAGGATTTGTTTTAGTGATGATCCTGACAACTTATGTCAGTTCTACAACATTAGTGGACAATTTCGTAGCGGCCCTAATTTGGTAGTGCAACCTTTCAAATTTTTGTAGCACAATAGATTTTAATCCTCAACTTATGATTATGATCAACATAAACAAGGTTAAGCTATTTTTTCAAAAATCACACCTGCAAGAATTAAAGATGCAACAAAGAAACTATTTGTGCCAGCTTATTGCACTACGAACTAATAATCAAAACTGAAAATAAAGAATGTAAGCAACACAATATCATAGAACAAAATGGAAAAATACTACTTTGGTTAAATCAGGATTGGGAATAATTCTGAAGGAAATAAAGTTAAATTGATAATTTGGGGGTGAAAATGTAGACAATTCAGAGTGCATACCTAGGTACTAACATCGGCTCCTACTGGGGGTAGCATTTCCCTACGAAGTGCTTCGAACTCATAGACTAGTGCCCTCTTCATGTCGATTATTGTATTATGGTAATTTTGAATGCTTCTTAAACAAAAAACCTGCAACTATACATCAGTGCCTCCATTGGGTGTTGGAGTCTTCTTGGATGGTTTATCTAAATACTGGTGTATACAATGATTATAGGTTGTTAGCAACCTGATTAAGTGAAAAAGTGTTTGAGAAACCGCCCATTCTCTCGACCTTCAACAACGATATCTCCATGAAGATTTTCAAGAATAAATGTATTATTATGCAGTACTTCAGCAATACGAAATGGTTCAAACCATAAATTATCGAATTTTCCATGTTTTTATCTTTCCTCCCTTTGGGCATCCCAACGTAAAACCAAATCTCCAGAAGTGAAAGTGTCTTCTTTGGTTCTTTTTTCAAAGACAACCTTAACCTTGTCACGATGTTTCTGAGTTTTTTCTAGCAAAGACTCTTTAAGTTAAGCTTCAATCATTTGAAATATTCTTCGTTGAATTGCATTAGGCTCTTCATTTTATTCTTGTAAATTTTATAAAACAGGCATGTCTAGTTGAACGAGAAAAATTGCTTATGTGCCATACACAAGTTGGAAAGGGTACATACCAATATATTTCTTAGTACTAATTCTGTCATCCCACAATGCATATTTAAGTCTTGTGTCCCATGTTCTTTTGTTTTCTGATAGTAACTTTTTAATTCTATTGATGAGGTTTTTGTTAGTAGATTCGATGAGACCATTCCTTGTGGGTATTAAGGTGTGGTTGCTTAAGAGTCACATTATACTTATCACAAAACTGAACCATATCAGCAGACTTAAAGGCATGAGCCTTGTCAGTCAACAATTTGTGTGGACATCCAAAACATGCAAAAATATGTTCTTCTAGAAAATTGATACTTATCTTATCTGTTGCTTTCCTCATTGGGAAAGATTCCACCCATTTTGTGAAAAAATATGTTGCTGGAAAAATCCATTTGTGTTTTCCACTTGATGGAGGATGAATTTCACCGATAAAATCTAATCCCCACTGTTGAAAAGGAGCATCAATCACAATTGGTTTTAAAGGAAATGGTAAAAGCTTCTGTTTCCCTGCAAACTTTTGACACTCTGGACAGGCTCTTGATTTTGCAAATACGTCAGAAAATAAGGATGGACAATAGTAACTTTCCCTCAATATTTTTTATGTTGTGGTTTTCCAGTAGCGGTGACCTCCACAAACGCCACTATGAAAATATGCTAGGATTGAATCAATTTCATCCTGATCCACGCATATTAACAACACACCTCCCAGATATTTCTGGAACAAAGTTGAATCAACAATATAGTATTTATGAGCTTTCAATTTTAAGGATCTAAACTTTGTTTTATCAAAAATGACAAACATTGAAAGTTGAATAGGAAAAATACAATATCTTTATACCAGATTGATCGAGAATATTTAGGAGTGATCTGTGAGCTTACTTCATCTTTCATCTCTTGATCAATGGTGGATTGATTTAATACCATATTTTTCATGTCCCAAATTGGCATTGGGTCACAATGGCATAAGCACATTGGACATATTCATTAGAGTTTGTCAAATTGATGCTAAGGGTCAAATAATTGCCAAGGAAGAAAATTAATAGTTTCCTAGGTTTGGGGTGGAAGCTTTGGAATTTTGAATGAGGGGAATAATAAATTATGTTTGAACATTAGAATGGAATAAATATTTAATAAAGGATATAAATAAATATATACAAGTGAAAATCAAAGTGGCATTTGATCATGAAGACACATGGAGGAAGGGGGACCCACATATGGCTATATTTCCCCACTACACTTGGCATCATTCTCTCACCAATTCGAATTCAAGGTGAATGGTAACATAGTTGGGGGAGTTTAAGAGGTATTATTCATTGCATGAATCATCCAAGGTAGAAATGTAGAGGAAGTGTAACTCCCATGGAAGAGGAAGAGGCAATTTGGAGCTAGTGAGACACTTGGGCTAGATTCCCTAGCTCTATGACAACAATGATGAAGATGCTATGGAACCTATGACACAAATAAGACTTGAAGGATAACATATGATATGTCAGGGATAAAAATAGCCTCCAAGAGGGCTCTCAAGGGAGTTAGGGCATCTAAGATGCTTCCACATGTGATTTGGTGGAAGTGGGAGACTAGGAATTGTTGTACAAGTGGCGTTCTTTGGAATCTCTTCCCAACTTGAGTTGGCATGAGTCTCTTGGAAGGAATTTGACCCATGGAGGAAATTATAAGTTTATAAATGTCAATAACAAAGAATGAAACCATCTTTTTATCATTTGAGAAATTTGCAATTGGATTTGTGAAGAGGGAGAACTAGTGGATGACTAGTTTCTTGCCTTATCCAATTTCGAGGGTGAAAGATTCCCATCCAATTTGGTGATTGGAAAGGAAATTTAGACTTTTCATTTGGAGATTTAATGGAGTTTTTATTTGTAGGTGTAATCTATAGGGAAGCTCATGGTTTCTTCTAGTGCAGGACACTCTCTCAACCATTTCCAGTTTTGATGGCATATTCTTGACCCTTAAGGGAGGGCATTTTTGGTGAGCTCTTGTACTCTTTGGGAGAGCTTCTCATGATCTATTTATGTTTTAATATTATTAATATACTCTGTTATTCATCTCCAGAAATTTTCAGGTCGAAATACCAAGTGGTTATATGTAAAATGGATTATTAATGAGAAAATAGTGACCATTCCCCCACTAGATTGATGTATACCAATGTATTGATGGTTATTTCGAATGGAAGAATATTTATATGATATATTTATGATGTATTGAATTCCATTGATGATTATTACAATTTTCATGTTCAACACTTAAGTATTTGGAGGCATCTTGCTCAGTTTTATTTTATTTGAAGAAGGTTTCATGTTATTTCCCCCAAGGTCGAACTAGTGATTTTTGATGCTGTTTGGGAGAAGGTTAGAATATAATTAATAATTTATTAATGGTTCACATGAGACATAAATAATTTCCCTCAGACATCCCCTACCTCTGTTCAGAATTTCGAGTGAGTTTCGAGGCATTTGGAGAGTCATTTTCAGTACTTACCCTCGGGGGATTTGAATCCCAAATTGCTAGTTAAATTCCATACTTTGTCCAGAATATTAAAAAAGTTTGAAGAAGTATTTTGATGGTCATAAATCATCCATGAAAATCATAATCAAGTACAAATATCATTCATACACCTTCACTGAATATTTAGAGGCATTTGGAGCCAATTGGAGACCTAGAGATCAATACTAGTCAAAGGGAAATTACTAGTAAAGTTCCCTACATTGGCCAGAATTGAAAGAGTATTTGCACAAGTATTTTAAAGGTCCAAAAGCATCCATGAAACACATATTTATGTTCTAGCATCATCCATATACCTTCTCAGAATATTTGGGAGCATTTGGGGCAAATTGGAGACCTAAGCATCAAAACTAGTCAAAGGTCGAATTTGGGGAAAAAGTGAAAATTGGTCCTTTTAATAAAATTATTAAGAAGGGACATTACAATATTTAAACCCAAATATTTACAATTTGAATCATCTAGTAATCGAGCTAGACCTTGACCTTTAATCAACTTGGTAGGTTTAATTTCAACGTCGTATTCAAGCAGTTTAGCTATACATTTTCCTCTTTTACCTTCACTTTCAGGTTGGATTAATATATCTTTTATAGAACTACTTGGGACATAGGAAACTATCTTTGATTGAAGGATATACAATCTAAAATATTTTAGAGCTTTAAGTAGAGCATATGAATGTTTCTCCAAAATGTTATATTTCAACTCTGCATCTCTCAGAACTTTACTAAAAAAGGTGACAAGTTGTTCATATCCATATTCATTTTTCTGTAACAGTACTGCAACAATAGTGTCCTCTGAGGCAAAGAAAAATGTATGAAATTATTTTGAAGAGTCGGGGCTAACAAGTATTGGAGCTTCAGTCAAATCCTGTTTAATTTTTTCAAAGGAATCTCTAGCTTCTTTCATTCATTTAACTTCATCATCTTTCTTCAACATAACCGTGATGTATTTAATAATCTCAACAAAATTAGATACAAACCTTCTAAGGAAATTGATCTTACTGAGGAAAGAATGAATTCCTTTTTTGTTTCTTGGAAGATTAATTTTCAGAATTTTTGCTACTTTATCTGGGTCAATTTTGATTCCTTTTCCGATAAAAAATGTGCCCAAGAAGTCTGCCTTCTGTCATTGCAAAATTTGACTTTCTACGATTCAAAGAGAGACCATATTTCCTGCACTTTAAGAATGTTTTCCTAAGGTGTTGAAGATGTTCTTTATCTAACTTGGAAAATATTGTAACATCATCTAGATAAATAACAATGAATTTATCTTTTTCCCCTACAAAAGCTATATCCAGATCTCTTTGAAACATTGCTCCTGCATTCATCAGACCGAAGGGCATCCTAAGATACATAAATGTCCCCCAAGGGGTTACAAAAGCGGTATTTTCCTTATCTTGCTCATGGACAGCGATATGATTATAACTTGAGAACCCATCAATCATAGAGATTCTCTGTGCTCCAACTACCCTTTGCAAAATTTGATCCATCTTTAGTCAGGGCTAATTATCCCTAAAGGAACTTATGTTTAGATTTTGAAAATTGGCACAAAGTCTAATTTCCCCATTTTTCTTCCTCACAAGCACTAGATTAGCAACCCAGGTTGAAAACCTCAAAGGAATAATAATTTTTGCATCCAGTATATTCTTTAGTTCCTTTTTAATAAATAGTAGCAACATTGGATTCACCTTCTTTAATTTCTATCTAAAAGTTTTTGTAGCAGGCTTTAAAGGTATTTTATGCTGCACTATTCTAGTATCAAAAGTTTTCAAATATTCATAAGACCAAGCAAATACATCTACAAATTCCTTCATCAACTCCACATACCTCCTCCGCTGCTCATCTGACAGGGATTTTGATAATTTTACCATTTTAGGATCAACCTTTGTTCCAATATTGCAATCCACTGTACTATCTCCTACATGCAGGTTCTGTCAAGGGATTATGAAGTGTATCATGATTATCAAACAACCTGTCAAGTGGAACTAAACCCTTAGGTATAAATTTTCCTTTAAGCTCAATAACATCATGACCAAAAACTTTGTTCAATTAAGCCGATTCCTAAGATCCTTCATTTTTTTCTTCTTGATAAATCAAAGAACCAGAGAATTCACCAATTATCTGTAAAAATATGTTAATTTCATAATCATCGTAAAAAACCTGCCAATTTTTAATATTATCTAGGACTGAAGGTCTATATTTAAATTCTACTGCATATCTTTAATGAGGCTCAGTTGGAATTTTGAAGCAACTTGCATAAAGTGACAAAGAGTCTGCAGTTTCATTGCAATTTCTGGGAACAAAAGTAATATTAAAAGCTGAAAATTAATTTTCAATCAAGTCCCAAACTTCATTAAGATAAACTTTGAGTTTTTTGTGTTTATCATGATAAGTTTTTCTGACTTGATGAGCCACTAATTCTGAATCACTAATACTGCTAACTCCTATATATTCATTGTTAATGTATTTCTAACTTCAGAAGATATTCACTTGTATATTGTATGTATTACATTTGTACTTTATTGTATCCCCAACAGAGATGCCTTATTCCTCCGATTGGAAGTGCCGTCATTTGTATTTGCAAGTGTCGCAAGTTTTATTATAAGTGTCGTAACTTATATTTGATGGGTTATTAGACCACCCTAGTGGGGTCGTCCCAGTGACAAGTGGTAATGGGTTATTAGACTCTCCTAAGGGAGGTCGGCCCAGTTAGAGTAAAAGGCAAGTAAAGGTAAAGTATAAATAGAGAGGAGCACCTCTCTATTTATCCATTCATTCACTCACTCACTTCGCACTAGTGAGAGAGAGGAGGAGTGCACACAAGTGGAGGAGGAGAAGCTGCTAGGAGACTATCTCTTGTTTTGCGGTTTGATCTTTGTGCTATTTGTATTGGTGCTCATTCTATCTCTGAGGAAGTTGCGGGGTTTTTCACCTTCTTTATTTTCCCCGGTGAAATGATTTGTGTCTCTTGTCTCTTATGTTTGATATGTTTTACATGTTGTTCTCTCAGTTAATATCCTAGATCATATTGAATTAAATGATGAAAAACTAACATGGTATCAAAGCTAGCCTGAAGGAAAGCATTGTATGGTATTTACGACACTTGTTGCACTTATGACAAATTGGAAGCTAGGGCTTGATATAGTAAAAAATAGTCATCGTGGCACTTTCACTATAAATCTGTTTTGGAGAAGGCTCATGGTTTGAATTGTTTACATGTCGAATATCACACATAGATGTACCTTGTGTAAAAATTTCAGACTCGTATTCATTGTACTTTGTGAGATATGATCCGTACAAGTTAGGGTTTCTGCCTCTTCCAGAATGCTTCCCTAAACAGGTGACCTAGGAACAAAGGTCATATCTCGGGATAGGAATATCCAAATTGAATTCACTAAAACATTGCAGTTAGCGAACATATTGTAGTTTCACAGGTCCAATTTTCAGAGGCCGAAGTTGAAACAGTGACATGTGGCACTCTGTATAAGTTCGCTATGTTGTTTCATCCCATAAACAGGTCATGTTGCGACACTTAGCATATCTCTCCCATGGAGAATCCATTGAAGCTCAGATCCATGGGGTTGGAAAGATGACAGGTAATTCTACCACAGGCCAACGTTTCATACTCTGAGGATCCGAAATTCCAGAGATACACCAGAAACAACATGACATATATTTCTGTCAAAACAGAATTGGATTCTAAGCACCTTCATTTTTGGCTTGACAGTGTTGCAAGAAATTAGGGATTTTGACAGAAGTGGAATTTTGGAGTAATCTTAGAACATGATTGCTCTCCTCAGCAAAATAAAAATTTAGAGACCAAGATCAAATTTTTTGGTTGGGTAGAACCCCGGGATCTATCAAACCCTAGTTTGGGTTTTGGACCAGAAAACCAAATTTAGACAGAAGTTGCAGATTCGAAATTTGCAGGTCAATTTTGGAGGGTCAATTTTTGTATTTTTCAAAATATGAGCACACCAGCTTGCTCGCCTCCATCAATTACATCTCCCTATCCATACAGAATTTTGAAATTCCAAGTTTGGATTTTTAGGGTTTCTCTGCAAACCCTAGCCAGCTCCAGATCCAGTCTTAGAAAATAAAAGTGTATAGGATTGGTTTAATCCTAGACGAGAATGAATTGGACACCTACATAAGTGAAGAATTTCCCGTTCCATAGGGAGATGAGGCTAAGGCCTTACATAAAAGACTACACACAATCTCGACATGTATGACTTGAGGAGATACATGTATGTTTTGAAATCTGTTCATGATTAAGTTTATGATATGTTTGTCTTCATATTATTGAGGTTAGTACAATCTTGATTAATTTTAGACTTGTCTTATCACCTTAGTAAAAGTATGAATGCATGTGAATGATAGAACACATCCATTGATTAGGGTTATGACACTTATGATTGTACTAAAGCACTATGGTGTTGTATGAGGATGATGTTGTCCGCTAACATGAAAGGTACATCAAGAAAGACAAATCAAGTTCTAGATAAAGAGCATATGACCATGGTGACATGAAGAAAAAGACTCATCAGTAGCCATTGATCACATAGAAGCTCTACTTACAAGGTATGCATAATTTGGTTCTACAATGCTTAACTTATGAGATATGCAGGTTACTAGCACAAGGTCCCTAAATCATTGAAGAGAACAAAGAAGACATTGTTTGGGTATGTTACACATAACTCGCAAACATGATAATCCAGGTATGTTTTTACTATATCAAGTTAGAATCCTACCTTGTGTTAGGATCTCATATAAGTATACTTTTGTATGATTGATAATGATTATTCATGAAGTTATAAGTTTGAGTAATCATGGGCTTATGCATATTATGCTTCGTACTTTGAATAATGATATGACAAACCAGAAGAGTCCTATGGTCAAATAAGAACATGCATGAGTAAAAGAAGTCCTCCCTGAAACCTTGAATACTAACGCTTGTGATAAATTAACTGTGTATGAAATTCCCATGACCATACATGTTTAAGACTATTTAGAATCATAATATTTTGATAGTATTGAGATTATACTAATGAATGTATGATTATGTATGAGATCTTGAGGATGACACAATGATGACACTAGTGCACACTTAAGCATGCATAGTGGTTCAGGATGGATAGAAGTTCAAAGACATAAATGATATCATAAAGGAAGCAAAGATCAAGAGGGAGCACACTCCAGTAGTTCCTGCAAGGAAGCAAAGATTGAGAGGGAGTCCACCCAACAACTAAACAAAGATAAGTATTTGAATTATCATTTCCTGTATATATGATTACTTAAATGATGTTGTTAAGTCATGTACATACTTATGTTCCTAGATTTAGGATGTATATTATGCATTTTAGAAAAGTTGCATTAATGAACAAGATACTACTAATATGAAAGTAATGGGTAAGTGGCCTATGATACTGTACAACATTCAATTGCTACTTATCTAGAATGAAACCTCTTTGACATGTTGGGAGTAGTGCACACTCTTAACAATGTTCTGGTAGAGATGGAAGGCATCTAGAAAGTTACCGTATGAATACGGGATATGGATGAATGTTGTATTGAAGCATTGGCATAGATAATTGCATGACTGTATGACATATGTCTTTATGCATAAGAATTTTGTTCCGAAAAATATGAGATATTTCTAATCATGTAATTGAATTTGACTTGTAGGTAAGATCATGTAAAATCACCTACAAAAGAAGGACAACAACATTTGTTCCAGCAACAAAGTTCAAGAAAACTACCTATTGAAGATATTGAAGAATCTGAAGTTCCTAGGATCCAAGATGCAGTAATGGAAGGATTCCATGATCAAGGAGTACCAGTCGATCATGAAGAATGATGTCTGGGATGTGGTCCCGAGACCAGAAGGGAAGTCTGTTGTGACTTCCAAGTGGATCTACAAGATCAAACATGATGCAGATGGTAGTATAGAGATATACAAGGAAAGGTTTGTGGCTCGTGGCTTCTCCCAGAAAGAAGGGATAGATTATGAAGAAAATTTTGCACCAGTACCCAGATACACTTCCATCATAACAGTACTTGCTCTGGCTGCAATGATGAAGTGGAAGATACACCAGATGGATGTCAAGACATCTTTCTCAAATGGTGTAGTCGAAGAGGAAGTGTATGTGGAGCATCCACTCGGATTTGAGACACATGATAGGGGGTCACATGTGTGCAAATTAAAGAAATCCTTGTACGGTTTGAAACAAGCACCCAGGACATGGTACAACAGGATTGACAGCTTCCTGACTAGTTTGGGATTTACCAAGAGTGAAGCGTATTCCAACCTTTAATACAAGGTTGAGGAAGGAAATCCAGTGATACTCCTACTGTATGTGGATGACCTGTTTGTGACAGGTGAGGATAGGTTGATTGCCAACACGAAGAGGAAGCCTGTTGCCGAGTTCGAGATGAAGGAATTGGTTATGATGCATTACTTTCTAGGTATGGAGGTGTGGCAGAGTACAAATGGAATCTTCCTAGGACAAGGGAAGTATGCAGTAGAGATCCTGAAGCGGTTCAGGATGATTGACTGCAAGGCCATGGCCACACCTGTGGCATTGAATCTGAAGCTATTGAGTGATGCTTCATCAGATTCAAATGTTTCCACAATGTATCATCAGATGATTGGGTCATTGATGTACCTGACAAACACAAGACCAAATATTTTCTTTGCGGTGAACACATTGAGCCAGTTCCTAACGGATCCTAGACATGTTCACCTTATTGCTGTAAAGCATATTCTGAGGTACCTGAAGGGTACGATTGATTATGGTCTCAAGTATGATGTGAATCAAAAGTTTAACCTGGAGGGTTATATTGATTCAGATTGGGCATGCGATGCTGCAGATAGGAAGAGCACTTCAGGGTGCTCCTTCAGTATGGGATCAGGTGTGATCTCTTGGTTTAGCAGGAAGCAATCCCGCGTAGCACTGAGTACAGCCAAAGCAGAGTATGTTGCAACTTTTTCAACCAGTTGCGAGGCAGTATGGCTAAGGAAGCTACTGTCAGATTTATTTCATCTCCAGTTGGATGCTACTTGTATCTTCTGTGACAACCATAGTTGTGTGAAGTTTTCAGAGAACCCAATGTTCCATGACAAGTCAAAGCATATCGAGATCAAATATCACTATATCAGGTATATGGTGCATAGAGGACCAGTGAAGCTCCTGTATGTTGTGACAGATGAGCATATTGCAGATGTGTTGACCAAACCACTACCCATAGTGAAGTTTGAGTACTTCAGAGAGAGGCTTGGTGTTATTCAGATAGAAGATAATTTGAGGAGGAAGTGATGGGACACATTTGCAGGAGCCATTCCAAGCATGGTGGTAGGAGGATCCTTCCCATGGCTATGGATGTAAGTGCTGTGTGATGAGCATCAGGACGATGCTCCAGATGATGTTCTGTATGATGATGGTCAAGATGATCATGTGATGATGATATGCATCAGGATGATGCTATGATGATGATATGCATCAGTATGATGCTATGATGATGATCAAGATGATCATGTGATGATGATATGCATCAAGATGATGATCAAGATGATCATGTGACGATGATGTGCATTAGGATGATGCACTGTATGATGATGATTAGTATGATCATGAGCATCAAGATGATGCTCCATGCGAAGATGATCAATGTGATCATGAGTATCAGGACGTTACTCCGTGACCGTGGACAGGTTGTGCAAAAGCATGTAATCATCCTTGGGAGATCCTATAGGTTGAGCAGTAAGCTTGTAATCAGCCCTGGGATGCTCTTCGAGGTTTTGTGATTTCACATGTAATCAGTCCTAGAGATCCCATAGGTTGTGCTGGGCACGTAAAAGTCTTGGGATGCTCTTTAGAGATCTTGCAGGTCGCAAGATGCTCTTTTAAGGTTTTGTGGAGTTCACATGTAATCAATCCTGGAGATCCCGTAGGTTGTGCTGGGCACGTAAAATTCCTAGGATGCTCTTTAGAGATCTTGCAGTTCGCAAGATGCTCTTTTAAGTTTTTGTGGAGGTCACATGTAATAGCTCCCTGGGATATCTTATAGGTTGAGCAATAATCTTGTAATCAGTCTTGGGATGCTCTTTCGAGGTTTTGTTGATGCACATAATCATCCCTGAGAATTCCACAAGATGGCCCGCTCGCAGAGATGATGAAGACCTACAGAAGACTAGGTCTACATCCAGCATGAAAAAGGGTTGGCTCTGTAGAACTTCCTATGACAAGAATAATTGAGAGATAGCACTAGCGGTCGATATGACGAGTACAACAGCAGTGACGATGATACTCCAGTGATCCAAGGATGATGATCCAGCTCTAGTATTGAAGACTTGTGCCTATATGTATTGGTGAACTGTGTCAAGAGAATACCTTCCTAGTTAAGAGGGAGTGTTGATGTATTTGTAACTTTAGAAGATATTCACTTGTATATTGTATGTATTACATTTTTACTTTATTGTATCCCCAACATAGATGTCTTATTCCTCCGATTGGAAGTGTTGTCATTTGTATTTGCAAGTGTCGTAACTTATATTTGATGGGTTATTAGACCACCTTAGAGGGTTCAGATCAGTATGAGTTAAAGGGTTATTAGACCACCCTAGTGGGGTTGGCCCAGTGACAAGTGGTAATGGGTTATTATACTCTCCTAAGGGAGGTCGACCCAGCTAGAGTAAAAGACAAGTAAAGGTAAAGTATAAATAGAGAGGAGCACCTCTCTATTTATCCATTCATTCACTCACTCACTTCGCATTAGTGAGAGAGAGGAGGAGTGCGCACAAGTGGAGGAGGAGAAGCTGCTATGAGACTATCTCTTGTTTTTGGGTTTGATCTTTGTGATCTTTGTATTGGTTCTCATTCTATCTCTGAGGAAGTTGCGGGGTTTTTCACCTTCTTGGTTTTACCCGGTGAAATGATTTGTGTCTCTTGTCTCTTATGTTTGATATGTTGTACATGTTGTTCTCTTAGTTAAGATCCTATATCATATTGAATTAAATGATGAAAAACTAACATTCATATCCTCAGTAGCTCTTAATCCGAAAATTAAAGCTTCTTACTTGGTTATATTATTAGTATCTTCAAATTTGAGTTTATACATCAAGGTAATTATCTCGTCAATTGGGGAAATGAGAAGAATAGATCCTCCTTATCCTTCTCTAGAACATGCTCCATCAAAGTACATTCACCAAATCCTATTCTCAAGTTCTGTTGACTCTCTTTTGGGAACCTCTTTCTCAACCTGAACTGTGGCTGCAACTTGATCATCAAACTATAAAATGGATGAGTAAATACCCTCTTGTATTGCATATAAAGGATGATTTGATGGATTTCGATGATCACTGATAATATATGCAAATTGGATTTCTCTGTATAATCGTCTAGTATTACCTCCATAAACATGAATTATGGCATAAGAGTATTCCATTTGTAATTTCCCCCCCATTTTCATAGTAAAAGATCTAGACAACAAAATTCCATACTTTGGGGCAATGTCAACTACTACCACATCCAAAAGGATACTCTTCATAGGAAGTTGAGCCAAGCTAATGACTAAATATTTTATAACTCCCAATCATTTAACAAGTCTTGATTAAAGGAATACAAGTCCTAGAAGGTTTTAGTTATATTTAAATCAAGAGCCTCCATCACTGCTTTTGGCATTAAATTATGAAATGCTCCCAAATCCAAAAGACAATTATGTAACATTTTATCATTGACAAGCATTGTAACGTAGAAAGGAGGAGGAAGACATGCCTTTTCATCTAGTTGGGGACCAAAAACAATGGTTGGATTATCATCTTTCATGTTTACAACATCAGATGAAGGGAGATCTGCGGAGGGCTGCAAATTTTAAGAAGGGATTCCCTTAAAAATTGATTTTTGACTAACTCAGTATGAGCAATAGGAATCTTAATTTATTGATTTCTTGTTCAAAATTAAAGGAACTTGATACTTTCTCATGATCCCTTATTTCCAAATTCTTACCTTTATTACCCGCTTGATCATGTTTCTATTCCACTTCCTTATTTGATGAATGCTTTTCTGTGATTGCAAACTTTTTCTGAGGTATTTGGGGACTAGACTTCTGCCCTGATCTGATATTATACTTTCTTTGTTGTTTTATTTGGAATACATTTTCTATGTCTTCCTAAAGCTATTTTGTCGAAAAGAAATCTTCATAATATTCTTGTGTGAGAAAGTTAACCATTGGATCTTCATTAAGAAGCCGAGCTTCTAGATCAGCTTCTGCTTCTTCTTCTCCATCAAATTCATCATTCATAGTATTTTGCAGAGGGGGATGAATTTTTTGGTCTTCATTCTCTGCTCTATCCCTCTAAATAAACTATGGGTTGAATGGTCGACGAAACTGATTAGGGTTCCTTTTAGGAAATCCTTGTACAGGTCTATTTTGAGTTTTACCATCAATCTATAGTTTAAGCAATTTTGAATTCAAATCCTTGATCATTTTGGTCATCTTATCTATTTTATTTTCCTGTAACTTTGAATCTGAATTCGAAGGTTCAACTTCCTTTTTCTGTTTCCTTTTATCATTCTCTTGATAATGCGGTTTGACTCTTAATCTATCAATGTCTAAGAGATTTGATTCCACCTCCAAAGTAGCCTCTTGCATGTTTACAAGAGTTGTAGCCCTCCTTTCTATGAGCAACAAAGAAAATTTTGGATCAAAAGAATTTGCAAAAGTAAGATTAGCTGAGGTCTCAGTGGGTTTAATCTCAGCTGGGATCTTACCATACTTCTTGTTCAACCTTTTGCTGAAATATGCCACTGACTCATAAGGTTTCCTTTTCAATTCCCCAAATTCAGTGATAAAATAAAGAGAATCCTTTTTTTCTCCCCACTGTCATAGGAAAGTGTCCTCTAACACCTCAATCCCATTTATAGAGTTAGGTGGCAACTCTCGAAACCATTTCCTAACCTCACCATCCAAACTTTGTACAAAAAGTCCCAACCAAACATCCTCATTTTCAATATTCTGGTTATAGAGATAGCTATAATAAGCATTCATATGCTCTTCAACAGTGATTTCTCCTTGTCCGTTGAATCTAGGGAGATATTTTAAGTAATCTCCTCCTGGTAACACGTTTAATGGTTCGGGCAGAGCTAAAGGGGCATACATGGATGCTACAATAGCATCCATCCTTGTAGGTTGTTGCTGAGCCATTGTAGAAGGTAAAAGTTGAACTTTGGTCTAAGCAAAAAAGGATTGACTAATTGGAGGAGTATGTGATATAAAAACTGATATCAAAGCTTTAGAGGAATCAAAATTTTCAACCTTCGATTCTTTCTTAAATTATCTTAGGAATATAGGTTTTGAAAAAGGTTTGGACTTAAAAATATCAAATTTGTGTTCAAATATTTGGAAATCGGGAAGGGAAATTGATGTAACTGAAGGGTATTTTCCTATAGAAACTAAAACTGAAGGGTATTTTCCTATAGAAACTAAAATATTTCTTGGTGTACCTGAGGTGGTAACTGATATCTCTATCGATCTCTTGCTTCTTTGAGAATATTTTCAGGATCCAATTGTGTTGCAAAAAGAGGAGATCATTATTTCCCTTGAATCCTTGTCCTTCTTGAATCCATAATTATCTAGTGAAATTTCCAGGTGAAAGTGTAGTCTGTAACAGTGTTTGATTTTGTCCACCTCAAAACCAGATCTAATCATCAAATTTTACCTAGGGAATAAAACTTTGATTCTTCGCTTCCCAGCAACGACGCCAGAAAATGGTGTCCCTAAGGTCTGCACTGGACTACTACAGGGAAAAACTAGGGCATTTGAGTTTAAGTTTGGGTTGGAAATGAATTTTTTTTTTAAGGGATGGATATTTTATTAGTCATGAAAGGCTTGAAGAGAACAATGGAAAAAATAACAATAATAAAACATGCATTCAGAGGTTTTATAACATCAAAACAAGTAACTCATTCATTGATTTATTGTTAACAGTTTAGCATATAAGATAAGATAGACATTCATTCATTTATGGCCTTCATTTCATAACAATGTTATAATCTGAAGTGGTGAAAGAAAAAAACATATTCAATTCAATTAACAATAAAGCTTTAAATCATTTAAGTGAAAATAGGCCATTATGCAACACATAAAAACTTTCACTTTCAATTCAAAATTAGCAGTAAAGTCAACAAGGGGCACAAAGCATTCATTTTTAAAAGATCTCTGAACATATATCTCTATTACTGTAAAATAAAACTTACAGTTTTCTCCTAGCTTTGTACAAGCTAATGTAAAAAAACCAACTCTTTTTTCCTTTCATTCTTTCTACATATACTTTCTTGATTCTTTAGGGTTTTGAAACTACCTCTTAAAATGATAACTAACTTTTATTTATTATCAAAATTAACAAATTTGAAACCACATATGTCTCGAGTCTTGACTTTATAAATATTTAAACTGTTTAATAATAATTCTTAACACAACGTAACTATGCTTAACAAGATCTTTCTAATTGACATACAAAACAAACTTAAAAGGACTCAGGACATGATGAAAATGACTCTTTATACTTCACAATAGAAATAGACTTAGTATTCAATCAGCTGGGAACTGCATCTTGATTCTCGTAGCATCGAGGGTACATTCAATTTGGTTAAGATTTTTGATTTTGGGGAGGATCAGCTCTTTGACATTGCAATGTATCTTGAAGAACATGGGTACCCAATTCAGTCAGAATGCCCAATTTGTCATTATTAACCTGATGTTTCTTCCTCTCGAGCATGCATTCTTTCTTGAAATATTTCTTCTTCCTGAGAAGTTTTTCATTATTCTTCTTTAACCCTTGATAAAATTTACACAATTTGTTGTATTTTATAAGCAGCTTATTCCATTCTTTATTGGTCTTGTTCAAGATGTCTTGTACCTACTTATTTTCTTGTTCCAATTCTTTAATTTGACCTTTCGATTTCTTTAACTTCTTCTCGAGCCTTTTACTTGGTTGAAGCTTTGAGTTTTAATTTCGTGGCGTGTCTAATGGATTTTCTACCTGGGTTGTCGAAACCTCCACTTTTTTTTTTTGGAATATTAACAAATTCTTCAACCCAAATACTCTGTTTTTCTTCAAATTCCATGGTCATGTTGGGACGAATTAGAGCCGAACATGAGACCGTATTTGTGGATTTCTCTAAATTAGTAAGCACTTCATCCACTTTCTTCTCTAATTCCATGGATGAATCCAATTCCTCATTAATATTCTCCTGAGTCTCTTTGGGTTCTTGAAATTGTTCATTTGTCCTTGCCTCCACAAACTTATTCTTTTTAATGGAACTCGAGTCCATTTCTTCTTTTTCCTTGTTAATTCTGGAACTTTCCCTTGTCTACGTAGGATTTGAAGTTGAAGCTTTAACTCTTGGACTCTTAGGTTTCTCCAATTCTTGATCTAATAGACTGTCTAAATCTATAACTTTTTTCTCTTTCATAGAAGGGTCAAAGATTGCGTGAGAATTGAGCCTCAATTTGTTCATAGCTATGGTATGTGGTCCCCTGTGTGATAATTTCCAGAGGATCTAGAAACTGTAACAAATTCATAATCAAACTCTCAAGAATGTTGCAAAGAAGAAGAGAAGAATGCACTCAATAATCACTCATAAACACAGAAAATGTAGAACAATAGTATCATACATCAGCTGTAAGTTGGCACTATGTGGAATAATGAATGTAAAGACTGTGTTACAATAAACTATGATGTAGCATCATTTATGATTCGAATTATCCAAGTAGGGCATTTGAATCAGATCTCAAAGTCTAGCTTGGATAACAATGGAAACATCATCTAGTCAGTAGTATCAGTCATAAATGGTAATAGTCAGTCAAGTGTGTCTAACTGAGTCTAACAGAACCATCTAGGCATAAATCATGGAATGGAGAGTCCAATGGGGGCGCATGAGGCTATCAAATATTCAAGTGGAACTCCAAAACTAGCTAATTAGAAGCTACATGTAGTCAGCATGAGCAGTCAGTGGAAGAACTACTCAATCAATGCACTAACTGAATGATAACTCCTGGTAAGTGAGATAAGGCACCCTAACTGAGTGATAACTGAAGGTAGGTGAGAAAAGGCACACTAACTGAGTGTGGTAGGTGAAAAAAGGCACACTTTTCATGCAGAACCGTCAAGGAGGTCGCATCAGGTAGGTAGGAGGCCAAATGGGGGCTAAAGACAGGCTCTGGGTAGCTAAAAGTGAGCTCTAGGTGCTAGGAGGACTACCAACATGATGACTGGATGCATGCATCATGCAGGTTTGCATGCAGGCATGCAAAATACAAAAATAATGGTGTGAATATTCCAACACCCTGAGATAATAGGGCTTATGGATTTCAAGCTTTCTCTTCCAATTTTAGTCTCTTTTTCATCATCTGAATGTTTTTTCTTTTGATACTAAATATTTTCAGGTTTTAGGGGTGGATTTACAACCCCTCTCATTCTCATTCTCATTTTCCCCTCTTCCTTTTTAAAACTCTGTTCTGCACTCATTTCAACGCCATCACACTCCTCTGATATTTTCAAACTCGCAGAAACATTATTAGCATATCCTAATAAACACTTATCGTCTAGGGTTCCAAAATCAGAACGTAACACAAAATGGTCCCAACTTTTATTGAATTTTCTCAGCTCTTGAATTATTAGCAACTAAATCAAACCTTGATGAAAGATATTGTGTTGGATTTTAGGAAAATTCCTAACCATAGATTCCATTTTGGAAAGAATATTTAAGAAATAAAAGGGAAGATTCATCCTTGAAATGTCGTCCAAATGTAACAGGAAGCACATATGGTAAAGATGGACAGTTTCATACCTTCCCTCCCCTATGATATATATTTGTACCATTTTCAACAGCTCGTTGTACTCTTTCTTAAGCCAAGCTCGTGGAATCCCTTTACGCCAATCCGGATTCCTGTATTTGTCTAGGAGAAATCGATTACATTGTGCGATATCAATGACTTGGAGCTTGAACCACTGCTCACCATCTTGTGGAAGTTCGGTTGCTATGGAAATAGAATTTTCTGAAACAAGAAAAGTTACATATCCCAATGTGACAATTTTTCCATCAAATCCTTCTAGAAACACTCTGGATATCTCTGTATGGTGACCCTATAATTTTTCAAAATAGAAAAACCAACTAACCCTTTTAAATTTGACACCAAATTCTGGATACACCTCAATAATTTCATCCCCAATGAGCTCATCCCTCACAACATGACCGCTTCTATGCGCATACATAATGGCTTCGTTCAATTATTGTAGAGAATTAAGTGAACTTCTGTGTATGATATTTCAGTATTATAGAGAAATCAACAATATTTGAAAAGAGTTGTCGGTAGTTTCTTCAATAGATCACACTGGCAGCTGTAAATTATGAGAAGGAAAATTTGAATGACTTCATCAACCTCGAATAATTTTCTATACACTTGAATCTATGATTCACCACATGGTTTCATTTATTACAATTACAGTCTTCCAAAGAATGACATGACCCAAGGGATTGTTTTAATGATGATCCTGACAACTTATGCCAGTTCTGCAGCGTTAGTGGACAATTTGGTAGTGGCCCTGATTTGGTAGCACAACCTTTGGCATTTTTGTAGCGCAACTGATTTTAACCCTCAACTTATGATTATGATCAACATAAACAAGGTTAATCTATTTGATCAAAAGTCGCATCTGCAAGAATTAAAGATTCAACAAAGAAACTATTTGTGCCACCTTATCGTATTACAGACTAATAATCAAAACTGAAAATAAAGAATATAAGAAACACAATATCATAGAACAAAATGGCAAAAGACTGCTTTGGTTAAATCAGACTTGGGAATAATTCTGAAGGAAAGAAAGTTAAATTTAAAATTTGGGGGTCAAAACGTAGATAATCTAGAGTGCATACCTAGGTACTAACATGCACAATATTGAGAAGCTATGGAAAAAGATACGCTAGTTAGAAAAACTGACAACATGCATGTATCCTACATCAAATCTTTGTATCTTCATATTGGAAAGGTTATGATAAAAAGCAATCGAATTAGAAATGAATCCATAGATCTTCCCACATTTATGCTAGATTGGTATGGATTGAGATATCTAGACCGACAAAATCCTTACAAGTTGTTGTTTCCCTACCAATAGAACGTGATGGTGAATAAGAAAATATGTTCTAGTGACATTATTGATTGCTTACAAGATTCTTTGTGAAGATATTTGGAGATACAATGGAAGGCTAATAGATTTTCAAAAGAGTATGCTTGATGACAAATTCAAAAGGAAATACCTTTGATAAATTAACATGAGAAGACCCTAGAAAGGAAGGAGAGCTAGAGTAACTCCTGAACTCAAGCATGTAATAAATGAAAATAGTATCATAAATTTGAGAAAATTCACAGATGCCACTGGAATTAAGTCGAATGAATTAAATCACATTGGCTCTCAAAGTATTGACATGCTTAATATAGGAATAGAGAGTCAAAGTGAGATATGGAGTCTTTTCAAAGGTTGTTTATTGAATATGGATTTGCTTGAAAGCAAACATATAACATATGCTGATAAAAATAAAATAAAATAAAGAAGACCTATTATAGCATGATTTGCCACACCTTATGCAACATGCCTTGATGGCATACCATGTCCCTATGCATACTCATATTATCCCTCTTGCTCAGTTGAACCCCTAAAAATCACATTTTTGTTGATGTACGCGACCTACCAACACTACAACATGCATATATGCAAGTTGATCCATTACTGCTTACGTACATTGGTTTTTATGCTGAAAATTAAAAATATTTTGGGTTTTCCTTCCCAAGTAATGACCATGTTGATCCTTGGCCTTCCATATGCTGGAAAATGATATGATTCGATAGTCCACCTCCTTTGAGGGTTATGTATTGAGAAATTGTGGAGCATTTGGGGGAGGAGAAATTAGAGAGCAAGGAAACTCTGGAGTAATTTTTCCCCGTTGCCATTTCCTTGAGTCTTCATCCCTTTATCCTTGTTGTTTGAACTCTTTTATGTTCATCTCCCAAGTTCTTCCCTATCTTGTGAAGGAGTAACACAATTACTCCTTGAACTTGTGAGCTTTCCATTGCATGGAGGATTGAAGTGGTGTAGACCTAGGTGGTGGAACATAGTTTTTCGGTTCTGATTAGTTGCCTACAAAAGGTTGTCACTATGTACTTTTGTTCATTACATTAATAGAAATACTCTTTTCTCGTCAAATACATATTACAAATGTTTATGTTATTCTCATTGGGTATATTTTTTTATATGTTAATGGATTATGCTAATTTATATGCTAAAATTTATATATATTCCATATGCTCGTATGTATTTTTTATTGAGGACAAGTTGTAAGTAAGGAACATTGGATTACAAGCTTAATGGGTGTCTTCTTCGAACATCCGGTTGAGGTAAGAGTTTTCTCTTTTTGTTGTTGGCATTTCATATTTATATAGCATACTTGAGAATTAAGTTGATTTTTGGTGTCACTCTGTCTGTTGTGGTCTACTCCAAGCCATAGGATTTTTTTATCCATAACAGAATTGGCGACTCCACTTGGGAGCCTCCTTTTTGGGTGTTTTTCTTTTTTCTTTTTGAGTTTCGGTGTCGCTGGTAGCTTGAAAACCAATACATTGCTTTTATCTTGACTTATTTGTATTCATTCTTATTTTTTGAGTATTTTTCTCCAACCACGCATGCTATCTTTTCCCTACTTGTGTACCTACACGGACTTCATATATCTTGCTTGCATACATATGCTGTTGTTTCCCTTACAGTGGCGTACATCTCAATTTTAAGACTATATCTTCAGTTGGATTTTTACTGGGTGAATTATGATTATTGATGAGTTTTCTTGGGTCTATGTGTTGGCTGTTGGTTGCCTTCATAGTGAATGGAAGTTCTCATTTTATTAGTTTTTAATTAAGTTAGTTTTTTGTCATTTTTTGTCATTGGTAGCTTTTGCTTGTTTGAGTCATGCTTCTTGGTGTCTTACTTGGTTGGTCTCTTTATACTAGTTGCATAATTTGAGAAGTTCATGGTTCAATATTGCATTTTCATTCATATATTTGAAAATACAAAAATACTTGCATTTTGCATTTTAATTGAGCACTTGCATTTTTATTTGGAGTTTCATTATTCTTGGCATTATTAGGAAAGATTGCATTTGCATTTGAAATTGAAAGAGATCGTAATTGTACATTTTCATTTAGTGGCATACAAATTTCATTAGAAAAACAAGACTAGTACTTAGCAATGTTTTTATGTATGCTTATTTATTTTTGTTGAGTCACAACATCATTAGTTGCACGACCATATCCCCTTGAGTAAGCACAACCAAGTAAAATTAACGTTGAACTTTAAAATTGATTAGAAACATTATTTTTCTAGGGTGCACAAACAAGTATAGGTTTTAGAGTCTTGGAATAGGATTTTGTGAGTAAAATTCTCCAAGACTATGAAACTCAACAGTAGGATTTTTTCTAGGGAGTGGTGACACCCATGGTATAATTGGTGTTCTTAGGAATCTCGCCTTACACACAAGTCAAGCACGAGGTGACATGAAAGTTGGTTGCGGAGATATCCCTCCAATACCTTCCTAACATTGGAGATATATCCCAGGTATACTCATATATGGGGGTTCTTGAAGCACCTAAGTGCTTCTTGAGCTTCGAGCTTAGATTGTGGTAAAACTAATCATCATGGAAATAATTGCTTTAAATTGAAACATTTAAAAGCTAAAGCTAAAAAGAATGGTTCTGATGAATCACAAGTAGCTTTGTGTGCTTCTGTTGTTTCTTCTAGTAATTTTTCTTCTAATGTGGAATGGATAATGGATTTTGGTGCTTTTAAACATATGACTGGTAATGCTTCCTTATTTTCATCTTATGACAATAATAAAAACGCATCTCAGAAAGTATCTATAGGTGATGGTAAACAACTTTCCATAATTGGTTCTGGTAATGTCATTGTTGCTAATGGTCAATTGGAAGATGTTTTTCATGTTGAAAATATGCCCATAAACTTACTTAATATTTATCGTGCATGTCAAAAAGGATTTAAATTTGAAGCTTAGCCTGATAAGTATGTTCTTAAAGATATCAATCAAAATTTCAAAGTAGTTTCTTCTGGTCCTGTTGATCATACTGCTGGTTTATATAAATTTGTTGGTTTTAATTCAACTAAACGACAACCTTTTTATTCCTATGTTGCTCATGCTGATGAACTAAGTAAATCATGGCATGTAAGATTAGGTCATTTAAATTATGGTAAAATGTTAACTAAAAAGGTACTTGGCTTGCCTAATGTTTCGTCTACTAACGATGTTTGTGAAGGTTGTGTTCTTGGTAAACATCATAGAGAAATGTTTGATAAAGGTAAAGCTTAGCGTGCTAAAGAATATTTGCAATTAATTCATAGTGACATTTGTGGTCCTCTTAAAGTTCCTTCTGTCTCCAATGCAGTTTATTTTCTTACTTTTATTGATGAATTTAGTAGAAAACCATGGGTTTATTTTTTGAAACATAAAGGTGAAACTTTTTCTAAATTTCAAGTATTTAAATCCTTGGTTGAAAACGAATTTGGTAAAAAGATTAAGATTTTAAGAAATGATAATGGGGGGGAATTCATTAAGAAATAATTTGAAGTATTTTTATCTAAGCATGGAATTCAACATCAAAAGGTTGTTCCTTACACACCTCAACAAAATGGTGTTGCTGAACGGAAAAAAAAAGAACTTTAGTTGAAATGGCTAGGTGTATGCTTTATTCTAAAGGATTACATAAGAAATTTTTGGGCCGAAGCCATAAGTTGTGCTAACTTGATTTTAAATAGAGTTCCTACAAAAGCTGTAAGGCATGTTACCCCTGAGGAAAAATGGAATGGTAGAAAACCGGATATTAGTAACTTTAAAGTGTTTGGTTGTGAATGTTGGGCTCATATTCTTGATGAAAAATGGAAAAAGTTAGAACCCAAGTCTCACCAGTTTATATTCATTGTTATTCTGAGGATTCTAAGGCTTATAGGTTTTTTGATACTTTTAATCAAAGTGTCATCATTAGAAGAGATGTTCAATTTATTGAAGTGTCTCCACCACTTGAATCTGTAGAACCTCATGTTACTTTGAATATTCCCTTATCACCTGTTACTCCTATCTCGATTGCTCCTTCCCGTTCTGTGACTGATATTAGTTCATCTTCTTCCTCTTCTTCAAGTATTCCACCTAAATGTCTCGAACCTCATGAAGTGACTTCGGTCTCTTCTAATCTTCCTGTTTAGGCCCAGAAAACTCTTGAACCTGCAGGAAGTGATATCAGAATCCCTTCCGATACTCGTAGAACTAGATCTAACTTTGCTCTTATGACCAAAGTTTTGGCCACAGATGATCCTCCCTCTTATGCTCAAGATAAGGGTAAGCCTCATTGGGAACAAGCTATCACTGTTGCGTATGATTCTCTTATGAAAAACAAGACTTGGTATCTTGTTCCTCTTCCTTCAAGAAAGAATTTAGTCGGTTGTAAATGGCTTTATAAAACTAAATTTACTGCAAAAGGACAGATTGGAAAGTTTAAAGCTATATTAGTTGCAAAAGGTTTTAATCAACTTTAAGGTATAAATTATAATGAAACTTTTGATCCTGTTTCTAAAATGAATACAATAAGAACCATTTTATCTATTGCTTCATCTTATAAATGGAAAATACACCAAATGGATGTTAAAAGTACTTTTTTAAATGGCGATCTTAATGAAGATATTTATATGCAACAACCTCATGGTTTTATTAATGTTGAATCATCAAGTTTAGTATGTAAATTACACAAGTCTTTATATGGTCTTAAACAAGCACCTAGGGCTTGGTATGATAAAATTGATGCATATTTCTTGAATAATGGTTTTAAGTGTTGTATATATGATCTTAACCTGTATGTTAAGCATGTTGATGATAATATCATTGCTATTGTTTTATATGTGGATGATATTAATATCACTGGAAGCCAACTTGTTCTCATTCAAAGTATGAAAAGTGACCTTCACAAGCAGTTTGAAATGACTAATCTCGGTATATTGCACTATTTCTTGGGTCTTCAAATTTGGCATCTGGAACATGGTATTTTTCTCTCTCAACCAAAGTACGCTACAGATTTATTGGCTCATTTCCACATGAGTGATTGTAAACCTTCTCCTACTCCTTTTCAGTCCAGTGTAAAGTTAACTGTTGAGTGTACTAATCCTCTTGTTGATGCTACTCTTTATCGTCAACTTGTCGACAGTTTGATATATTTAACTCATAGCAAACCATATCTCTCTTTCTCCATCAGTATGGTTTCACAGATCATGCAACAACGTCATGAAAGTCATTGGAAAACAGCAAAGAGGATTCTGAGATATTTACAGGGGACATTGTACTATGGTGTTTTTTTATCCGAGTAGTACTGCAGTTTCACTTTCTGGTTATACAGATTTTAACTGGGCAGGTGACAGTTTTGATCGACGATCAACTGTTGGTTATATAGTTCAACTTGGTTCAGGTCTGATTTCTTGGTCCAACAAAAAGGTGAAGACTCTTTCTTTATCATCGTTCGAAGTAGAGTATAGAGCATCCAAAGAAGCAACAAAAGAAGCAGTTTGGTTACAACATGTTCTCACTGATCTTGGTCTAGTTCTGATATCGTCAACTGTGTTGAAATGTGACAATCAGGGTATAATTCAACTTGTTTATAATACGGTATATCACTCCAAGACAAAGCATCTTGATATTGATTCTCATTACATTCGAGGTCTTGTTGCATATGGTGTTCTTTGTCTTGAGTATTGTCCCACTGAGCAACAAGCAACCGATATCTTCACCAAATCCTTAACAACAGCGAAGTATGTGCATCTTTGTTCCCTACTTGGGATGAGGGAAGTTGTCATCAAGGGGGAGCAGTAATGACTCCTTCCTTCCTTTGTTAGTGGGATTTTCTCCCAGCCATTATTAAGTGGGAGTGTTGGAATATTTTATATTCCTTGGAAGGTAATAATGTCTTTGTTATATGTCGGAATATATCTACAATATTATGTAAAAGAGTAATACATTTATCCCATATTCATTATGGTAAAATATACTCTTGATATTCATTATTATATAAAGAGATGTTATTATGGATAATTATATTATCCCACATGTAATATTTGAGAGTAATTCCTCCTCATCTCTTAGTATATAATAGATTCAAGGGAGTCACATCACACACATGATCTATACTTTCACAAGTATTGCTATATTGTATTGGGGTTATTGGCATTTCTCTCTGTAAGCTTGGAGGAGATATTATGGAGATAATAGAAGACTACCTTCCCATGGACATAGCCCAATTGGGTGAACCACGAATATCTTGTGTACTCTTTTCTCTTGTTCTCTTTATATTCTTATTTGTTGTGATATGTTATTGCTTGCATATATAGGTAAGCTAGTTTAGTTAGATCCATATCTATGACAAAGCCCTCATCACGGTTGAAGTTATTCATGCATTTTTCAATTTCTATGGCTTCACGAATTTTTCTTTTGTAGTAATTAGGGACAATTGCTAATACTTTTGAGTCTTCTAAGAAAATGGGATGTTTGGTAGTGTGAGATTGTTCTGCTATGACGGAGTTTTTAATTCTTTCATGTCGTATATCTGCACTGTGCTCTTTTAACCTAGTTGTGATTAATCTTCCTGTCTCATCTATGCAATCCTCACCACAAGAACATGGTGTTTTGTAGACACCTTTCTGGTGCTTTGGATCAATAGGGCCTGTGGCTTTGTCAAGCATGGTTCTTAAAGAGTTTGGAGGAGAAAACACCACCCTTTTGTTTTTCTTCCTCATAATATTACCAATTTTGTTCGTAGTACTGTGGATATATGGAAGGGTAATTTTAGGAAGAGCTGCATATTTTTATTTTCTTTTGGTTTTGTTTCTTTTTATTTTATGGATAACCTTATCAATTTCTCTTCCATTATATCCATTGTTCATGAGGGACATCTTAAGGTGCTCCAACTCTTCTTCCATGTGATCCATATCTGATACTCTCCATGCACGAGTGGCTAAGGTATTGATTATTCCAATTTTTTGGGTTGGATGATGGTGTGAGTCAGCGTGATGAGGGATTAAGATTAAAAGAAGCTTGGAAACCTATTATTCAAAAACATAAAAGATAAATAAAACATAAATAATAATACTTAAACCTAATCGTTGAATAATTATACTAATAGATATATATTAATACCTTAACCCTAATCTGATCCGACCCTGCCTTAAATCCAAAAAAAAACATGTTGAATATCACTATTTATCTCTCACATCCAAGTGCAAAAAAAAGAGTGAGAATCTCATTCTCCTGAGGATGAACCTGCTTAAAAGGTTCAAAACTTGTCGAATTTATAAACTTCTTACCGCGGATCTCCTCTCGCTATAAGAAATCATAGATGGAGTTTTTGTAGGTACCTATACATTTGGCAGGAAAACGAAACCCACACTAGAGTTGATTGCTAGCCTTCTTTATCGGAAAACTACATATTTGGAACAATCTATAGAAAATAAATATCTCATTTTCACCAAGATTCAAGATGTGGATGAGCTCTCCACATATGAGGCTGATGAAACAATTGAGGATTATGGTCAGCAATAGTATATATCGGCATCAAATAGAATTTGTAAGAGGATGTATTTGGAAATGATTGAGATGTGCTCTGTTGTGGGACATTGGGAATGTTTAATAAATCTCTTGTTGCATGATGTGGAGCATGCACTAAATCCTTTCTATATCCATTTTGAAAGAATATTACAACTACCTAATCATTTGAGGCAAGGGATGACAAGGAACTTAGATAAGGATGATAGTTCTCGGATCAAGAGAGGCTATGGTTAAATGAAAGAATACTACCTATTTGGGAAAGAATTGAAGTCTTGAATGAGGATAGAGAATATAAAATGATAGAAATTTCTCTACTAGAAAAAGATGTGATCATAAGCTTAGAGGGAGCTGATAAGTCAACAAGACAGGGGGAGCAACAAAGAAACATAAGATCAACATTTTCCATTGATGTCGGGGGGAGAATTGAGCATTAAAACAAAGAAGGTCAAGGAGAGCTAGAAGTCAGGGGAAGTAGCACGAAGATGATTAAGAAAGAGTCGAGAGTGAGACTTCCAATTCAAATATGACCAACATCAAAGGAATAGCTTACACTTAGGGGGATCTTGTTTTACTTGGTGTTGACATAAATTCCAAAGGTGGAGATTGTTGACAGTGGTTGTCATTTATGTCAAATCCTCAAGTGATGAGATTGATTGAAGAGTATGATCATATTTTAATACCTTTGCGACATTATGAAATTTTGAAGAAGTATTGAAGAAAACCTTACGATGACCCTACAAAAGAATTTTGTAAAGAGAAAAGTTATTATTAAAATGATAGGTTGGCCATACAAAATATATTTTATAAAAAGAAAAATTATCTTTATCAAATTAAATTCCAGCGCTAATGATATAACAAAGGTGGATACATATAAATAACAAAAGGTCACACTTCATTTTGGGTGTGTTAAATAATATAAAAAAGATGAGATAGAAGAGGAAATTGATCGAGGATAACAGTGAACAAAATGGAATATCAAAAAAGTGTGAGGATGAAGAAGTGCATATGTTTTAAAGGAGTACAAGGAGCACAAATAAGTGTGTAAGTCTTAAAGGAGCACAAAGAAAGGTACACAAGAGTGTGGTATAAATGAATTAGGATTTCTCTCAAGCAAGAGATGAAGTCTATGGATGATTGCTTTAAGGAGAGTTATTATAAAATATTTGAAGACAACTTGTGGAATGTTAGATCAAATCTCTTTTGTGATGAAATAGAGATAGATTTGAGGACATAATTGTATCATCTTTTGTGAGCCGCATAGCAACAGCAATCAAGAAAGAAATAAAGTAATCTTCGATCCAAAAGAAAAAGTGGATAAACTGTGGGAAGAAGAATTAACATTAGGAAAATACTATTTGTAAGTAGAGAAATATCATTGGGACAACCATTTACTGTGGGTGTAAGAAAGAATCTTTGAGAAATCATTGCTTGTGGGCTAAG